>JAVYIG010000374.1:0-500000 GCA_035222895.1 Strongylocentrotus droebachiensis
GGGCCTAGACTACTTAACTTAAGCGCAACTTAAGTTCGATGGCAAAGGTCAATACGTATCATCTAGATCTAGGGTCTAGACCCTGATAAAATGCGCTAGTGTAGTTCAGTATCCATTTTTTTAGCAGTTCAATATCCATCCTTAGCAAAGAAATTTTAGCCCAATTGTTTACTAATTTTAATCATAATCATATATTGCATTTTCCACCTGAATTTGGATCACATCCGACATCGGGAAACCTTCGTGTAGGGCTTC
Organism: Strongylocentrotus droebachiensis; assembly: GCA_035222895.1. NCBI lineage: Eukaryota > Metazoa > Echinodermata > Echinoidea > Camarodonta > Strongylocentrotidae > Strongylocentrotus > Strongylocentrotus droebachiensis. The sequence continues at coordinate 256 of JAVYIG010000374.1, forward strand.
GATGTTGACGTCGTCGCTCAGTACCGTCTCTGCGCTATAGTCCTGCACCTCAAACTGAAGCTATCAGTCCAAAATTATGCAGACTTCTTGTATGGTTTATAGTATCGTGCATGCGCGTAACAAAGAGCTAAAATCTTTGTTCACACGCAGTTCAAAATCTTGCAGCGTATTGTAAACTCTTGTTGTGCATGACGTCATCTAAATTTCATCCCTTCTAGTCTATGCCAAAGACAAAATGATTATGAAGGAAAACCTGGTGCGCGAGCTACAAGCTCGTAATGACGTTATCAGTGTAATTCTTAGATACCATTGTGCAAAACTCACCAGGATTCACTCAAAACCTGCACTTTTGTGACAATTGATGACATCCAAATAGCAGGGAAATACAATTAATTTAACTCACCAATGTCAGAGAAAATTGAAATTGAAATCTATTGTCAAAGAGCTGCTTCATATCCTTTATTGCCTTTCTTGGCCAAGGGTAGCGGGCCAGTGCTTGAATCTCTTAGGCAAAAGTTACAACTCGACCAAGAAAAAAAATTGGCTACCAAAATATTGGTTCGTATCGCCAACACTAAAAAAGCCTGGATTTTCCTGTACTCGAAATAGAGTAGGTGTGTAATGTGGATCAAGTTTTTTGTGGCTTAATTTCATTGGCCGACATGTACTTGTTGCTTGTTACTTGGTGCAGTAATTCCAATTGCAGCTCCTTGGAAGCTATACCGGGATGTTGATCATGTAATGGAAAATAGAACGAGAGATCTTGAAAGTAACTTGATCTTACTGTAGTCTTGCCAATAGCTGTTGCAATTGTACCCCTTTAAAAAAACTTATTTATTATTCAGAAAAAAGATGAAGTCCACTTCCAAGTACATCTACAATGCACTGTTTGTGAATGGGGAGAATTCTGACATCTCAATACATGCCCTAGGGAAAGACTGGCCTCTTCACAAGATATATCTTTGTCAGGTGTGTATTCTATTCAGTGTTTAACTCAAGTTGTTATATTGTGTGGAGATTTGAAAACCCCTTTAAAGTGTTGAAAGCCCCAACAATTTGATGGCAAAATTTCACTAAAATTGTATCACAATGTGAAAGAGGATGTCATTTAAGACACATTTCTCAAGGATTTTCAAAACAAATGTGTTTGAAGTCTAATATTGATGAAAGAATATACACTTTTTGTTTTCTGCACACAGCAGAAAACCCAAATTATGCATTCTTTATCAATATTTGTCTTCAAGCACTTTTTTTTTGGGGGGGGAGGGGGTGATCTTGTAGAAGTGTGTTTCAAATGACATCCTCTTTCACATTATGATACAATTTTAGTGACATTTTTGCCATCAAATTTTTGGTGAATTTGGGGCTCTCAACACTTTAGAGGGGCTTTAAAGGGATTGTATGTTAAATCTGAGATGCATGGCCCTACGTGTTATCAGTGTCCGTAATATGGTGTAATATTGAAGCCCTAAAAAAATTGCGCTTCAAAATGATCAAGAAGTGCCTCAAAAAAAGTAAAAATCTTTGAATGACCGGTTTTACCATACTCGTTTTCCTCAATAGACTGTAGTGTTATGAAAACCGTTAGGGAAACGCAAAATTTGGTTTCGATTTCCAATCATAAATATCTTGATAATCAGACAGGCGATCGGCTTGTGAAAGTCATGGGGTTCCTGACTGACCTGAAGGTTTATAATTATCATTGCAGCATGAGCTAAATCCAGGATTTTGTTTCAGAAGCTGAGACAAAGTTACCAGATCCCTTTAAGACTTGTTCTCACATGGCGCAGTAAACCACATAATCAACAAGAATGAAAGAGAAAACATCTTGACAAAAATGAAATTACTTAATTGTAGTATACGGTACCTTGCATTTTTCTGTATCTTTTAACACACAAATCAGTGAGTGCACATAGAGCCTTTGTTACACTCTTCCTATAATTGCCATCATTTACATATAAAGAGTGTGTCAAAAGCTTCTAGGTATGTTTTTCCATCAAAGTTAATTACAGGTCCATTCTTCATTCATGCACAAGTATAGAGCATATACAATATATATACATTTCTTATTTTTTTGAATTTTTATTTTTGTAGAGTATAACTATTGGTATTCAACGTTGTTAATCTTGTCTTTACTTGTATCTTAATTTTGTACATAGTCAAGTTACTTTGCGAGTATGTTCAATGGGTCATGGAGAGAATCAAAGCTAACCGAGATAGATATTGATGTACCAGACACTAGCATTGATAAAGAGGGTAAGTCAATGTCACTCTTATTTACAACATTTAATATAGCTTCTGAATTACATGTTTACTCTAAATTCAAGCATTAATAAGCTAAACATTAAACAAAAATTAAACAAGACTTTAAATTTAATATACTGTAATTTAAATCTAATACTACATCATACGCATATAGGATTATTAAAGAGAATAAGTTTCTTTAAAGAAGAAAAACTTGTAAACTCTAAGGACAATGTTATACTAAAATTTAATCCTGACACTGGTTTTCGGCTGTTGTCCAAAGTCGGGTTTGAAAAAAGTAGTTAGTCTATGGTCTAAGTTCCAGGGTAGGGTTTAAATAAATTTATATAGGCCACAGACTAATGTCTCTTAAAATGTCATTTTTGTGATGGTAGAACAAATAAGAAGGTTTCAAAAGGATCCTGATCTCTGTACCTGTTTATATATATTTGTTTAAATATCTTCGGATATGTTTGAAAGAGATGTGAAATAAAATGGAATTGAATTGTTTATATCATTTACTTTTTTGTGATACACTTCAGCACCCAAGATATTAATCCAAATACATTTGCAGACAAGAAACTCTGTTAAAGTCTAACTTTGATGTCAATCTCAAAGATCCTAAAAGCTTCTTGATTTGTCTTGTTGATTTACCAGCCTTGCAGATCGCCCTTGGCTCGTTATACAGGGATGACGTACTCATAGAACCTGTCAAGGTTGTATCCGTGCTTGCCGCCGCTTCACTTCTTCAACTTGTAAGTTGAGGGTTCAGTGACACAAAGATGTAACTCCATATTTTGCCAAAATGAGTATTTGGTATCAAAATGTTCAGAAAAATGTGGGTTTCCAGGAAACACAAAGACTTAACTCCACCCAACACCCCATTGAATTCAATGGCTAGTGAAACATAGAATAAACTCCTAAAGGTCCAAGTGGACCTCTATCTTTAAGTGTATTTAGGGCCATGTTCAGAAAATAGATATTATGTAACGATTGCCAAAATCCATTGACAATTCTGCTGACAGCCACTCAAATGCACAAACTTCAGTAGCGTTTCTGTTAGCGTAGTTGGTTTATAGTGATGACAAGTGTTATGATACAGGGTCCTGAAGTCTGGGAAACTTACCCTTGTTACTATTTATGGGCTGCCTATTTGCAATATTTGGTCATGTGGGCCAAGGCAAATTTGTGAAGTCAGAAACTTTGCTGTAAATTAAATGTTTGCAAATTTTATGAGTGGTTAAGATGCACAAAGGTTTCATGCCACAAAATAATATTCCCAATATTTGAAGGCTGCCTAATATATCTACAATGTGATTTGAACAAATAAACTTTAAAGGCTGTCTGTACTAGTTTGGCCAGGGGGATAAGACCTCACTGCAAGGTCACTGACAGGTGGTTATCTCATCAAATCAGCTCTTAATTAACATAAGAAAAAGAGGATCATGGGGACCAACAGGAACCAGTTAGGCATTGTTTGCTATATAGAGGGCGCAAGTAGCTATAAGTAGTGCAGTGGGGCTTTAAATGAATCTCAAGAATCTAAATTTGTAAATATTTGTTCTTTCTGTAATTCAGGAAGGACTTATCCAACAGTGTGCTGATATCATGACTGAGACCATTAGTCCGAAGACAGTGTGTAGCTACCATTCAGCAGCAACATCTTATGGCTTACAACAAGTGGCAAAGAGGTCAGTATTATTATCCAATCCAGTCCAATCAAAGTATTTATAAAGTGCCAATATCTAGTTGCTTAATCAAAGGCGCTGATGAGACTGAAAAAACTACCAAAAATGTCTGTTCATGATTCTAACTGGGAAAGACAAAAAAGCAGTGACTTATTGTAAGCAATCTGAATAGGTATGTCTTAAGTTGAGTTCTGAAAGTGGATAACTGGTGGCAAGAGCAAAAAATTGGGGGGTCTCGATGAACAGGCAGTAAATGATCGCTCCCCTAGAAGAGTGTGTTTTAGGACTGTTTGAGAGCGTGTTTGCGATCTGCAGGTTGCAAATAACAATCCACTACAAATACCCCCACACAGGTAACTCATAGTTTGCAGGGACAAACCCTTGTCTATCATTGCAAGTAACAGTGTCTGCAAATTGAGACTCCAATGGGCTATGTACTTGACACAACCAGGAACTGACAGATCTCGGCTCTGCTCAAGGCTTTGCCTTTAGGAATTGTTGTAAAGTGTCAAATTAGAGTCTGAGCTTGTAGACTAGGTAACCCCACCAAACCCTAACCTAGGGCCTAGCCCTGACCTTAACCCTAACTCTAACCCTGATCCCAACCCCTTTTATCTTCTTAATTTGCATGTATTTGATGTTTGTTTACTTTATATACTTTTGATTTTGTATATAACTGTGTTTCAGTATTTTAATGCAAATTTGGAGAAAAAGTCAATTCAATTCAGTTCAATTAAACCACAATGCATTTAATTCATTGCACTGATGTATGATGGGGTATTCTGCATTTAACCTGTATTAGGTAAAAAATTATATTGCAAAGATGCAGCATTTTCAGATAGTTTTCTTATCTCTCCTTCTCTGTCTCCCAGTATTCATGAGATTGTTATCAGTTCTAAGTTAACATGAATTTATGTAAATGCATTTCCTCTGGATTTCATTTTCATGGCTTAGATTGAAAATCTGTGAGTAAAAACAAAACAAACAAAAAAACAGAGACAATAGGAACAAATAAGTGAAATTCTTCATAAATTCAAGTAACAGGATTTTTGTTTAAATCACATAAACTGTAAATAATTACCAGGTAAGGCAATTTTCATGGTAATTTCTCTTCCCGCCTGTGCATGTTTGAAATAGATAAATGCACATTTCATCCACAGAAGGATTTTGTTAATGTTGTTTAACGGTAATTCTATTTCTTTTAATTCATTTGAATGCAGTTGCTTTGAGTGGTTGGAGCTGAATTTGATGGTTGCACAGAAACCAACATTACTTCGGGAACTCAGGTGAGTTACTGCTTTGTTAGACCCAGTAGGGTTTTAAATCCTGTCTGCACTAGTTTGGCCAGGGGGGTTAGACCTCCCTGCAAGGTCACTGACAGGTGGTTATCTCATCAAATCAACTCTCAATCAATATAAGAAAAAGGGGATCATGGAGGACCAACAGGCACTGATTAAGTAGATTAATGTCAGGTAGCTATAGGTAGTACAGTGGGGCTTTAATGATATATGTGTAGTCTTATACCCTTCTGGCTGTCAGCAGACATTGGCGCTTCATGGAAATGCCACTCTCGTGGAGGACATGTGGATCAGTTCAATGACTTGATCTTGTGCATTAGAATATCTGACCATTTGTGCGAGGTACTCCAAATAAAAGGGGGTTCATTCATATACATTTCACATTTGTAAAGCCTTTTATAATGACACATTTCTTTTAACAATATATTTCTCTTTGTTTCTCCTCTCCCTTCAAAAAATATCCATTCTGTTTTTCCTCTCTTTATCTGTCTGTCTATACCCCCCCTCTTTCTCTCTCTCTCTCTCTCTCTCTCTCTCTCTCTCTCTCTCTCTCCCTCTCTCTCCCTCTCTTCTCTCCCCTACCCTCTTTTGTGTACCATGATACTTCAGCTCTGAGTTATTTGAGAAAGTCATCCAATCTCCCAATCTCTTTGTGCTACAAGTGGAGATGGATGTCTACTCGATGGTCAAAAAGGTGAGATTGGAATTCAGGGAGTCCATGAATTTAACCCTTTACAGGCTTAGATTGACCAGTAGAACAAATACTGGCCTGCCACAGTCAACTCTTGTCACAAGTACAGTGCAAATGTTTCATACACTCAAAACAGTGTGACAGTCTATAAGGTTTTGATCCGTGATATATATAAAATCATGTATACGTCTTTTAACATTGTTTGTTATTTCATGTATTTGTAATCCTTTTTTTTATTACAGGGCCTCTCAGAAAAACAGTACCTATTAATACTGAGAGATTTACCCTGTTTAAAAAACTAATAAATAAAAAAATTAAAAAATGGCGAGTAAAGAGTTAAAGAAGTCTCCGGTCAGACATGTTACATGGCATGTATTACATTAATTCATCACAAACAAAGTTACGAATGAAGCACTAGACAAGGCACATGGGATATGGGCATATTTGAACAATGTCCATAAGAGTTTTAATATGGCTTTATTGCAAAGTTACTCAAGAACAGACCCAGAGCAATGATATATTATTTTCTATGGCAGATTTTTTTTCTTCAAGTCAGTGTTGTAAGCATGATCCATTCTTTTGGGAGCTTGTTAGGTTATCTACATTTTGTCTCCCCGTCCAAGAAAACAAGTAAATTTATACGATAGATAAATGAAATACAAAATTAATAAAAGATTAATAGAAATCACTGAAATGAAATAAAAGGTATGTAGATCACGTGTTGGTTAGCAGTACTGATTATTGTGTTTGTTTATTTTCAGTATGTGTTCTTGAAGCTGACACCTTCATGGCAGGGAGATTCCAAGATGCTCGGAAGAGAAGCTGATAAATACTTCAGGAGATATAGTAAGTTAAGAGTACAGGTACATGGGTAAAGGAAGAGAGAGGAGGAGGGAGAGGAGGGAGGGAGGGAGGGAGGGAGGGAGGGAGGGAGGGAGGGAGGGAGGGAGGGAGGGAGGGAGGGAGGGAGGGAGGGAGGGAGGGAGGGAGGGAGGGAGGGAGGGAGGGAGGGAGGGAGGGAGGGAGGGAGGGGGAGGGGGGGGGGGGGGGGGGGAGGGAGGTGAGGGGAGGAAGGGAGGCAGGGAGATTCCAAGATGCTCGGAAGAGAAGCTGATAAATACTTCAGGAGATATAGTAAGTTAAGAGTACAGGTACATGGTTAAAGAAAAGAGAGAAGGAGGGAGGGATAGAGGGAGGGAGTGGGATTCCAAGATGCTCGGAAGAGAAGCTGATAAATTCTTCAGGAGATATAGTAAGTTAAGAGTACAGGTACATGGTTAAAGGAAGAGAGAGAGGACAGAGGGAGGGAGGGAGGGAGGGAGGGAGGGAGGGGGAGGAGGAGGAAGAGGAGGAGGATGGAGGAGGAGAAGGAGAAGGAGGAGGAGGGGGAGGAGGAGAAGGAAAACAAGGTATTACAAGGCCAGTTTCAGAAGAGCATGCAAGTGTTCTTTCTGTTGCTCCTTAGAAGTATTCATATATAAAGAACTGTATAACACAATAAAGTTGCATGTCAGTGTGAACAAATTAAATTTGATTCTTCATCTATCCTACTGTCTTGTGTTTTACGTGTCTCTTTAACAATCTGTCTGTTATTTTTTTAATTATCTCACCGTCTATCTATCTTTCTATTTGCCTCTCTCCTCTGCTTCTACCTCTGCCTCTGCCTCTGTTTCTGTCTTTCTTGTGGTTCTCAGATGCAGGTTGTTTTCTGAAGTCTGACGTGGGGGCGCCATACGCTCGTCTCTTCTCTGTGCTGAGGCTAGGAAGTATCATCAATGAGCCAAGTTCATGTAGACATGTAGAAGATGACAAGATTATTATGCAAGGTAAATTGTGACTATCATACATCACTGAAACACGTAGACCTCCTGTCGACCAGGGGGTGTTTCACAAAGACTTAGATAGACTTTAAGTTGGACTTAACTATAGCAGGCCGTTCATGCCACTGTTTGCTCTCACCATTAACTGTCATTGGTCTCTCAAGGAACGTACAAATCGTGGCCACAAATCTACAGAATTTACATTTTTTATAGTTCATTATTGAAGAAAAAAATATTATCTAAAGATCATAATTGAGAAACCAAACAGTGGCATGAATAGCCTGCCATAGTTAGTTCCAACTTAACGTTGAGCTTAGTCTTTGCGAAACACTCCTCAAGCGGCACTAGCGTGTGATCTCAACAACAACATTTATTTTGTAAATCGAATTAGTAATTCTGATATTTTACAAGTAACTTCTGCCAATCTTATGAGTGAATGTGCATTTCTAGTTAAATAAAAACATGAGGGTAGATCTCATTCTAAAAAAGGGCTTGAGACTTGAAACTCATCCCAAAAGTGCTGAAAGTTCTCAAGATTGGGCAGAAAATAGATTATAGTGAACATTCAGGAAATGTATGTGAGAAGCGAGTTGAAGTGCTTGTACCAACCGTCCAAGGACTTTTCAATGCTAAACTGAATGTTATTTGGTTTCTTTCAGATTTTCTACTGCCAGTGTACAGACAGCAATGGCAGCACATGTTAGCCGTGGAACATGGCCAAGACCTAGGGTGAGCTTTGTAAACCTCATCAAGATAGACAAGTCCAAAGTTAACATTTATAACAAACATGACACTTGTAGATCATTTTGACAATAATTGTTTACCGTAAATCAAATTTTGGAACTAACATGCTTATGAATAGATGCCAGCAAAAACAGGAGAGGCAAAACTATTCAAAACCATTTCAAATAGATATATGCAAACATGTACAACTGTACCACCTTTAATTTCACTTAAAATGTTGTGTGGTGTATTCGTCATGTCCTTTATGTACGGGTAGGTAACATTTGTGCCGACAGTAGAGGAGGTATTTTATCACCATGTATCTCTTTTGACCCACATACATGCATTAGTGTTATGAAAGCTTGGCTGTATTGAGTATTACAATATCTTGGCTAAGTATAGGGTCAAATAAGGGGCTCAATTCTTATGTTTTCTCTTTAAAAAAGTATTATCTCTCTTTTTCACAGGCCGAAGGATGAGACGGTCTCTGCAGATCAGTTTGATCAGCTCAGTATGAGATGTGGACGAATCATCAAAAAAGACGCAGAGGTATGGCCACGCCCCCTTTTACAAGCTCCACCCATTTTGTCTTTCTTTGATGTATCACAGATTTGTTGGCATGTTCACATGATATGACCTGTGAAATATTTCAAATATATTTTTGAAGTATACTGATTTAAGGATGAAATCCCCTAGGGTTTAGTTAGTTCTTTATGTCTGCATTTAGGCATTGATATATAGTCAAACCTGTTATAGTGGCCACCTGTCTACATAGACCACATTTTTGTTTGCCTTGAAAATGGTTTCTCATTAAAACTTGTACTAAAGGAACCTGTCTATAAAGACCACTTTTTGTGTTTCCCTTGGGCGGTCACTATAGAGAGGTTTGACTGTACATGTATATGTTTCAGGTTTCCTCTCCTTTCTGAAAATTTTATTAAATGTTTCTCTTTCCTTCATTCTTGCAGTATTGCTGGAGGTGGACAGGGTTCAATTTTGGAGTTGATCTTCTTGTCACATTTACAAATAAGTAAGTTTAAATAACCCAATGAAAGATGTAAAGATCTTATACAGTGCGTCCCAGAAAAAACGAAACCGAGAAGTATCAATGTTTTATCATAACTTAATCACAACCATAATTAATGAATGATACATATTTGGAAAGCTTAGAGTCTCCTCTTTCAGTTGATGCTACTCAGATGATGCATATTTTATGCATGAGTGATTAAAAGCAATTTGAAGGAAGGAAACCAAAAAGACATTTGGCGGGCGGTATCTGAATTTCGAAGAAAAATTCACATTTCTAGAAAGTTGAGTTTCTGCCCTTTCATATGACACCTCAATCAGGAAAAATGAGCGAGGAATAACAAAGTTCTGTTTGTTTAAAGTAGCCCTTACATTTTCATAATTTTAACAAACGAATTCGTTTTCACTGGGTGCCTGCCGTAGCTAAAAGCAGATTTGACAAAAGACTTAACTCCGTTTCGTTGACAATCAGCCATGCATGAAGACTCTCGTCTACGGCTGAATGTCAACGAAACGGAGTTAAGTCTTTTGTTAATTACGTTTATTGATACGGCAGGCAGCCAGTGAAAACGAATTCGTTTAATAAAATTATGGAGATGCAAGCACTACTTTAAACAAACAGAACTTTGTCATTCCTCGCTCATTTTTCCTGATTGAGGTGTCATATGAAAGGGCAGAAACTCAACTTTCTAGAAATGTGAATTTTTCTTCGAAATTCAGATACCGCCCGCCAAATGTCTTTTTGGTTTCCTTCCTTCAAATTGCTTTTAATCACTCATGCGTGAAATATGCATCATCTGAGTAGCATCACATGAAAGAGGAGACTCTAAGCTTTCCAAATATGTATCATTCATTAAAAATAGTTGTGATTAAGTTATGATAGAACATCGATACTTCTCGGTTTCGTTTTTTCTGGGACGCACTGTACATAGCCTTAACGAACCGTTGCATGAAAGCTTCTCCATATATGAAAGCTGCGTAGTAAAAGGGTGTACACAATATATCATACAAAGAAAAGTTATGTGATTGAAGGGAGGAGATGGGTTGTGTTAATTTGTTTCACAGGATAAAAAGATTTAAGATGGAAAATGGATTTATTTAGGTATGGGATGAGTTAACTTTATCAAGCTCTGATAAGAAACAATTCACAATTCGTCATACCAGGGGCCTGTTTCATAAAACTTGTTATCAATAATACATGCTAAATTTCTATAACAAATTTGCTCTCAGCCAATCAAATGCTACGATTTCAACAGTTATTGTAACTTGTTATTGATAACAAGTTTTATGAAACAGCGCTCAGGTTCACTCAACAACATTAGAATGTTTAGATTGTGCAAGGTATATGTCAGTGTAATGCTTGTACCTTTCAAAAGGTGATGCTGTTGAATTTATTGAAAATATCCTACATTTCTGGTGATTTCTTGAAAGCCTTTGCAATAGTGTTTTTGACTTTTTGAATTATTTGCATTTAAAGCTTTGTTTTATATTTAAACTGTTTTTCCGTCCCAAAAATTGGTTTAAAACTTAAAAGACTAATAGAAAAGTTATAGTAGAACACGGCCACAATTTATTTTCAGAAATAAGTCAGTTTTATAAAAGTTTTATGATTTAGTGCTAACGCGCTTCTGCTTAACGCTTCATTTTTTTTACCTGAAATTTGAGCTAACGCCCTTCTGCCAGCCAGGCGACGATATAATAACCCCTTTATACCCCATCTTGGTATTTGATATTGTGTTTTCATTTCTTTGAAACCTAGGTTGATTATTTTGAGGCGGAATACAGGTACTCATCCTGTCACAGCTAGTGTCAGTCTACAGAATAGCAGAAATATCATGTTTAGGTATGTCTCATATTTTTGGATTATGTAGTTGGCTTAAAATTACTTGTTAAATGTACCTCTCATTCATTTAATATTGCACTTGAAGAAGAAGAAACTTGAGACCTTAATGTACTAGTACATGTACATATAAAATCATAAAAATCTGACCAAGAAGTTTTTATGCTTACCAACATTGTACATGACCTTTAGCGTGGGACTGCGCTACTTGTAGCTACTTGCGCCCTCTGTATAGCAAACAATGCCTAATCAGTGACAGCTGGTCCCCCATGATTTCCTTTTTCTTATGCTGAGAGCTGATTTGTTGAGATAACCACCTGTCAGTGACCACACTGGGTGGTCTAATCTCTCCTGGCCAAACTAGTGCAGACTGGCTTTAATGCTGGGTTTTATTTTTCTCCTGCAGAATAAGAGTTGTTTCCTATGACAGTCAGGGTCAGATCTTGTATCAGAAGCTGAGTGATTTAACTCCACTGGCGCTACACAAAGATGAGGTGAGTCCCATCTAGAGACCTTGTTTCATCAAACTTGATATCAATAACAAGTTGCAAGCTTCTGTTATAAGCTACTGAAATCATGGCATCTGATTGGCTGAGAGCAAATATGTCATAGAAATTTAGCATTTGTTAAAGATAAAAAGTTTTATGAAACAGGACCCAGGGACCCGTTTTACAAAGCCTTTTTTTTCTATAACAAATGACAAAAATCAGTGATAAATCTGGTGATAACCAATCAGAAGCAAGGATTTCACTAGCTTACAAACAAAAACTGTCATTTTTCACTGATGACAAGTTTTGTGAAATGGGGCCCTTGTTGTACACCACTTGCTTCTGCGACCATTGCTCAATGTTGATTAACCTCAATTTGAAATGTCAACCCTGGACTAAACCCTAACCTTACACCTTTGAATAAAGCACGAATGAATCGTCACAGAAGCAAATTTCAGGTTACTGTCCATCCCTCTTGGCAGCATATTGATTAGCCTTGGTCCAAATGGAATTGCATGCATAGTGTGGTTTTACAGCATTCAAGGGGTTGATTAATAACATTGAGGAAATATTTTGAAAGTATGCAATGACATATCTATTACATCGTTGGTACCCCTTCTTGTACCCTCATAAGGAAAATTAAACCTACCATAAGTATTTTTCTTGTAAATCCTTCTTTGCAAGTTACAGTACATATGCCTTAGGCCTAAAATAAAAACTTGTTGTATTGCCCTTTGGGTGCCAAAACATGGGTCGGTTGGTCAGAAAAGTTTTTTTTTTAAAAACTATTTTTCAGATTTGAATGTTTTTTTGTTTCTTCTTTTTTTTTCCCGCCCTCTTTTGGCTGATATTTCTCAGTTTTTAAGGGTTTAATACATGTGTTTCAACGTCACCATGCCATTGATATCTTTTTCACCTCATAATCATCCACTGTTTGCACGAGTGAGAATTTTTGAATAATTTGATTTTATGCATTTATATCCCATTTAAACAAACAAAATACATTTTTTTTTTTATTCATTAATATAAACAAATATAAAAAAAAGGTTAAAAAAAATTTAAAAAATTAAAATGCCGACCGTAGATTTTCAGATTGTTGGGTCGGTCGCAAAGGGCAATCCAACAAGTTTTTATTTTAGGCCTCATGAAAGTGGATGGATGAATGTGTTATGATTATTATGGCATTTCTTTGTTTTTTGCAGGAGATTGTGGTCTTAAACATTGACCGACACGCCCCTTTCCCAATGCAAATAGGGGTGAATGTGATGTGCGTGACTCCGCCCCAACCGGTGGTAGAGACGGCGGAGAGTTTAACCCTTCAGCAACCAACCCAAAGGCAGCAGCAACTCTCGGGTCAAGATGAATGAGTTAATGTTCAGGGATTTAAAGTCTCAAGAATAAACTGATGAACTTCAAACCATTGCCTGGCCTGGAACCAATATCTAGCCAAGATATGGATTCCAAGTAAAGCATCTAAACTTATATGTGGTGTATTATAACAGTAGACCCTAAGCTAGACATACAAGCCATCAAACATGTGAAAGGACTTCAGCGGTGTTCCAAACGTCAGCTTTGCCTGTGTTTTGTTTTTACAACTTACAAGCCGTGGAGTTGTTTTGAAGATAACTGTGCACCATTGTTATGTTTGAACCTGCCTGGTAACTCCTTGAAGCAGTGATTTTTTCATTTACACACTTTACAACTCTGTGGCAGAATGCTCAAATTCCAAGTTTGTATGCAGGAAGGCTCTATTTCAAAGAGGTATTTTGTTGATCAACCAGCTTCACTGAAGATAGTCTATGGTCTTTGACATGCAAACATCTACAACCGCAACCTTTGTTCGTTTGTACTGTGGTGCAAACTCTTCAACCGCAACCTTTGTTCGTTTGTACCTGTGGTGCAAACATCTACAACCGCAACCTTTGTTCGTTTGTACTGTGGTGAAAACATCTACAACCGCAACCTTTGTTCGTTTGTACTGTGGTGCAAACATCTACAACCGCAACCTTTGTTCGTTTGTACTGTGGTGCAAACATCTTCAACCACAACCTTGGTTAGTTTGTACTGTGGTGCAAACATCTTCAACCGCAACCTAGGTTAGTTTGTACTGTGGTGCAAACATCTTCAACCACAACCTTGGTAAGCTTGTACTGTGGTGCAAACATCTTCAACCGCAACCTTGGTTAGTTTGTACTGTGGTGCAAACATCTTCAACCGCAACCTTGGTTAGTTTGTACTGTGGTGCAAACATCCTTAACCGCAACCTTGGTTAGTTGGTACTGTGGTGCAAACATCTTCAACCGCAACCTTGGTTAGTTTGTACTGTGGTGCAAACATCTTCAACCGCAACCTTGGTTAGTTTGTACTGTGGTGCAAACATCTTCAACCACAACCTTGGTTAGTTTGTACTGTGGTGCAAACATCTTCAACCGCAACCTTGGTTAGTTTGTACTGTGGTGCAAACATCTTCAACCGCAACCTAGGTTAGTTTGTACTATGGTGCAAACATCTTCAACCTCAACCTTGGTTAGTTTGTATTATGGTGCAAACATCTTCAACCGCAACCTTGGTTAGTTTCTACTGTGGTGCAAAACATTTAGAATGCTCAAGCTTTCAAGTTTGAATTTGGTTCCTAAACTGCTTTACATGTACAGGTATATGTTTGGGGTTTCCTCTTCTTCCGTTAGGAACACCAAATCACCAGAATTTGTAACGTCATCGATGTAAGAACTTTGTGCTTACGACTGTTTTATATGAGAGGCAATGTCCAAAGAATGATATATGGGTGATAATGATTAATGTTCATGTAAGGATCATAGCAAAAATAGAAGGGAATTTGGAATTACATAGAGATTCAAAGGTTGTTTTTTTCCTTTACCAAATTATAAGAAAAGTGGGGTGTTTTGAAGAATTAGCTGTTTGTTTTTTATGGTCCAAGAAGGAAGTAGCACTAGCACCCAGAGAAATACAGATGCAAATATCTATAAGCAGGTGATGGTGATACTTTCATTTTGTTATAATGCATACATTTGAGAATTTCATTTTGTTTTGAAGTTTTTTTTAATTAAAAAAAAGACATTACTTCTGTTATTCAATTTGCATTTGTTTATAATGTCGTGCAAATGTAAAAGTATTAAGAAAGAACCAAAATATACCCATAAATATACAATTAGACAAAAGGTGCTATCAATGAAAGAAGTGTAAATTTCTTGTAATATTTCTTCCTGCATAAAACTGATGTTTAGAAATGACTGAAATCTGTCTTAATTTATTATTTTTAGGTGCAATATGAATATGTTAGAGGAATAATTACAGTGGTTCTGTTCTATAGTTTGTTTTATTTTTTCTTCCAGTTTCCCATGTCATCTTTTCACTAACCTTTCTCCTATTCATTGCATCCAGTCACATTGCTACTGTAGATAAGCTTTAGATCTGGGATGCATACTTCGTCTCTTGAGTAGGGATCTCCTCTCATTACCTACACAGTCTGTTTAAAATTGTGTATCTTTATCATTCGGTACCTGAATATATAAGTGTATCCCTGAAAAATATCCATATAGGGGTAATCCTTAATAAAAAACTGACCACTGGAAACCATATTATTCCCAAATCCAGCTATCCTCACCTGCAAAATATGTTATACATTTAGTTAGCTGGACACAACATTGCATCAAAGAAACAGAAGTACCCTGTCCTGCCTCCTTCAATAGATGGCTGAAAACGTACATACCGGTATTCCATTGAATTTAAATTCATTCAATTTGTTTGGATTTTCCCTTATCTTTAAGTATGTACATGTAAGCACTACCATACTCCCAACAATATCACATACATGTATTGTCATCAGAAGAGCATTTTAAAATTGAAATACCTCATGCAATAACAGATAAACAAATCCAAAAAGAAGAACAAAAAATCATACAAATGTCCACAAAGTTGACATGCATTTTGTTTTAGCCTTCTTCTAAGCAGTAGCTTTGACTGTACTGAAACATTCTATAAACTTTAGCAAAATAGCAATCCCTTGCCTCAAGTGCATTTGCGACTTATGTGAAGATAGAAATTATTGTAAATATGAAATAAGATTAATAATTTGATAGTCTAGGAATACTAACCTGTAATTAAATTATTTTATATTAATCCAGTATGTATATTTTGCTTGATTTTACAACTTGTGCATCACTTTATTCCTTGCATGATATTTGTGTAAAGTGAACCTACATACAGCATTTACTTGTAGCTTGCCATTTCTTTTGAAATACTTATTGTAATACAATTACTCAAGCTTTCAAAAAGTCAACCTGACGCAATATCGATAGACAAGTCATCACGTTTGAAATGTGTGAAAATTACAATGATGTATTACATAATCAAAGATAATTTTATGAGTAATAGAGCAGGGTAATGAAATCTTCCTTGAGTTGGTTTCTTGACAGTCTTTGCAATCATGCTATGTGTAGAGTTTCTCAGGTGCTTTTAGGACAAGATTAAAGGTCACACAAAGTATCGTAACAGGTCATGGATTCAGTTTAAATTGTTTTCTGATTCGTTTAGATGGTTGAAGACCAAAAGAGTAGTAAATTTCCATCAGACAGCCATTCTTCTTCTTCTTCTTTGGTATACTCCTCAACGTCCCGTTAGGAACCAAAAGAGGAATACTGTCAGAGGATAGCTTATCTCAAGGTGATGTGTCTATGGAAAAGGTCAACCTGGCCAATGTCAGATGGAAACAATTGCATGATACCAGGGCTCAATACTGACAGGCGCCAGGGACATTTGCATGCCTAAAATCGTACTCCTGTCCCCCAAAGTTTCAAAATTGTCACCAGTCCAAGGGTTTATACTGCATACTGACTCAGACTGGACCCCAATTTACAAAAAAAAGTTTTATAGAGAAAAAAATGTATTGGAGCATTAAAAACTGAGAAATATTGGCCCAAAGAGGGAGAACAAATAAAGACTTCCGACCGACCAACCCATGTTCTGGCACCTAAAGGGCAATACAACATCTTTTTTGTTTGTACGGTAGGCCTTATTGTGTACTATGATTTCACTCAGTCAAGTTTCACCAGGGTTTGAGGCACCTAGGGGTATATATATGTGAGCAGGTAGGTACCTCTTCTATGTGCAGATTAAGACATGAGCTCATGGAAGTTAGGGATTCTACCGGTATTCAATTGTTAAACCCTATACATGTGCATGTAACGTTTCGTAAGCCTCCTGTAAGTCTTTCCTTTTTATTTGTGATAGATACATGCAACAAACACTATTCAAAACCTTTTAGAAGTTTTCCCTTCCATAAATGAAAAAAGTGAATAATATCTCCCTTTATTATGTACTGTGTTGTGTTCATCATCTTTTATTTATTTCAACGGTGGTTGGGCTGATATGTGAAAAGTATTACATTTACTTAATTTATGTATGCTAATCCAAATATGCATTTATATAGTGGGGGACTGGTTTGAATGAAAATCTTTTATTTGATAGTCTAGCAAGTATTATGATTGTAAAATGTTATTTTGTAGAAACATTGTATTGTACTGGCTTTCCAATGTATACCCCAGTCACACCAACAAGACCGATACCAGACCGACAACAGGGGGGTGTTACACAAAGATCCTAAGTTGGACTTAAAAATTATGGAAAGCCGATAGCATCTATGAAAATATTTTGTAAAAATTATTTTAAAAGGCATAAAATGTTGATTCAAATCATTCATATTTTCTATCATCAAGGAGATTTCATGCTGTTGATGTGGAATTTATAAGAAGTCTAAAATACTTGAATTATCACTTTTGAATATGTTTTATTTTAAGGCTACAAATGGCTCTCCATAATATTAAGTCCAACTTAGAGTTAAGTTTGACTTAGAATCTTTGTGAAACACCCCCCAGATGGAATAAATAATTACATTGCCCCCAATCAGTCAGTCAGGTTTGGAGTTGGTTTGATGGTGTGGCTAAGGTATCGCTCTTGTCTGTTTTTGGTCGGAAGGGCAATATCGTTTGTCATTTTTACACCCCCTAAAAAAATGACAAATTGACTTCACAATGACATGATTTTTGTTAGTTCATTTTTTTTTACAGAATTATAATAATTTTGACAGCAAGAAGCGGCTGACACTTGGTGCACCATAAGATTAGGAGAATACCCCCCCCCCCCCCACTTATTCAGGGTGTAAACCTTGACCAAAATAAGAATGCCTTTATGAATACAGTAGTTCTAGAAACAAGTATTACTTTTAATTATTATACATTCAACACAGTTTATTGAATTCAAAAATGGAATCTGCTCTGTTGACCTCTTTTTTTGGTTCAACAAGTGTAATATCATTCCCTTTACAAATAAAGATGATCAGATTTAGGATATTTGTTAGTGGCCATTTGCAGAAGAATTCATCTTATTTATTCATTTATTTATTGTCATTGTTTTTTTATTCTTTTTTTTTCTTTGTATTCATATATTGAAAAATAGAAAAATGGCCAAACATAAGATAATAATATATTATTGATATAGTTTAAATGAACTCTGTAGACAGAAGTTCAATTGATTCAGAGTCAGTTTAATATTTAGTTTATTGGATATGTTTAAAACATTTTTAATATTATTAAGCCCTCTGCAAGGTTGTGTTGCCTGATCAAATTGTTTTGCAGTAGCACAAGTTTTACTTAAGAATAAACTGCTCTATACAGGGTATCTGTGTCAATTTTAGACATCCTTTTTTTCCCTTCCTATTGAGAAGCACAAAATGCTTTATAAATACCGTAAATTGATCAAACTTGGTGTTTTAATTAATTAAAATTTATCCATGATGACATATATAACAGATGTTGATTTGTTTTTTTTATATTTTTGCACTATTTTTTTTAATAGAGCAAATGGTATAATTCAGAGAGGTTTAGTTAACTGGCATGATACAAATGTTAAAATGGAGGCATCTTGACTTGTTATTAAGGTACCTAGGTGAAATTGATGAGTTGACTGTGATTCATACTCTGATATAGTTCTACTCAACGAAATGAGAATGGTATAGTTTGGTGTAGATGATATAAAGTTATATCACACCCTGTATATATGTATTTGTTTTATTTACATACATGTGTAAAATAAAAAAGGAAACTGTATTTAATAAAGATTATTATATTTGAAAAGTTATATTTGTTTTTTTCTTCATTTTTCGCATCTCATTTCTTTATATATGTACTTCAAAATGATATAGAATGAGGTTGAATTGGAAATTAATTAATTTTTATGATAATAAATAGTCTTATAAGAAAAATTAACACCGATCCAACATCATTCCATCCTTTTATTTCTTGCCTCTTTCAAAATACATATATCATGAATCACAATCAAAGGTAAATAAATAAAGATTAAGAGTAAATGAGAGATTAATACACTGAGATGAAGGAGGTGCGAGGGGGTAGCAAAGGGTCATTGACCTATCAAGGATCAATAATTGATATTAATCATAGTTAGGCTACAATGATAAGAGACTTAACGAAATATATTTTCACAAATGAATATACAATTTAGTGGGTAAGCTTGGTGTTTAGTAAAGATAATCAAAACAGTAAGATTTATATTTTTTCTTACTTTCACACTCGAGTAAAGTGGTCTAATATTCACATACAATACTAAATATGGTATGCCTTATATTGATTGCTGTTCAGTGTGATCATGCTCTTTATGACAATATGATTATATGGTCGGTCTCCCTTCATGAAATTGTAGTATAAAATGATCTTTCTTAGAAAGAAAGAAACAAATAATGAATCAAATAAAGTGTAAGTTATACTGTGAAAAATTATGTTACGCGTTGTTCTTTTTCTCTCATTATCTCACCACCCCCCCCCCTTTCACTCTCTTTCTATGTCTGTATCTCTCTCTCTCTCTCCCTCTCTATGTCTCTCTTTTTCTATGTCTCTCTCTCTCTTTCTATGTATGTATCTCTCTCTCTCTCGTCTTTCTCTCTATTTATCTCTAATCTCTTCTACCACTTCTTTCACCCACCCAGCTCTTGTATCTATCCATCAATCTATTTGGCTATCTATCTATATCCATTAACCAGGGTGGCCACATACCAGGCCCTGCATCTACCATCTATATATCTGTCTATCAGATTCTATCTATTTCTCTGTCGGTTTGTGGTTGTAAGGCTGTCTTTGTGTTATCATCTACAGAGTACATTGTATGTTCAATTCCAATGAATGGCACAACATATTCACCCAGAATCTGTTAATAATATCTTACTTAAGCTTCTATGCCAAGCTGATTTTACATATTATGCCACTGATTTGGCAAATATTGACATCAGTTCTGGTGGAAATTCTTCTTTTTTGCAAGATTTATCAAGTAGTTCAATCGATTGCTGTTAAAATGAAACACAGTTATGCTTTGCCAAATTTATCAAGTAATTCAATGGATTGTTTTTGTAATGAAACACAATTGTGCAGTCTAAATTATTGCTTACTTCTACAAAAACAGAAATTGATATAAAAGCACAAGATAAACCCTACTTTGACATGGATTGGGAAATACCAAATTTCCATAGTATAGCATTAGCAATACATTTATAACCAAAAAATTAAACAAGAAAGCTTCCTTTGCGAACAATATACATTATATCAA
Organism: Strongylocentrotus droebachiensis; assembly: GCA_035222895.1. Taxonomy (NCBI): domain Eukaryota; kingdom Metazoa; phylum Echinodermata; class Echinoidea; order Camarodonta; family Strongylocentrotidae; genus Strongylocentrotus; species Strongylocentrotus droebachiensis. The sequence continues at coordinate 20,705 of JAVYIG010000374.1, forward strand.
TTTAAGTTTATTCATATATACAGATATTATGCATGATAATAAGTTAAATTTCTATTTCATTGTACATTACTTTCATTTCAAACACTGAAATTGAGTACATCATAATTATAAGACTTGTTCATTATCCTTAATGGCAAGAATATATAAACCCATTTACATATTAAAGCACAATCTTTTAAAAACTGTTATGTACTGACTTGAAATTGAACAATGATTTACCAAAAGCTAAATCAAACACAATAGTAAAGACTCAGTACCAGAAAACTCTAATAATTGCCTTGTCCGTCAACTTTCGTAAATGTTACTATGAAGCATCATGTGATTAATCTAAACATGATTTCTATGGGATATGACCCAGACATGATTTTTTTAAAGTAGTTGCTATCTGTAGTTCAAGAAAGAACTTGATAAAATGTTAGTTTATTCAAGATGTAAAGATGAATATAAATTTGATGACAAAAGATATGAATAATTTCAACTTCACAATTAAAGATTAAATCTTGGAACTTTGAAAATTGCACTGCTTTAAATATTTCTCACAAGTCGTTTTGAATAGCACTCTCCTGTACTTACATAATGACAGGCCTTATTCGTATATGAACACCTATACAAATGATACTAAACTTCTATTCTGTCAGAAATTCTTATTCTGTCAGAAATTCTTATTCTGTCAGAAATTCTTATTCTGTCAGAAATTCTTATTCTGTCAGAAATTCTTGACTCAACATAAAGATATGAGTTTACATTTTGATGTCCACTAAAGATTTTTGAATTCATACCATAGTCTAAAACTTACAGTATGGGCTCAAATGAGCCTATACTAGCATGCTTCAAGCTAAATTTTCTCCATTAAATCTGGCCCTCATGGCAATCTCTGAGAAATTCATAATTTTTACTTTCCATACTGCAGTAACTTCTTTACTGAAAAACCTGTACCGGAATACTGAAATATATTTATCGACAAATGTTTATCAAACGCTCGAGACTTGTAAGAGTTATTGACTGTCAATCACTAGAATGAACGTTGCTATGACAGGCAAGCCTGTAATAATGCTAGAGACAGCTTTTTGGTAGGGAAGGTAAACAATAGAATAAGTAAATTAAGAATCAAATTTGAATACATGAACATGTATATTACAATGACAAATATGTATGTGTAAACTATTTCCAACGTAACTGACCCATATTGAAAGCATACATGAAGAATACATCATACTTACAATCTACGTTCATAGGAGATTATATTAACTGATTTACTGAAATAGTTTCTATATTACAGGAAATGATAAGACATGATTTGGAATAACGGTAGGAATGTTCAGATTTGAAGAATTTTTAAACAAGTTCGCTCCTCAAAATCAATTTCCATTCAGCAGATTTATATCACTTTCACATTTAAATAAAATTGAATGGATAAATATGGCCGTTCTGCAGTTTGTACATACATTCATAATGCACAATACGTGTTGCTCCTGAAGTCCTTGAATATCCAAATGGGAAAATATGATTTCAAAAATGAGGAATGGAATGGGAAGCTCTCTACTGGTATAAATTGTATAAATTAGTTGGAAATCAAAACCAATAGAAAAAGGGTTATCTTTTTATTCAAACTCTGAAGATTTCCTATTGACTATTGTTTGACTATGTAGAGATATTTCTACTTGTTTTTTATGGGAATATTATGTAGAGAAAATAGTAGTATACAAAGAGAAAGGAAAACCTAATTGATAGGAAGCTCACTCTCACAGGCATATACATGTCGGAATCACGGCATATGACTGGTTAGGTCTTTATGTTCCTAAATATGTTAACAAAGTGAGAAACTGGAAGTTTACTTCTACTTAACCAAGTTATCAATCTATGGCTTTTCGATTTTTAAACAACTAAAGTCTTACAAAGGAATTAATTAATCATTTTTTAGAAAAGCATCCGGCTTGGGGACGACACTCAGAGCTCCACATATACCCATGATAAACGCTGCCAGATGATCCCCTCTCTATTCAAAATTCATAATTTGCTCTACATAGTGGTGAAAGGGCTGCTTAAACAATGATAAAACTCTTCATGCTATTTTATGAGATGACCTTCAAAAGTTTCTTGGACTGTTCCACAGATGTAGCAGTCTTCAGGGTGGTGGGTAGCTTGTTCAACAACCTTGCAGCAATTGACGGGAAAGCAATATCTCCAGATGTTTTGTGGAGAGGGGTTGAGTCAACCGTACAGAAGATGAAGGGCAAATGGGGGGAGTTTGAAGGTGACTGGGCAGGCAATTAGTGATGAATTCTGGCTTTAAAGTATAAGTTATCCTGGATTTAGAGTATCTTGGTAATTCTGCACTTGCTCAAAGTGTCCAGCATCCTTGTATTAAGTTCATGAAGTCATCATCACTCTTTGTAGCGATGCTTACACCCTCGTAGAAATCTTCAAACTCTCCATATGATATCTCCTTCACACGAGGTCCAAACACGTCCAAGAAATCGTTCAGTACTTCCTGCTCTGTTGACTTGCCTGAAAAACATAATCAAATAATGAAATGATAGATGATCCTCTAAATTAATAATAACTAGATGTAATTTTGACTGCGCGCAGTCGAAAATGATGCCTCCGCCATAGAGCAATTTAAACAAGTTTGGAGTTTAAATCTCCAGTGGTTCTTGAGATATCATGATAACAATCTCAATGTATGGAATTTCATAAGTTGACCTCTCTGACCCTTGACCTTTGACCTACGTGCTCCAAAATCTAATCAGATTGTCTTCCTATGGTGATACACACTATCATTAAGTTTGAAATTTAAATCTCCAGTGGTTCTTGAGATATCGCGATAACGATCTCAATGTATGGAATTTCATAAGTTGACCTCTGTGACCCTTGACCTTTGACCTACGTGCTCCAAAATCTAATCAGATTGTCTTCCTATGGTGATACACACTATCATTAAGTTTGAAGTTTTTACATCTCCAGTGGTTCTTGAGATATCATGATAACAATCTCAATGTATGGAATTTCATAAGTTGACCTCTGTGACCCTTGACCTTTGACCTACGTGCTCCAAAATGTAATCAGATTGTTTTCCTATAGTGATACACACTATCACTAAGTTTGAAGTTTAAATCTCCAGTGGTTCTTGAGATATCATGATAACAATCTCAATGTATGGAATTTCATAAGTTGACCTCTGTGACCCTTGACCTTTGACATACGTGCTCCAAAATCTAATCAGATCGTCTTCCTATGGTGATACATACTATCCTTAAGTTTGAAGTTTAAATCTCAAATGGTTCTTGAGATATCGCGCTAACAAACTCAATACAAGGAATTTCATAAGTTGACCTCTGTGACCTGTGACCTTTGACCTACGTACTCCAAAATCTAATCAGATCGTCTTCCTATGGTGATAAATACTATTCCCGAGTCTTAAGTTTAAATCTTAAATGGTTCTTGAGATATTGTGATAACGGTCAAACGGGACGGACGTACGGACGGACGTACGGACGTACGGACGGACGTACGGACGTACGGACGGACAACCCGAAAACATGATGCCTCCGGCACCACCTTCGGTGGCGGAGGCATAATAAAAACGGTGCTTATAAAGCGCTTACCACCGTAGTCTCTAAGTGCTATAACAAACAATCTACAATGATAAACAATAACATATCAAACAAAACAAGAAAGTGCAAATAAACCTACAAATTACTATACATGTGAAATATACATTAATGTGAACAGAGTAAGTTAATCATCAAAAGCAATTTTGAATAAATGTGTCTTAAGACAAGTTTGAATTGGTTAACAGTTTGACAGTTTTTGACATTTAAAGGAAATTTGTTCCAAAAGTAGTTTGTTCTAAAAGTGGTTGACCAATATCACAATCTACCATTTGAAATGTACTGACTATTAATTGTCTTTTACAATAACCATTAAATATTTGCAAACAAATTGAAGTGACACATACACACAAAAATTTGTTGGTGGTGTTGGTGCATGAACAGATATAATCTGAGATAACTCAATGACAGTTTTGATATCATTTAGCCCGGCTTATCAAGGCCATAGAGCTATTTTACCAGCTCCATGTTCTGATGACATTGTTCTACCTCTAAGTAAGCCATAACATTTCAGATTTTCTACAATCATGACACTACATTTTGGTTAGCTAGCTAAAATGAGCTTTCCTTCACCCTTAGGCGTACAAAAAAAAAGTTGTATTGCCCTTGGCAACCGACCCCAACATCTTGAAATCTACGGTCAGCTTTTTAAGAAAGTTGTTGTATTGCCCTTTAGATGCCAAAACATGGGTCGGTCGGTCGGTCGGAATTTTAAAATATTCTTTCTACCATCTTTTAGACAAAAATGTTTAATGAATAAAAAAAATTAGAATTAAAGCATTCAAAACTGAGAAATATCAGCCCAAAGAGGGGGAAAAAAACAACAGATTTTTTAGGCCTTATCAACCTCACCTGATGTAACGAGTGGATGCTTGTGAGCACGGAAGAACTTCTTGACTTCATCAATGCCGACAGTTCCTGACTTGTTTGCATCAATCTTCTTAAAGGCCTGCACAAAACACAAACAATACAGGTAAGAGGATTGTATTCCCCACATCCACAGAGACATAATGGTATGATAATAACTGTAATGCATTTCACAGGTTTCATCTAACATATCAAACCAATATATTCCAGAAAGAGTAAATATTTCTGTACACATGTAGATATTCAGCATCAATAATGCCCCCCCCCCAAAAAAAAAACAACAACAACAACAAACAAACAAACAAACAAAAACAAGGTAGCCACCATTAAGGTTCCACAGCCAAGACTTAAACCTGATTTAGCAAATATAGGACTTACTTATATTTGTCAGACAAGGAAAACTTGAGATATTAGCCTGTAAGAAGTTATAGAGCACTGAAATAGCTTAAACATTTAAAAAATTAATAATGTCACATAATGCCAGAGATATCAAGATGTAATTACTGTGGGGGTTTGGGGGTTAAAGAAGATGTTGACTGACACTGTGCTATGAAATAAAATTCATATACCATATTACGTGCTTTACCAATGATTGTAACATTCAGTCATCTTTCCAGCAAAGATTAAGAGACAGTGTCTCAGATTTTCAGTGATGTTTTAACCAATCTTTACTCAAGAAAAGGGTAAGGTAAGAATTCTTGGTAGAGTTTTGTTTGAATTCGGCATATAGAAGATATATCAACTGCTTTAATATTCGAGGTCTGTCTGTTTCTACACTGGCTCTCGAGGACGTTGCATCCTGCCATGACCCCGAGGCGCGCCTGTCCCTTTGAGCCTATAAAACAGCCAGACCTCTCATAGCAGTCAATATATCTATATTATCTATATAATGTGCTTTAAAAATGAAAAATTGAGGAAATTACTACCTAAGGATGATGGTACAAAAATCAAACATACCTTGATAACAAAATGTTTTCTGAATTCGTTCATTTCTCCGATGAATGCTCTGCAGAACTCACTATAATCAATCGCTCCATCTCCATTCTGGTCGATTATCAACCACAGCTGATCAAAGAGCTAGAAAGAAACAGACATGAACCAAATCATATTTGTTGACACAGATTCATGTGTATACAACGATGTGAAAAGATCCATTTATTTACAAATCACTCACATCATTGATTTTAAACTTAGATAACAGCCAACCATGCAGCGACAAGTCAGTAACAAAAAATAATAAAAACAAATGATCTATCCCATATTAAAGAAACAATACTTTAAAGCGTATGTGTCACATTTTGATCATTCATTTTCTCCTCCAGAGTGGAAAATGAGTCTTTCTGAATTATTGGTGGTCCTGTAAGTATTTTATAGACATAGAAAAGCTAACATTTCTTATAAACTATTGTCACACGTTTTTGTTGTTGTAAGAAATGTGTGTACTTGGTGAGTGGTGACACCGTAGGAGTTCAGCAGGCACAAAGAGAAATATCAAGTCTAGCAGTTAATATCTATACAAGCATTCATCTCTTGCCAAGCTACATGTGATAAATTTTCAGCACTTTCATCACTATTCAGAGTGTCATCTAGCTGTGTGGATAACAAGGTCCACAGTTCAAGTCCCACCGCGGCACTAATGTCCTTTGACAAGACATTGATCTACATTTGCCACTCCCCACCCAGGTGTTAAATGGGTACCCGGTAGGATGCGAAAGCTAATGTGCTTAGATTAGCAAGTGTGCGCCTGTAAAAATGACGCCTGGCTGGAATGCTCTCCAGGGTGTGGAGAATGTGCATACATTGAGTGATTTCAAGTTGGGTGTTTAAGGCCTGAAAAGCACTATATAAGAACTAGCTATTATTATTATTATTACACCCACCTTTTTATCAAGCTTGATGTGATAAGTCTTGAGTGCTTCCATCAGCTCATCTTTATCCAGCGTGCCGTCTCCTGATTTATCAAGCTTCTTAAAGTGTTTCCCAAGACCGGTTAACGTCCTAGATGCTCGGCTTTTGATCTGCTTGTGAACTTCATCTGATTGAAGAAATGATTGTTTGTAATCCTTGTAAGCTATTACAGTGACTCAAAGTCTTTAGTTTACTAAGAAATAGCATGAAAAGCAACCATACATAAAGGACTCCACACTAACATTTTTCAGGTGTCCAAAACAAAACACTGGAGATCTGTGTGCACCACAACTGTTTACATTTGACACTTTTGGTGGTAGATGTGTATAAATTATGATCAGTTTAAACAATCAAATCAAATCAAATCAAATCAAATCAAATACAATACATACATAACCATTCATGTTAAAGTCTGCTACAGGAACCGTTTCTTACAACCAAATAAGTGATTTGTAATTATGTACATGTATTATTTTCATTTGCAAAGGTTTAATGTTAATTGAATTGATGTAATTTGTAATGCAAATTCTGTTTCCTTTACTTGCGATATAGAAATATCTTATTATTATTATTATAAAGTTACAATTGATGTATGTATTTGTCTTTTAAGTTGACATGAACAATTAAATGAGAACAAAATTAGCCTTTGACCAACACAACCTCTTGCTTTTAGTCTGAACTGCAAGAGAGTGAGAGGTTGTTGTGATACTCACTTTGTACATTAGAGATGAGTTTCCAATCCTCTGCTTCTTGCCTAGCCCTCTGTGGGTGCATGCCCTTCCTCAATGCTACATCATTGTAAGGAACATTGTCTCCAAAGCTGCAAGAACGAAGGATCCAGGAAAAAAAGAAAGGGATAAATAATAATACTCAGTTTTTATATAGCGCCTATTACAATTACTAAGCGCTTCCAAACTTGGAGATTATTACCCCGGCTTTAGCTGTGCTGCCATTACGGCGCGCTAGCATTTCAAAGAATAAATTCCTGCCAGGTACCCATTTACATCACCTGGGTTGAGTGTGGCAAATGCAGATCAATGTCTTGCCAAAGGATACAGATTTATATTCTACACTAAAAAATAACTACTGGGGGAAAAAAATGTTATTCCCTCTGAATTCATGGGAGAATGGTGTAAAGAGTGGCAGGAAATGAAGGCAAAGTATATGTTTATGAATGTCACTGATAGGAGTGTAAACACATATGACCCTTCCCATTGATACTGTCATGGAACAATAGCTACTCATTTAGTTTTTATTAAGGCAAATATTCGTATTCTTATGTAACACAAGATAACTTATATTTGAGGAACTTACACTGAGGGGAATTTTTATTAGATAAACAGTTTATTTTCTTATGTGCCATACAATGTGATCTTTGATTTCAAGTTCTCATTACACCAGTTCCATGCATAGAACCCCCTTCTACCCCCCTACCCCCCCCCCCCCCCCCCCCCACTCTGTGGTCGGAGGGACCGCATTTTTCTTCCAGATATCTCCTGTAAAGGGGTACATTTTACACAACAAAGTCCGGCCCATATTGACTTATCCACACCAGAGATAGGGGATGTTTTCAAAGGGAGGGAACGTGCATACGCGTATCCTAAATAACACTGAGTGGGGGGGGGGGGGGGGGGGGGGGCCTTGGCATAGAACTCTGAAAGTGTTATGCATGACTTACATAAAATCTTTCTTCATATCTTCATCCACATCAGTGACTCTGAGAACAGCGACTGGTTTCTTCTGAAGACACTCTGGAAGAGAGGGCTGGTCTTCCGTCTCAAAACTAAGATCTTCACCCTGGAATCAAGATGAGAAGAACGGACAAGAGAGAGAAGTGGATCATCAATGAACAACACAATAAGAGGATATATATGATAAACAAAATGAATAGTACAGCAAGCAAGGATGAGTTATTTACATCATAATGATATAGTTGATAAAAAGGAACTACAGGTAATATATGATTAATGTGAATTATGAATGAAATCAATTTTTTTAAAGAGTCAGTGTCATGAAATCATGTGATCTTTCCTAGGCATAGTGATACCAAACTAAGGTTCCGGAATCTAAATGCTTCTATTCTATTAGCTACCAATCCATTATGTGCAAATATAACCAAACATAGCTGCAGAAGTTTCCCTTTCCCTGTAAAAACATCTACATATTCCTCATTAAAGACACCACATTGATTAATGTTTTTCTTTCGTTTTGCAAAGGTTTCCTGGCCACCAACTTGTAATTGACTCAGTGAAACTCAACAGTGTAGTTTGTTCTTACCCTAGTTAAGTCCTGTGCTGTGTATAGAAGCCCTTTTCTTCTTCCAACCATTCTCCTGTATGTGTCTCTCTTGATGAATGGTAAAGCTGAAGCTCTAAGTAAACACAATCAACCAGAAATCACTCAGATTGTGAATTCTCCATCAAGATGCTGATTTTCATGACAAAATACATCCTTTTATAAGAATACATTTTACAATTTTGATGACAAAATAAGAGTTGAGATATAGAGTAGACTACCATAGGTCGAGGGTTCGAATCCTGACACAGACACTAATATCCTTAACCTGCACTTGCTACTCTCCACCCAGGTGTTAAATGGGTACCCGGTAGGATGCGACCGTCATTGTTGGTCAAACAGTTTTTGAGCGTCATGTAATGCCTGGCTGGAATGCTCCCCAGGGAGTGGAGATTATGTACACGTTGTGTGCGGGCAAGCACTGAATCCAATGACCGGGGTTATAGTATATTTGTAACGCTTAGAGACATTTGTATTAAGGGCTATATAAAAATTAAATATTATTATCACGATTTATTACACAATTTCTGACATTTCAAGCCTTACAAATGAAACTGCAGAAATTAGTAATTTTCTCAATATTGCCACTCAATTGTTCATCCACAATGATTGTATTGGCAAAGATTGTTTGTTACATGTTTTGTTATATCTGAATCACACAATGTAGTGCATTCGCAAACAAAGGCACTTTGCAGATTTAGCAATGCTCAGCTCTGGTCATACTTACTTTTTACCAAACTGTCTGAATTCATAGATGGTCATAGTCTTATCTAGAGCAAAGTAGAACCCACAGAGTTCTCTGAGAGCCATGTTGCCGCTCCTTGACACCACTCTACAGCTAAAGCTCAAACGTTTGGCAAGCATCTTCTCCGTCACAGAGTTGGTAGGATTAGCCCTGGAGAACAGAGCAAGTCAAAAAAAAAATATATAAGTGACTCTGTAACATTGCCTCTGATTCTGAAACAAAATCTTGGATTTAGCTCATGCTGCAATCATAATTATAAACATTTAAGTCAGCCAGGAATCCCATGACTTTTACAAGCTGATCGCCTGTCTGATTATCAAGATATTTATGATTTGAAATCGAAATTTCATTTTTCATTTTCCCAACGGTTTTTATAACACTACAGTCCATTGGGGAAAATGAGTATGGTAAAACCAGTCACTCAAAGATTTTTAGTTTTTTGAGGCACTTTATGATCATTTTGAAGTGCTATTTTTTTTAAGGCTTCAATATTACACCATATCACAAACACTGATAGCACGTAGGGCCATGCATCTCAGATTTAAAATTGTTAAACGATGCCTTTAACCCTTACTGTACTGGGGGGGGGGCTGGGAGGCCCGCCCCCCCCCCCCCCCCCCCCCCCCTCCCCTAAACACTTTTGGAGATTGCGCCACAACCGCTTGGAATTTTGAATTGTCGTTTCATGACTTTTTTCTCTCAAGTCTTATACACATTTTGATCAAAATTATGCTATTATTGCATATATTCATGTACAAGCAGAAATGTGAATACAGGTTTAGATGTATATCTTCCTTAGTGGGAGATATGAATTGATATCAAATTGCTTTTATATGTTTCTCAAAACAATAGATATAATAAGAAATAAAAAACAATAAAATACAAAAGAAAATAAATATTTGAAAATGGCATCAAATTTGCATAAATTATCATTATTAATTACATCAAAATAACTAACTATAATGAGTTTCAATTAACATTCAAAAAGTGGAGTCTGACAATTTTTGTAATGATTCTAGTTCCCTGTATATTTCCAGATTTGATATTCATGAATGTGTATTGTGCAAACTAACCTATGAATTTTCAAATATCATAAAAATAATGTTACCTCATGAATTTGAGATGAGGAAACATTTAGTCAATACATAAAATTAGCATTTTGCATAATTAATTAGGCTATAACGACAAAAATTTGCATATTAGAAAAAAATAATTATACCTTTACCATCTTGTTCCTTACGTAAATATCTACATACATGCAAATTTTCGTGTTCATCAGACTTTCAACGGCCGAGATCATAAGGGGGGGGGGGCCTCCCAGGCCCCCCCCCCCCTCCCCCAGTCACGAGGTGCTCAAAATAGCCCAGTACAGTAAGGGTTAACGCTTCAGTTCATGTTCTAAAACCTTCTTCTCCTCATTTCATACAAAGCCCAAATTTGCACATACATACAAGCAATACAGCAAACTTTTAGCCTAGATATTTGGTGTGCATTTTTTCTCAGTCACTGAGGCTGTAGTCAAAGCAAATGCATTTTATAAACAAAATCAAATCTTGTGAAACATTTCTGTATAGTACATGTTTATTATACCACATCTTATACATTTCTAAGTTTAGTTTGGTATAAAACTAGTGAATATTAGGACAAATAAACTTTTGTATTGAGTAAACAAAACGACAAATATGGACATTTCAGTTAGCCCACTGCAGGAAACCTCATCAATGAAAATTTATTCCAATAACTTAAAGCCCCACTGCACTACTTATAGCTACTCGCGCCCTCTATATAGCAAACAATGCCTAATCGGTGACCAATGGTCCCCCATGGTTCCTTTTGTCTTATGTTGATTGAGAGCTGATTTGATGAGATAACCACCTGTCAGTGACCATGCAGGGAGGTCTAATCCCTTCTGGCCAAACTAATACAGATAGGCTTTGAAGGCCTCTGTAGCAAAGATTCAACTTACTTTGTAGCATGTAGATTGCGAGGTTTAGGAGACTGTGAGTAGTATCGATGACTGGAGGCTGGGCTTGATACCTGGTCTTGTTCCGGGTCACTGATTGGAGCTCTGAAAGTAATTAAAAAGATTATCTGTAATTAACCATTGAACAAAGCCAATAATGATTAAGGACTTTTGCTAAACAATTACAAAATTCTCCCATTAACACATTAAGGACTGCCCTGTCTCATTCATATAGGTTTGATACAGGGCAGAACAGGGACCTGTTTCACAAAGCCTTTTTCAATGACCAACAACAAAAATCAGAGGCAAGGATTTCAGTAGCTTATAACAAAAACTGTCACTTGTCACTGATGACAAGTTTTGTGAAATGGGGCCCAGGTTCCCATAGGTACTAGGTTGAAAGGAGCAGGTTTTAAATCTGTTCGAAATTTTTTCTGGAATGGGTTAAAGGGATCGTGTAACAATGTTAAATCTGAGATACACGGCCCTACGTGTTATCAGTGTCTGTGATATGGTGTAATATTGAAGCCCTAAAAAAATTGCGCTTCAAAAATTCCCGACACGGCACTAATATCCTTTGGCAAGATATTAACCTGCACTTGCTACTCTCCACCCAGGTGTTAAATGGGTACCCGATAGGATGCGACCGTCATTGTTGGTCAAACAGCTTGTGAGCGTCAAGTAACGCCCGGCTGGAATGCTCCCCAGGGAGTGGAGATTGTGCACACAGTGTGTGCGGGCAAGCACTGAATCCAATGACCGGGGTAATAGTATATTTGTAAAGCGCTTAGAGACATTTGTATTAAGCACTATATAAAAATTAAATATTATTATTATTATTATTATCAAGAAGTGCCTCAAAAAAGTAAAAATCTTTGAGTGACCGGTTTAACCATACTCGTTTTCCCCAATAGACTGTAGTGTTATGAAAACCGTCAGGCGAACGGTTTTCAAAATTTGTAATTCCAATCATAAATATCTTGATAATCAGACAGGCGATCGGCTTGTAAAAGTCATGGGGTTCCTGACTGACCTAAAGGTTTATAATTATCATTGCATCATGAGCTAAATCCAGAATTTTGTTTCAGAATCTGAGACAAAGTTACCGGATCCCTTTAATAAACTACAAGTACAAAAGAAAAATGATTAGTAATGAGGCTCATGTATACTTTTGTATAAAGCGTAAACAAAATATAAATCAAATTCACAGGTTCAACCATGATGAATTAAAGAAGTTACAAGTTGATAAAGTTTGTACCAAACTATTCTACTATTCCAAGGCTACCACCCCATCCCCCCCCCCCCTCCCAACTTACTCAGAATCTAGACGAACTAGACAGCCAAGAGTAGTTGTCATGGGGGGTTATTTGCCCATGGGGTCATTCTCCTCAGTTCATACACTAAAATCTCATCTACTAAAAGCTAGTTTCTCTAGATATGGAATTTTATTCCAATAACCTAAAGCCTCACTGCACTACTTATAGCTACCTGCGCCCTCTATATAGCAAACAATGCCTAATCGGTGACTACTGGTAGGTATTGGTCCCCCACGATCCCCTTTGTCTTAGGTTAATTGAGAGTTTATTTGATGAGATAACCACCTGTCAGTGACCATGCAGGGAGGTCTAATCCCTGCTGGCCAAACTAGTGCAGTGGGGCTTTAAGATGAGGTTAAAGTGTACAATGAACTTTAAATACCTTGATAGCTGATCTACAAGTACTGTTTCCATGATATGCTGCTTCATTCTTTCTGCTGCCACAGACTCCTACAAGTGAGACATAAATCACAATCAGGCACTGTTTCATAAATAAAACTCTCATAAATAACAAATGCGATTAATATCTATGACAAATTTGCTCTCAGCCAATCAGATGCCATGATTTCAGTAGCTTATAACAGTTATTGTAACTTGTTCTTGATAACAATTTTTATGAAAGAGGGCCCAGGCCTTTGATGCCATTCCCCAAAGGGAACGACAAATGCACAGTGTATTCTTCTCAACTTTGACAGCAATACACACAAAGGGGAGTTACCAACATGTGCACTTATATTCTGTGTACGAGATTGGGAGAGAATTGTTTGGAGAAAAATGGATATTGACAAACATTTTGCATAAGAAACGAGTTGGAAGTAGTCATCCATGTTCATCACATCACATCACATCACATCTAATTCACTTCAATGTTCATAACATATGGAAACTCTTCTGTTAAAGGGATTGGGTATCTTTCACAGTCTCAGATTCTGAAACAAAATCCTGGATTTAGCTCATGCTGCAATGATAATTATAAACCTTTAGGTCAGTCAGGAACCCTGTGACTTTTATAAGCCGATCGCCTGTCTGATCATCAAGATATTTATGGTTGGAAATAGAAATTTCAAAAACCATTTTCCTAATGTTTTTTATAACACTACAGTCTATTGGGGGAAATGTGTATGGTAAAAACTGGTCACTCAAAGATTTTAATTTTTTGAGGCACTTCATGATCATTTTGAAGCGCAATCTTTTTTAAGGCTTCAATATTACACCATATCACAAACACTGATAGCACGTAGGGCCATGCATCTCAGATTTTACATTGTTAAATGATGCCTTTAACAAAACAGAGAGATGAAAAATGTGTGTATATTAATAAAAGAATGATTAAAAAATTTAATTACTTACTGCTGCTATCCTCTTGTTGACATCTTGTCTAGTGCTCAGAGATGCATTATTCCAGTTTGTGTTGAGAGGTTCATCTTCAGCTAGCTCCACCACTGGTCTGAAAAACAATGAGAAAATCTTTGTATTAAATTTGAGTTATGCCAATGCATATATGAATTGTATGGTTTCAAATGGTTCATAATTTTATTAAAAATATCTGTTAAAAATTAAACTGGTAATATTTTATCTAGACTTGCTACATGTACAAGATTATCTCAAAATATCATCATACAAAGTTGTTAGCAAATGCTATGACTGACTTTACATGTACCAAACTATGATTAGTGTTGTGCTACGTTAACAAACTGCCATCTAGGAATGACAGATACATTTACTCTCATCATCTTACAAATTGCATCAGAAGTTGTCTTTAATATAGACCAACATAATTACTCCAACCACAATATTCCAATTGATAAGTATTGGAAAATAAAGGCACTGAAGTGGATTGAAATGTTTGGAAGGCTAAAATAGGATGTTGTTTTCACAGGATCTGCAAATGGTGTTTTTTTTCCCTAGTGATTTGTGGGGGGAAAATCCAACTCAAAACACGCAGAGGACTTTATGTTGAAATGAAAACATTTATATGATTACTTTAAACATCTAACCCTACATGAGATGATGCATTCATGTTGAGACCTACTCTGGTTTTGGCTCTTGCTGTTTCACTTGGTTTACAGCACCCCCTTGTGATTGCTGCTGTTTGTACTGCTGCTTCACTTCAGCCTGATGCTGGTTGAACTGCTTCTTCTGCCTTTCAGAGGGAGGAGGGATATTATCTGGAACAGCAGGGTCATCCCATGCTGTCTGTTTGCAACGACAACAAAAATTACAATTAAAATAAACTATGTAAATTTAAGATTTTTTTTAATTATATTAAGAAAGAGAGAGAGTGAGAGAGAGAAAAAAAACAGGTAAGTCTTCCCTTAAAGTGAACCCTAAACTTTGTTGTTTCTTGATTGCTGTCAAATAAACGAACATTTAATTACTGATTTGGTATTAGACGAAACAAATGTACAAGAAAATAAATGTTCACAAAATTATTGACTTTGACCAACTCTGTGTTCCTTCATGAAGGGGGGTACATCTATCTTGACCAAGCTCCTTCTCCTCACCTTAAGTCTCTCTTTTCATCTCTTTTTATTCTGTATACTCTTCAAAGATACTTTTATATTTCTTGTCCCATTTTTCTCTTCACTGTCCCCTCTCCCTCTCATGTATTTTAGTTTTGTAAAGATTTCCAATTCTTATCCTGTCACCTTCATCATGATATTCCTTTTGCCCTTGGTATAAAGACGTATTATCAAACAATGACTCTGCATACAGTTTTAGAAACTCGGAAACCAATCCTGACTAGCACTCATACTAACTTTTGGTTCTCTCTTTAACAACATTTTAAGTTTTTTAAGTTTAAAATATCTTTTATCTACGTCACTTTTATACACTATTGGAACTCTGAGAATTTCAATTCCAGCCACACTTTTATGTATCTTTAAGGAATCCAACCACATCTCTACATATTGTTGAGGTATGACTAATTAACAGGTTTGATATGACATGAAACAAACTGTATGTGATTGATTTGGTTCATATGGTTCAACTTTGGAAATTTTCGTTTTCTTTGTAACTCATGTATGGATATGTATACGACATTGACTGTTTAATTGTTGTTACTTTGTTACCCACTTGAATAATTTGTAACATTGTGTAATGTTGTTAATAAGTTCAAATTCAAATTCAAATGTCCATTCACATGGATAGTAAGAATGGGGAACTAATGGCCACTCAGTATTCAAATTTGCATTTTCTTTTCTTTGTTTAAATCTTTATATATCAATCTGAAATCCAACTACCACATAAGTCTGTGAATATTGATGTGCATCCCCTCTTTCTTTTCTCTTCTTTTTTCTGTCTTTTCCCCCTTTTACCAATATTTTGTTCCTCCATATTTGTATTATTATGTATCCTTTGAGGGAAGTCATACATTCAAGGTTTGCTTATTTTGTCAACCCTCCTGTTTGATGTTCTCGATTAGTTACAGCCAGCCTTACTTTATTCTACATATATTCTTTTGTCATGTGTAAATTTGCAATATTTGTTTGTTATATATTTGTAAAAATGCAAAAGAAAAAGAAAATCAAACAGAAATAAATAAATCAAATCAAATCAAATCTGAAACATCATAACGTACCTTTGATTTTTGTTTCTGTTTGTCTGCTATATTGAGCTTCGGAACATTGGCTGGCCGGCAGGATACACTCTGAGCAGAGAGAGGCGTCTGAGGGGCGTGATGGAGCGCAAAGGGGGCTTTCAGGGCACTGTTTCGTCCAGAGGGTTTAGGATTGTAGTCATGATATCCCCAGCTGTATAAGACAAGTAATGAAAAAATGATTGGTGCTACAAAATCGGAGAATTGCATTGAAAAGAGCCATTCTAAAGCTTTTCGAATGGCACTCATCAGAGTAAAACGCAAGAATGAAACAGAAAGCCGAAATTGATCAATATAAACGGAAACTAAAAGGAACAAGGCGCGAATATAACAAGCTCTGATTGGCTGTCTAAGGTACGGTAATGGTAATTTAGGCTTATTGCCAGCCAGCCACCAGCATAATCGCTAAAATAAGTAATGAGAAAAATCAGGAAAATAGGGAAGAAGTTATTTTAAGGAAATAAAAGTTTGAGGATGTAGAAGTGGAGTGTTTATCAGAGGCATTATCTCAAAGCATTATGTATATCATATCTAAACACTGGGTTACTCTTCAGTAGTCAGTCAATTTTAATTATCTTTAGCTGTTTTCTTCATGTTAAACATTCATAGAATGTGTGCTGAAATGCATATATTTACAAATTGTTTTATCTGGTCACAGACATTTTCAGAACTTCATTCTTTCTTTTTACCTGACAGTACTGGCTGTATCTGGAGTCGATATCTTCTCTTTGTAGTCCATGATTGGTTTAGATGCTGTATTATCATAGTCAGCAAGCCGAGCAAGGTCTAGAGATGGTACACTGGTTAAAAAAAGTGGAGAAAGACAGTACAATGATATCAAAAAGTTCATCAAAGAGGAAGGGGGAGGGGGGCCGGCAAGAGTGGAAGTCTGTCCACTATGTATGGACCAATGGACCCATGCCAAGAAGGTCAATGACAATACGTCCATTGAGTTTGATGCAAATGTTAAATGAACAAGAAACTAAGACTTGTAACATGATACATAACATATACCCAAGTACATGCACATTTACCAGTGGCCTACTCTTTCTTGAATAGGTTCATTAATTAAAGTTCATTACTAAGTTGGTACTAATTATGATAGAGTGATTGATGTTGTAATCTCAGATGAGTAATTGAACTGAGTGTCAAAATTAATTTTTCTTTCTAAAAAAAAGACATATCAAACATAAACAAAGTAAGTACACATAGCAAACTGTAAAAGAAAGAAATAGTAAGAACTTACTTGTCTGGTTTGGGACCATGGCTCTTTGGTCTTTTGTACTGATCTACCTGAGATTGCAACACCACACTACCCTGGAATTAAATAACAAGGGTGAAAAAAAGAAAAAAAGAACAATAACTGGATTTTACATACAGTGTCTCACAGGAGAGAGGAGAGATGAAATTAAAAAAATAGATGCTATAATATATTCAAAACCAAGGGAAGAGTGGAAGGAACTAGACCGAGAGGGAGACCCAGAATCAACTGGGAAGAAAATGTCAAGAACTGGAGTGGACTAAAACTGCAAGAGTGCACCAGAATGGCAGAAGATGGAGTGAAATGGAGAGATTTTGCAATCAACCTCCGAACCAGGAGAAGAAACTTAGATAGATAGATAGCACAGTGTACCATTTTAATTATTACCTCATATTTTGGTGGTTTGCCAGCAGGAGGTCTAGCTCCTTGTCTTGGTGCTTCAGGTGTGTCGCCATATAACGATCCGCTTGTCTTGCTTGGCTTCTTTCCCTTTGCACTGGATACGCGGGCTTGGCGAGGGGTCGGCCCCCCTCGGATTGAAAAGTCCATGTCACACTTTTCTGTCAAAGAAATGGAGAAGATTAAATATCTGGATTATTCAGTCCTCATTGGTTTTTTCTTAATGACATTAGAATCCTACCTCGTATAATAAAACAAAAATTTGAAGATGTTAGTTTTTTAACGCAAGATGATGCGTAATGACGTTGCAGAGCAAAAGTTAAAGCTATCAAATTAAAAAATATTCTCTTCCTATCTAGGAGACCACTATAGCATGGTTGAGAGTAGACCGAAAATTTCTGTCTCTTTTGTTCGTTAGCCTCTTATTTGGGTAGGGTTGGCTCCTCTCTTTAGAGACAGGAGCCGGCCACAATCATGCCACCAAACTCTGGACTAAAATGTCATTTTAGCGGATTCAAACAATAACAATACAATTACATACCATACCGACGAAAGGGATGCAGGCGCACGCACAAGTGTGAAGTTAGGGACTGTCTGTAATCTCAGATCCTCATTAAATTCATGAAAGTACTTCACATTTAATACGAAGATGATGATCATTATTACGGTCGCTAACTTCACCCATGCGCTCGCGCCTGCACCCCTCTGTCGGTACGGTATGCAATCGAAGTGTGCAGCAGTTTGCCGTGAATTCCGTGAGAAAGGGTATATTATTACGAGTCTTTGTTTTTAGGGAAAATACTCAAAAAAAGATAAGGTAAAAACGGGTAAGAAACATAACAACTTTAAAATCATGACCCTTATTTGAACAATTGATGAAGAGTTTGTTGATTTTGGTATGTTTTAGTACGCTCCACGCCAAAGTTATGGGTCAGAATATAAATATGATTCTGAATTAGCGCCGTAACTCCTGTAAGTGTAACTGTAAGATTTTAGGAAGATATGAATTGTGAATGTGATTTCGTTATTACTTGGGGAATCATATTCCACTGTTTAGGACCTAGATAACTCATTGATATAGCTTCATAACTAGACTTAACAGACCATAAAAAATGAAATTTGTTGGAAATCGGGTATTATTTCGGGGTGGGTGTCTACAAATTTTTCTACAGATGCTGCTCAAGCATATCACCACACTTCAACAACGTTTGACGCCGAGTCCTCGGCGGAGTCAAATAACCAAAAGACCGTTGAAAGCCGCTGAAATTCAAAATTATTATGGATGTAGCTGTTGATAGATGTTAAAACTATAAAACTATATCACATTTCAATTGAATCAATTACACCTTTCACCTCGTCATAAATAGCACGAAATTTGTTCCTTACCTTGGTTATTAGAGAATTTGTTTAAAATTTCGGCTCCCTTTTTTCTCTCATCCATTCAATAGCGTCAGGTATGTTGGCATGGTTTCCACATGTGATGGCGCCCTTTTTAATTAATATACAGACAGGGAAAAATTGTTATTTATGAATTTTGCAAGTTTTAAGGCTATAATATACTGTGTAGAGGCATTATAAAGCTTATCGGATACACCCTTTCATATCTAATAGAGTAGAACACAACCGTTAAAAAAAAAATTCAGTCTCTGCAATATTTAGACTTCACATATCACTTTTCAAACAGAATCGCAAGTAGATCTACTCAATACATAGATCTATATAATTTTTTTGTTTAAATAGTGGATTGGCAATTTCATAGCGCTTTGAATCACCTTTTTCATATGTGTGAACACAAAAATTCCATAAATATGTCATTCGAACGCGTATTCAAAAAACAATACCATAGGTATACAATGCATTTATTATAATTATTGTCCCCCCCCCCCCCCTCCCCCTAAATTCTTTGTCAGATGATTAAATTGGGGATAGTTATTTTAAAAAGAAAGTAGGTTGGTTTGGCCTGAAAAATTACTCCCGCTAAAGTCCCCCCCCCCCCCCCTCGCATTATTTTGTCAATCTATCTGAAGAGAACGCGGTCGTTTACATAAACAACAAGGCATACAAAAAATAAACAAACAAACAAACCAAAAACATGCTTTTCCACTCCTATAGCTACACTCTTATTTCCACGGAGTCAAATTTCACTCTAAATGGCGTCAGCTGGGAGTCAACTCTATTCCTAGTTAAAGTGACACGGATTCCGAATCAATTTGACTCGGATTGTGTGGCATCAGCTGAGAATTGACTCAATTCAGAGTCAAGATGACTCTAACTAGGAATAGAGTTGACTCCCAGCTGACGCCATTCAGAGTGAAATTTGACTCCGTGGAAATAAGAGTGTACACAGAATGGCTTATATTCTCTTTCTCTCTCTCTCTCTCTCTCTCTCTCTCGCTCTCTCTCTCTCTCTCTCTCTCTCTCTCTCTCTCTCTCTCTCTCTCTTCTTTATACATGTACCCCCTTTATTTCCTCCAACGCTCATATCCTAAATTTATTTTCAATCTCTGTTTCTGTTTACTCCGTTTATTTGTCATCCCCTGTCCTTTCAAAACTCGCCATATTTCTGTTTCTCACTTTCTAATTATTTTTCTATTTCTAATTTCTTGTCATGATAGCCCTTTCCTGGCACGCATCCGATCCCAGGTCCCCTAATTGCCGGAGGCCCGCCTCTCCCAATTAAAACCATAATTGAATTTATTGTCTTGTTGATATAACCTTTGCTGTTTGACATTGGACAATATTTTATAATGCATGGTAGACGGTCAATAACCGATAATTGCACTTGCCCTTTTATGGTTGGCGCGTGTGTACATTGAAATGAGGCTTGCACAATTATACATACAAGTCTTTGTGTTAACGAAGAGTGAAGCCTACATGCACCTGTAGCCTGATGATCCCTCTAGCGGGACAATTTGAGCCAGCCCGTCGAATTCCGTTTTGACGCTTTAAAGGTACAGAGTACAGACCAGTTTTGGAAACGCCCCCATCTCAAAAAATAAAAATGGAAGCTCTTATTACCAATCATGTGAAAGAATATGTTTTGACTAATACGTGATGATATAAATTTTGCAGGGAAACCTCCTACTAATTGATATATTTGATAAATTATCCATTCGATCCGGCCAGGATAGATATCGCGAATGCACTTCAACATTGAACATTTGGGCATAGATTTCTGCTTTTTTGCGAATTTAGGTTGAAGTATATTTGAACCTCTGAAGGCACTATTTAAACAATATTGAATGGATAGTTTTACACCCAAAACCCTTGAACCGCAATTAAACCACTACCGGTCTATATCTTTAGCATGCAAACATGTGAAGAACGTCCACTTTCAACTGTAAGAAAAAACTGAAAGTCTTTAAAAAGTTTGCTCAATCGTTTAAAAAGAAAAAGAATGGACCTATATGATCGTGTCATGTTTGTTGCCGAAAATGGAGAAAGAAAGTCCAGAAGTTTAACTCTAGTAAAGACAAACATTTACTGACACTGCCACCCCCCCCCCCCCCCCCCCTGCCCCCCTGCCTAAACGTGACATTTGCTTTTCTTTTTTCATTTCACACACGTGTTTATAAAGCCATTTTGTATGAAGCACGTCTTCTTGAGTTCATCATGAAAATAATGTTCCACAAGTGAAGAAACATCATTTACTTTTTTTCTTCATTTTAATGATGTGTTACGTTTAGGGTGCTTAAGGCCTAGGAGACTCTCGAGAAAGTCAATAATATTAAGTGAATCTCTATAATTTCCTTCTACTTATCAGCTTGTCTTGTCGTCTGCTGTCAAATGCAACTAGTTTACCAAAGTATATCTTTCACACCCCCCCCCCCCCTCCCCATCTTCATCATCTGATTTCACGGTGACCGTGTCCAGGGGCGGATCTAGCTTTTTGCTAAGGGGGGGGTTTGACCAAAATAATGACGATGCGGAGCATCGTCCACGAGCCGCGAAGCGGCGAGCCGATTTTTTTGTGGGTGTTTATTTGAACCCCGTAAGTGATGTTTTCCTGGCATCTATTAACACAATGGAGACCATAAAAAGCAGTGCATGATAACGTCTTTTTAAATCAAGTAACAGTTAAATAAAATAATGACGATGCGGAGCATCGTCCACGAGCCGCGAAGCGGCGAGCCGATTTTTTTTGGGGTGTTTATTTGAACCCCGTAAGTGATGTTTTCCTGGCATCTATTAACACAATGGAGACCATAAAAAGCAGTGCATGATAACGTCTTTTTAAATCAAGTAACAGTTAAATACACAGTTATATCCAGAGTTATCATGTTTGGTTAAGTTACCAGATGAGTTGAATATCTTCTCACAATATTTGCACTTGAAAGGGTTTCTCTCCAGCGTGCGTTCTTTTTTCTTTCTTTTTTTCTTTTTTTTCTCTTTTTTTTCCCTTTTTTTTTTTTTTTTTTTTTTTTTTTGGGCCGCCCAAGGGGGGGGTTTAAACCCCCTAAACCCCCCCCGTAGATCCGCGCCTGGTGTCATCTAGCCCTTCCCACTTGCGAACTCTGTCTGTCCCCTCCCTCCCTCCTTCAGTCAAAGATTCCTGGTATAGCTAGCGGGGGAGCAGCTGGGCTAACTAGGTCCCCTGGTTTACTGAAGGGATTGAGATGGCGCCCGTCTTGTGTCGTCACCTGCTATCCACCCTGCCTCCTCCTCTCAGGCAGGCTGGCCGGTCGGTCGGCTGGCTGGCTGGCTGGCTGGCAAGGGAGCAACCCCACTGGAGGGAGATCAGGTACACAGATTGTTGACGTTATGGTGTCTAGAGTTGACTGGCTGCCCTGGGTGGTCTGACTGAGGTGAGATCGTCCACACGGACACCTAATGCCTTACCTCAGACACATGCCCCCCCCCCCTGGGGCGTAGGGTGGGGGGGGGGGTAGGGTTCCTAACAAAAAAAAAATCCGCGGTGCCCCTCCCTTTTCTTTTCCTTTTTTTTTGGGGGGGGGGGGGATTTTGCAATTTTTTCGCGATTCGATGACGCACGTATCTGCACCAATGCCTCACCCTCCTGAACATAAGACCAAGCAGTATTATGGCTCCCTCACATTGATGGCGCCAAAACTGTGGTCGGATTCCATTCCACCCCCCCCCCCCACACATACACACACACACATGCAACAACATTCCCCACTTCTACACAAACTCATCGTCAGCCCCATCCCTCATAAGGGGTAGACTACTTCTACATCCTGAATTCATCAAGAACTTCGTGCAAAATTGGTGGTAAGTAAATGTCAGAAAGTCATGATGAACTGTAATAATGTCTACTCGAGTCAATTGTGATGCTTTTTCAGTAGGCCCACGATGATACCAGCAATTTAGAAGAGTTTTAATACGTACTTATTTTATTTACCATCATTCCAGAAATGTAGACCATTCGATATCATCTAAATATGAATAGGAATACAACTTTTTCAAAATTATCATTCAGAAAATGTGTATAACTAAAAGAGAAGCAAATTAAGTTAGTACACATGCATCATTAAAGGGGGCAACAATAAAGAGACATTAATTGACCCAGAGACATCATGTATCTTAATCACCTTAAAATGCATGATTAAAGATCGACACACAAAAAAAACGTCTAAAGATGGTGAGAGATTTTAAATAGCGACCAGTGTCATAGTACGTGAATTCGGGTACGGTGGCACGCCCCACCCCCTCCATGGAATCATAAGGTGGAAAAGTAGAGAAAAAAGGTGTAGGAGAACATGAGTAGATGATGGCGTGACTTCAGCCAAGATCCTATCCACCTAGAAATACAAGTGCACCCCCCCCCCCCGCACACGGCCAATGCTACACAACTGATTGTTTCTTCTCTTTTTGTCCTATTTTCTTTCTTTTTTATGAGTTTACTGATTTTATTGTTAAATTCTGACTTCAGTTTTATTTTTTTATTCATTAATATTCCCAAGTGAAAGTTTCATTTTGTGCAGTTGCAGTTTGATGTCTGGTGTGATATCTTCTTTTAAAATTCGGAATATTCAAGCCTTACATAGCTCACCTAAATATTTTCAAAAAATTGCTTTCATTTTCCTCGTCTTTTGTCAGATGTTTGAGATCCTTTCCATAATTCTGGCGGTATTCTTCTAGCGGATCATGTCTGTGATATATGGCGCGTTATAACCTCAACGCTGATCGGGCTGTACAAATAAACTCTGTCGGCTGCCTGAAACTGTTAGATAAAGGTTATGATGTAAAGGTCAAGATTTAGGTCGCCCAAAAATGGACCCCCTGCCCGCCTACTCCTCTCATTTTTAGCCCTCTTCCCCTCACAGGGCCTGAATTACATCTATGCTTGATATATCCACACTTTTAATTTTTCATATTCCTCTTATCGTCACGCTAGCACGTTTAGGGTCGTCTACTCGCTTCCAACAGACAATATATAAACAATTTGTAGGAGTACCAGTAATAGACAAAAGGGATAAAGACAGTCATATTGACAATATTTATTACCCCATTGTGAGAACTCCTATAATAATAACGTTAGTCACATATTGTTTCTAAGTGAAAATGAACTTGGATGAAAGTACCGCAATCAATCATCGCTGACTTGGAGTTGAGAGATGGAAATCAATAAGATTGGGAAAGAGAGGAATAAAACAAAAACGAATCACAGACAGTCTTCGAACCCGACTTTAAAGATCTGATGGAGATTCTTCATCTCTGACGTGAAGGATATTGACATGTTTGAGGTGTAGTTTGGGTGAAAAAACGACAAGATAAACTCTCTTCTTTTTAATTTCCATTTCAATCCCCCCCCCCCCCCCCCCCATTAAAGGAACATTTTATTTTATGTCTCCAATTCATACCAAATTTATAAACCCAAAGTAATTTCGTGATCTCTTTAGAGAGGGACGTATTGACAATAAGATCACACGATAGCACTCATCCCCTCATGCCTAATTATTTTAATTATTTAATAACTTGGATTGTCTCTTATAATAGTTCATTCGATAGCATTCAAGCTCTATGATACAATGAGCTAGATCTGGCTGAATGGTACCAAGTATTGTCAAGATAGTGTCAGCATTGCATAACCGTAAATGACAATAGGGTTTTAATGCAGACAAGATCTATTAATGTCTACTAAAGTTACCAGGTACCTTTAATATGAGAGACTACATGTTCGTACATACAAAAGTGGTAAATGTCACTATCATTTTGTAAGCATTTAAATAAACTCAACAAAGTCAGAACCCCCCCCCCCCCCCTCCCCCCAAGGAAATTATATGAAATTACGTCACAAGCTTGGCTGTCGACTACATCGGGTAACAGTTACTCTTCAAGAGCGCCACCACCGATAAATCGAGTAACACATTAAACGTGAAGATGATTCCTCAGATCCAAATAATACTTTCCTTGCTCAATTTGAATATTAGGACACTGCTAACGTTAAAATTTCACAGATAGGACATACATGACATATTCATAATTCCTGCAAAGTTCTACAGAATTTGATGTTGGTTGCGGTCCTGAAATGCGCTATATAAGGACGAACTATTATTATTATTTATAGCACCTTAAAACAATTTTGTTGAAAATCAGTAATCATGGAATGCACTGGATACAAATATTCGTCCATGAAGGGGAAGCCCATGTGACGACAAGAACATGTTGCAATGGAGCTTAGTTCCAAACTTGTAACTAGTTCGTGTCGTATTTGAAACATGAAATCATTTCAAGAGCAACCATTATCAGGGGATTTTGTTATGAATTTCTTCCATCATGGTCGGAATAAAAGGAATAAGAACACTCACACATTATCCCTTATTTTTACCAGAACTCAACCTCCCCCTTCAGGTGTGCATCAACCCATGGACCAACTCGTAAACTCAGCTTGCTCGGTGATACAGTTACTTCTATGTTATGTTTCTGGTACACCCAATAATATATTAGGTTGAAGCCCTAACTCCCTGGGTACACCATTATCTTATACCTTGCCTCACTTATTTTACCCCCATATCGCCTGGTAACCCTTCCGACCTTCCAATTGTCGTGGGGCGAACTACTGCGTCCAAATTTTGACGCCATTGGAAACGCGGACCTCCTGAGCCGGTCCTTCTATCAAACAGGCATTGTAAATACTAGGATTGAATTGTCAATAAATGTAGGGAACACAATCATAAACCTACTGCGTCAAAATGTAACGTCTTGACATCTCACAGTGTGGGATGATCATATAGATGATTGAATGTTTACAACACCTGGGCAGCTGTGCACTCAACAACCCAAAGACAAAGCACATCTTGAAATGTGATATCTACCTTAGAATATTTAGCGTTTATTTGAGTTTATTTCATACGAAATAGTTAAGGGCAACAATATTAATTCTTGTATACCAGATGAAGTGTTAAGGTTTGATATGCCACTTACAAATTTGTGTATTTGAATTCGATACAGGTAGTATAAGAGACCCTGGTAAACCCTAAACCACTCCCCCCCCCCCCCCCAAAAAAAAAAATAAAAAAAAAATAAAAAATAAAATAAAATAAAAATAAAAAATAATAAATAAATAAATAAATAAATTAAAAAAAAAAAAAAAAAAAAAAATCAGGATGATGTCGATAACGGGAGTCATATCAACGCAGCCCAACCTAATAAATTATACAATATAAATGAAAAAAAGTACATGATATCCTTTCTTATATGACACTTTTTTTAAAGCAAAGAGATAAGGGCACACGAACTCAGTTTTGTCACATTCTCTTGTGTATATACTTTAAAGGATCTGTTTTTTTAAAAGGCTGCCTCCCCCCCCCCCCTTTCCCGAAGGGGCCTTCATACTGATATTAGTGGACATGATGTCTTCTAACATTGTCTGAAATCGTGTTATAGTAGGTGTTAAACTTGGGAAGGGCACACACATGATCTAGCAATTTTAATGATGTGAGATTTGAAGAAACGTTAAATACACAATTTCATTGGACATGGTTTTACAGGTGGAGCTATAAAATCCTAAAACGTTGTAACTCCATGGTCTTATACACGCACGTACGCACAAACTAATCCTGTTTGAAACGCATCTGGACATATGGCCTCTCTTCATGGCTCTACATCCTATATAGAATGGGGTAGGGATGGGGTGAGGTATTACCCCCCACTGCTGGTCTTCTACCCTCCTATTGGAGCTGCTTACTCAATCCGGTGTGTGCAAAGAATATACGGGGATTACTTGTAATCAATAACTTCGATCACACTGACGACTATCACTACAAAAAAAAGCTTTGACAATAAGTCATTATTCCCAAGGGAGTTACCAGTATTCGAAAGAAGGATCTAATTTATAATGTAATACCGTAATTAGCCAGGGTGGGAGGATAGGGAGGGAGACATTGGAAGAAACCGACTAGCAGGGAATTCATACGAAAGTATAGAAGAAGATATCACGAAAATATCTCAATAATGTCCTTTAATTACATTATTAACGTAGTCTTTTCTTTGTTTTTTACAACAATTTCTGGTCCTATATCTTTGTTTGTTTTGGAGAAAGATTATGATCTACTTTTAAAATAAACGTTATGCTTTAAGTTATTTTAGTATATTTCATTGTAAAATGAAGCGGATTCGAAGTGATTATTCAAAAATAGTAATAAGATCTCCGTGTCACCTCTTGAATTGTGCTAATATTAATAAAGAAATTGTTGTTAAAAGAAAGCCCCTCTCTAATTCACTCTAAATCTGCTGGGAGAATTTGAAGAAAAAGGTTTTATGTCTGAATAATAAAGCCGAGTAAAATGAGGACGATGGTTAGAGCAATAATCGTGTCGCATATAATATACATGGGCATTTGACTTTATCTCTATCTTTATGTCTGTTTTAGGGTATGTGGTTTTTACAGCAAATTTTCTTATTCTGCCAAACTTCCATTCTTAAAGTGTTTGATATACATTGAAGCAAATTATTACGCAAGTAAACTATTTTTATTTTATGTTGTATGCAGATAGTATTGTGTTTTTGGTTCTGTTAAATGAATGTAATTAAAAACAATACTAATGACATACATTTCATGTACATGTACATATGAAATAAATTATGTAAATTATATTAGAAGGACTCTTGGACAGTTTCTTTCGTCATGAAGAACTTAAAATTATCTTTGAGCGTGGACGTATTATCCTCACCGCCGGCGAAGTTGTTTATTCTCATACCAAACAAGGTTTACATAGAAGCGTTAACGGGAACGACAATTAACATTGATTCGTGCCAGGATTGTTTACTACACAGAGTTGGCGGGTATAATTGGGCTATCGATTGGTATAAGATTAGGATTATGTTTGGGGATAGAGAGGGGGGAAGTTTCACCCCTTGCATCGGTTCACATTGGTTCCGATATGTTTTCGTTCAAAAGATATGGCGCTTTCTTACATCCACGAAAGGATATTCGTTTAATAGCAGCTTGCATTTGCATTCGAAATGATTTCATCATTGCTCAATACAATATTCTTAGAGTTAGCCCTTCCTCTCATGTTTCTAAACTTTGCCCCGTTTCTTACACCATCCTTCTGTATCCACATGTCTCTGTCTGTCTGTCTATCTCTCTCTCTCTCGCCCTCTCTCTCTCTCTCTCTCTCTCTCTCTCTCTCTCTTTCTTCCTCTATCCCTATTTTTCACTTTTTATTTCTCCGACTTTTTCTCTCTCTTTCTCTTTTCTATATCTCTCTCTATTTAGCTTCATTTCTCTTGGTCCATTAATGTTGACAAATATGTATGGCATCCCTAAATTTGGCATTGTGATGTACTTCATAAACTTTACACAGGATGTTTAAAAAATGCTAACTAAACTTAATGTAGCAATGAAATTGTAAATGTCAATGTTGAGTTATTGTATTATGATAGTGTATATTTATGTATATGAATAAATCGAATAAACTAAAATATTCTGACTACTCAACTGCCAAACTCTTTTTTGTAGTAATACATCTTTTACTCATTTTTTAAAGGAATTTCGTTTCTTGCCTTCTTTATCTTTCATAAATCTGTCCACATGCCCCTCCATCACACCCCTCCACATTATTTTGTTTATTTTCTCTGACTGTCTCCTCCACCCCTATGTTTTAAGTGGGTCATCATTTGTATAGTTCTTAATATTTCATGCTTTGAAATTATATATAATATCTAATCTCCTTTTTTCTTATGCTTTGATCCATGCATATTCTATGTTTTTTAATATAATGTTTATCATCTAAAAATATAAAAAATTCTCCCAGGCATGTCTTTCTGATGTTTTTAAGAAATGCACAAACTTCGGCTGTTGAGATTTTGAATTCAAATTCCAAATGATTCTTTAATGCAAAGAACTGATGAAACAAACTTAAATACCCTATTATATTATGAAACTTGAAACTTGAAACGTATATGGCTGTATGCTTATGAAAAAGCTGAATGAACGTAACATTTCCATACAAAAAAAAGACAATGAATATTTTCCATTTCAGTATTGCACAAAAGCAAATTAAAACCTCATTTTCCGTATACCTCTCCAAAATTACGGGTCAACAGGGTCGAATGTGCCGGCTATATAGCTGAGACGATGAGTCTTGCTCAATTAATATGCGTACTCCACATATTAAGATGATGTCATCAAGTCGATAGCTAGTTTTTAGGTCGACAACTTCCGATTTTGAAAGCTATAGATTTCGAGTTTTCAGAGAGCTGTTTCTCCTCTGACAGACATTAAAATAACAAATAATTTATATTATTGTAATCTAAGGCCTAAAAGCGTTCTGTGATGTATGTATATTCATCTGTTTCCTTTTCACTTCCAATAGGGTCTTTAAAATTATGTTTAGAAGTGAAGACTTTGATTTTATTTTATTTACCAATATCAAAAACATACAAAATAACAATATACATGATAACATGAGAACATAACATTGGATGGATCGCCCTGCTCAGCTGTGTCAGTACAGCACAGCTGTTCTACCAAGGGGTCCAGTTTACAATACAAAACAAAGGAGAGAAAATTATATATCAAAAATTAAAATTCTCAACATATTGGTATATTATCAAAACAAATAAGACGAAAAAAGGGAGAAGAATTTGTGAAAAAAGAATATGTAGTCGGACAATGATAATAATAATAATTATTATTATAATTATTATAACAATAATAATAATTATGATGATAATCACAATGATAATAATAATAATTATAATTATAATAATTATAATTATAATAATGATAATAATAATAATAATAGTAATAATAATAATAATTATGATAATGATAATAATAATAATAATAATAATAATAATAATAATAACAATTTTGTTTACCCATGGAAGCCTCGTCAGCCTCAATACTGTTCTTCCTGAGGGCCCTGGAAGATTCAAATGATTTTTAAGAAATCTGGGAGACAGACAGAATGGAAATTCGAAGAGGGGGGGACAGAGAGAATGAAAAGTGTGAAAGAAAACAAAATGGAGAGGTAGAGACAGAAAATAGAAAAGAGAGGAAGAACTAGTGAGTTGAAGATGAAGAGAAAGAGAGAGTGAGAGAGAGAGATAAAGAGATATAATTATGGAGTGAGAGACTAAAAATATATCGAGTTAGGAGGAGGAGGAGGAGAGGAGGAGGGGGAGAGAGCAAAAGAGAGGGAGAGGGCAAAAGAGGGGGGAGGGTGCGTAAAAATAGATGGAGATAGATGGAAATTGAGATAGAGATAAATATAGACAGAAGGAGAGAAAGCATATAAATGAGAGAGAGAGAGAGAGAGAGAGAGAGAGAGATCATTGGAGGGGGTATTCAGATGAGGAGTGAGCTGATCGAGTTCAAGTCTGACCCGACACCGTAATACCTCTCTAGACCAATATCAGAGCGAGACGCGACAGTTCAAATTCAGTCTATCGAGCGAGCGTCACCGGTATGGACCAGTTGGAGACCTAATTGGACTTATCTACATTTTCCAGTCTTGAAGGTGGACCTTTTTACTATTATTTGGACGCTAATCAGTCCTGCAACAATCGTTCCTGATTGAGAAAGTAGATTTCACAAGTAATCTTGGACCTTACGGAGGTAAGTTTTTACGAGTCTTTACATCTTTTTATTAAATTTACTACCACTAGCATGCCCAGCCCTGGCCAGGGCAGCAAATGAACTGACTGCCCGAGCCGAGCCGAGCGCGAGGTATCAATAAGACAAACTCTAAAATCGCATGTAGAAATTGAATTTACCCTAATGAGTGTAAACACGGGGAACCTTTATCCCAACACCATTTTTTGAGGTGTAGATACATGTACAATATCACAATAATCCAACTTCTTTAAAAGAAAGCAGAAAATCAGAGAAGCAAACTGATGAAAGTTTCAATTAAATCTGACTAAATATAAGATAAAGAAAATTATGAATTTGTGAAAGTTGTAATCACTATACGTATGGGCACTTCAAATTGGCTGACGAGGTAATGTCAATGTAGTGCTAGACTACTTTCCCATCTGTTCAAACATGTAAAGTGCCAACAAATTTAAATTTTTCAAAAATTCACTGCTCAGGAGGGTTTATTCTTTTTAGAGGACATATATTAATTTACTATCTATAATATCGTTTGAGTTGTGCCCCAAGGTAGAAGGAATTTACGAGAAAAAACAGGAATTAAAGATACTTTTGTATACGCCAAATTGGAGAGTTATCCACGTCTTACGTCACAATCCACTGACTACCAATTTGAGATTCGCATAGACTTAGTGATCTCATATTTCAAACATTCTTAACTTCCTTACTATTGGTCAGATTCATTTCAAACTTTTGCACATCTGTTTCTGTTATTTTTCCGCTTTCATACGAATCAACTTATTACAAGTGTTATATTGCCCTTTAAACTTTTCTATGGTTAGTGATCAAATTTTGTAGAATATTAATGTATAACATATTTCTGCCTTCGTTGTCCCAAAGCTTTTTTCGATACAGAAATAATTGTCAAAAGTTAGTATCAATAACTGTCTATTGCTTTTACTCGTTTACTTATCCCGGCGACGCCCCCCCCCCCCCCCCCACACCTTCCCCCGCCCTCAAAATTAAAACGGATTGGTGTCTGTGACCACAACGTACTCTGACCCTTTCCCCCATGTCTCTTTAACCTTTGCCAAGAAAAATAACGCTAAAAAATAACATTGACCTTACGGTTAACCGCAGTCGTTGACGCATTTGCATATATTTAAATCAATACCCTTGACCTTTGACCCCGTTGACTTAGAAATGACCCCACAAATGCTTGCACTCATTAGCGAGTAAAGGCATCATGTATGACCATGTTCACATTTTGGCAAAGATGCCCATGCGTAGACACAATAATAGACTTAAACAAAGTAAAACGGCTCATTTTTTAAAAGGAATTAATCAGTGAATTTGTGTCGTTTGAACTTTACCACACATGAGAAAATAGCTGAATATATATATACTAAGCAGCCTCGTCTTCTTTACTTCAAAGAAGGCCTACTAGAACAATATAATGTGTAATAAAGATATAGGGCGATCATCGTATTCGTATCATATCAAAAGCATTGGGAACAAATTAATATGGATTTAGATTTTGAGGCACTTTCAAATGCTAATCTGTATGCCCTTTTAAAGTATTTTAAAATTCAAACAGTGGGGTACGCATAGTGTTTCTATGGTAACAGCATATCTAATGTTATCGCTAGCACTGTGCGAATCGAAATAATGCCCATATATTTGGGGGTATTAAATTAATTGTTTCCAAACAAGGTTTTTAGCTTTTTCGTGTGGAGGGCATCAGTGGCATCACATTTTCACTTAAAACATATAAATTAATAAGCCCGAGCTAGAAAAAATATCAGTATATTTATTCATCTGGGACCTGTCTTACAAAGAGTTACGATTGATCCAACTCAATCGCAAGTCCTCCAATCAATCGCAAGTTTGCAGTCTCCTATCTCTTATGTACATAGTTGCGATTGATATCAATCGCAAATAAGTTGCGATTAATATCAACTCTTTGTAAGACGGGGCCCTGTTATATCACCTTTATATCGTTAAATCATAATTTCGTTTGTTCATAATATTCGATTGGGGAAAATGATGAGACATTTTATTTATGTTGTCGCAAAGATTAAAGTTGAGCTACTATGAATGTAGAAAATAATGAACATCAAATCTTGGAGCTCTGTTTTACTATCTACAAAAAGTCAAAATGATTATGTTGGATATATTTAGAAGAGATTTTGATAAATACCAGGGCAAATCGTAAAAAACAGTGAATAATGTAAAGTGGAACTTACTAACTAAATAACAGGACTAGATTTTACCATTATTCAGAAAGATTTGACAGGTTAGACAAGTCATGACATTCATTTGCACAAAGTTTAGGTGACATGGCTATCTATTACCGTGTTAGTTCATATGTATTTTCTTCCATTTTACTATTGAGCAGTCAAAAAAGGGCATCCCAATTTTTCATCAAACATTTTTCCTCAAAATTCATTCTCAGCGGGAAAGAGTAAGGCCTCCCTGGGCGATGAATTGCGAGGCCAAAACCCCAAAACGCAGGTCGCGAGGAGTTTTTTCCTTTCCTCTTCAGGTCTCCCATTTTTGTACATTTCTTTTCTCCGCTTTTCATCAAGTATGTCAGCAAGTGAACAGGCTGTCTGCTTCGCTCCATCTTGCTCTATATGATATCAGGAGCCTGTAAGGGTTATTTGTCCGTCATTTGCCCCCCCCCCCCTTCTCTGTATCTCTCTTCTCTCCTTTTTCGCTCCATTCCACTCTGTCTGTCTCTCTGGCTCTCTCTCTCTCTCTCTCTCTCTTTCTTTGATTCACTCTCTCCCCTTTACGTCTGTACCTATTCATATTTTTTCTATTTCTCTGTGTGTGTGCGTGTCTGTGGGGTCCCTGTCTCTGTCTCTTTCTCAGCCTCTCTCTCACCCCCTCTCTGTCTGCCTGTCTCTCTTACTCTTACTATTTCTCTTTCTTTTATTCTTTCTCTTTGTCTCTACATTCCTTCTCCCTCCTCTTCCATTCTACATTTTGTAATCTCCTGAACTTGGCATCCTTCCTCATTGTGTATGAATAAAGACAAAGAGTGGATTTGCTCTAGATTTCTCTCTAAGTTCAACTTTGAAATACTCGTTATCCAACTCCAACCGATATACATTACATACAGAATATAGTATCATGTTTTATCAACACTTACATGTACAAACGTTCGTATCTTGTCCCGTATTATTTTATTTGAATGTTAGTAATTGATCCGGCACGTACATGAATCCACCACGTTCATACTGCGAGATAAACATACCACATCACAACTTAGGTGTTGAAACGTGAGAGAGATAGCTCCTAATCATTTAAATGAATTAGTTCTGATACCAGCTACCTGTCTTGTAGAAATGAAAAGATACATTTTTGCAAATTGATAATATTATCGCTCAGCGGTTACGGAAGCCATGTCACCTTCTTTCATTAAATAAAGAGATGATTCAATTTTATAAGGCAAGGGTGCGATCAACAGAATCAAGATTTGTACTGGATTGAACCAATCTAATATAACAAGAAGTCAAGAAGTATGCCACACTTGTGACCTGAACACAGCTATTACTACTACGCCTGATGGCTGAGGTAAAATGGAATCAAACAGGAGATTCAATCCTACTCAAATATGTTTTTATTGTCATTAAATTACTGTCCATTAAGAACATATATCAAAACATATCATATGAATTAGTGATCTGTAACAGATTGTCATTCTCACAAGACAGAAACGAGGAAAATCTTGACCATATTGTTTATACTTTACGTTTTATTTTGGCTGTAAACTGCGAAATCGGGTTTGCCGTGTGATACTAAATTGCGCCACGTATTGTCAGCTTTAATACGCAAACACACGTCCACGCACACACGCATACACGCTCAACCAAAACACTTTGCACGAGGCGCAGCACCTTTATCAACTTAGTAATATAACGGAGAGAGAGGGGTGGGTGGTGAGACGGGGGCCATGTTGAGAAAGGGAGAGAGAGAGAGAGAGAGGGGGAGAGAGAGAGAGAGAGAGAGAAGGAGAGAAGGAGAGAGGGAGAGAGAGAGAGAAATAGAGAGATAGAGAAAGAGAGGGGGATGGAAAGAAAGAAACATGAATATTCACAGAGAGAGAGAGAGAGAGAGAAGGGGGAGGGAAGTGGGGGAGTCTGAAGGAGAAAGCGAATGTTCATGGATATACATTTCTAATTGAATTTGTATCTATAATTCCTAAGAGGAATATTCTATACCTTAAAACGGTATAGATATGTGTACAATTATTCTCTGCCATAAGGTTCCCTGCTCATCACCATAGCTTAAAATCTCCAATACCGTATACACGCCATATGTTTCTCAGAACTTGAGCAACGAATTCTTTCACGATTTGTCTGTCACGAATTGGCGAAGAAGTTATCCATACGCAGAAACTATATCTTTACCGTTTGCCATGATTTGTTGCGGTGATGTTAGCAACTGATGGCGTCGTAATGTATGTTGTGATTGGCTCGTTCTTATATGAACGCCTAAGCACAAGTTGCTTTCCATAGCTACTCCAGTAAACAGATATACTGATTTGTATGACTAGTTGGTGACCTGTTATGAGATACGTCACATGCAATGTTTAAACATCCTTATAACATTCAAACTCTTGCAAAATATTATCAAGCATAAATCTGTGAGAAAGAAAAAAACATACGTACGTGTAAGCACATGTTAATGATTCCACAGATTGTATAATGTAATTCATATTATAGATTTCGAGAATAAAAGATGTCTTTAACAAATCAAAATGATATGTCTACATAAGTTTGTTACCGTTGTTTTAACCGGAAAGCTTAATACAGACATTATTTATCAAAGACTTGACTCTGAACTTCGTTTTTTAAAGCTTCTCACATTTTCTGGTCATTGTCCGTTTGTCAATTACACCATCAGATGTGATTGATTTCTGATTATTGTGACGACAGTCTCCCTTTAACCAATCAAAGGTCATACCTTTTACCCCTACACCCGTCACATGCACGAGTATGTGTAGATTCTATCCCAATGAAATTTGTCTCAATGGAAGATTGTTGTGGTAATTGCTTTTCATTTAATTGCTAAACACCTTTCTGTTAACACCTTCTTGTAATTGGTTCAACATATGGTACGTCAAGCCACGGAGGCCGCCACACTGTGTGTAATACACTGTTCTCTCTCAAATTGATTTCGAAATATATAACATACTGATGGTTAATTCGTTTAGCTGTTAACCACAGAAAAACTTTCCGAGCTATGAATATCTTCGATTCTCAAAAAAGTGTAAATGTATTCAACATTCGCAATTTGATGAATGCAGAAAAGACGCCATGATTTAGTTTGCAAAACTGATCTTCTGTATGCATGGCCTACATACACAATCATACATACAGAAGAGAGAAACAGAGACATAGCGATAATAAAGAAGGAGCGATGAAATTATTTTGAATTTGGGAAAATTATCGGAACGCAAAGAAAATAAAAGACAATGGTTTATATAGTTGCAAACATAAGTGTTAACTTATGGACAAATAGTGTACAAATGTAATAGATCCATGCAAGCAATGTTTCCAATAATACCTGCTTTTTCTCTGACATAGCGATTGCTAACCAGAATCTAATACCATGACGAACGACAATCAGATGTTGGTTAGTTGGTTGGTTTTACGATCATAAAATATGAATACAAATATCATAACATCGTAAAACATTTTACATGGACTATTCTATAAAAGAAAAAAAAATTAAAGTGTCACAATTATAGTTATGTCATTTCTAAACTCAAAAGTCAAATTAACGAACATGTTCAGTAGAATTTAATGATTACCTTAAATAGAAGAGCCATTATGCCATTTACATAATATATACAACTAATCAAATATCATTCAAAGAATGGTATAACTTACAATTGATTCACCGATTTATTTATGGGGTGGAAACAATTTACATATCTACCACAGATTAATGAAGCTGACGTGATTTTAATTGTAATCGATAACGGTAAAAATATTCAAATATGAAGAAAAAAAGTAACACTGGAAGAAAAAAAATTACCATGCAATATCTATCAAGTACATCCCAAAGTGTTCTGTATGTATCCATGTACAATTAGCATTGACTCATGACACAATACTCACGTTGACCTTAATTTAATGACACAGACATACTACATCGAAAATTCCAGATGGTATTTGTATACTTCTTCAGTTTCTACCATTACATGATCTTCCTTAAATAATTTAGGATTAATCTTAGTGTTTATGACAAAGTGAGAGCTTGAGGAAAGGCACAATGATACATGACATAGACAAAAGATAATCAGTCATTGTATGTTAGGTCCTCAATTTTGGTCGAGATGTCTAGAAAATGATAACATTATTATCAACCGATTCAACTAAGTCTAAATTAGATTTGTAGGGATAACACAATACTTTTTTCCAAAGTTATCCCAAACCAAGTGTTATGTTCGTTAACGTTTCCTACTCAACAACAACAATGAAGCTTAACTGGGATATCATAAGTAGTTAGGCTATTATAATGCAACACAACACAACAAATAAGATTCATGAAGAGAAACAAATTGAAAAACGAAACGCAGAAGTAAAGTTATAAAGAAACAATTACACGCAATTGACACAACCATACATGTACCCTGGACAAAATCGTGACAAAATTCTTCGGACATAGTTTTTTTTTACGAAAGATTATAAATTTGGCAAAAGTAAGAATCTGTAAATCACAACGAGGTAATAAAATGCTTGGGGCTCATTTTTGTTAATCGTTTGGTCACGTACAATATACAAGTCAATAAGTAAATTAAGGTATTCTTATGTATTCTTTAGAGAGGCACCTATTTTACCCACATTTCTTTTATGTATACACACATACATATATCCTTCTTGCCATTTATATAAGGCCATGCATTTATTTTGGTGAGTTTTATCATGGTTATTAAAGGTTATAATAATTCAAATATGGAGCCAGAAGGTGTTTAATATCAAACATAAAGCGATTGTAGCCAGGAGAAATCTCAGATAAGGGTCATGTGGAGTTCACGAATTTGGAGATGTCTCAATATAACAATATATATAGCACTTAGTAAACTAATACATTTGTATTGATATAAACACGTCAGACATGAAGACTCTTACGAAGTTCTTGAAGTTATTGATTGGAAAATATCAATTCAAGAATGATACTAAAAAACGCCAGGATATTACTATTAGCCTCTTCGAATGCTCATTAAACCACCTTTAGAGTTATTATGATATAAATATGATATAATATAAAAAAAAGGTGGATTTTTATAACTCCTGTAATGGGGGTCATTGGGTTGATCCTAAACAATCGGTTGTTCTCTGTGTCTTTATACCAGGCTCATTGACCTTGAGCTAGGAAGGACCGAAGTCTTTGGCAGGAATATATAGGGTGTGATAATAGCCTTTCCATTAAGTACTAAATCGTCTTTATGCTTGATGGAAGCACAGTCTAGGGTCTAGTTCTCGTTCAATAACTAGAGCAGAAGAATGCGATGTCTAGTTTATACTGCATCAGTCAACGACAGCCAGCAACTGTCGACGAAATGGTTGCTTGGTGCTAGTCATAGTACAAGAGCCTGAAGGGACCCGCCACGTGTTTATTTGTATTTCTGCGAATATTTCTCGAGGTCACAATATACAAGAAAAATACATAAATAGCAAAAGGGCGAAACCATATCTCATCGTGGGAACATTTTACAAAACGATTTGGATTAGGCTTTGTAGGTTATGAGGTTATAATGAATAATGCCAAGATATACATCATAAAATCTTGAGATAAAACGTGTCCAGGCATGATAACATTAAAAAAACGTTAAAGATGTGCTATGGAGAGGCCATCAAATGATTTTGAGCCTAGTTTACCTTGTTAGAGCAATTGAAAATACTTAATTATAAGAAAATTAATATTTGGTAACAAAGATGTAAATAATGTGAGCCCATTGATATACACATTCATTCACTTTGCGTGATTTGTTGTTTCTTTTCATAAAATGTAATAAAAACGTTTTCTGAAACCTTAACATTTAAGGTATTCAGCTTTCTTCGAAAAAGAAGGCTTTATTTCAAGTAATATATCGATATGAGGGAATGTAAAGATCAGAACAAAGAGCAAAATAGCAAACCTTTCCTCAGAATAATGTTACAGAAAAAGGGATGGGAGATATATCTAGAAAATGGATTACGTACAGACAAAATATTACGAAAAGCCCAAATTTTTTGTTTTCTTCCGTAATTTTCGTTGAAATGTCACATATAGGTAGACAGCCTCTTGATTACCATAAGCCACGCTTAACCGCTCAATGAACCTCGATGACTAGAAAAATGCATAAAAGAATTCGTACGAAAATCATAGAAGTCGTCCGTCACAATGTTGTTCACTCCGGAATATTATGTGTATGGTTTGCATTGATATGTCCTGAATTTAAATTCATACATGTAAATGAAACATGACCTATATCTAGGACTTATCTATATGTGACCACCGGTTTATTCCATTAACAAATTTTGATTTTATCCCCATAATTATTATCGCAAGTCAACTGATTTGTCCATATGCTGCTACTACTACTACTCTGTAGTAATGAAAATACAAATATAATTACTTCAAAAACATTCAATTCAATTCAAAATAATTTTATTCTTCAGCATCAAATAAAACATCATATTGTACATTCGTAAATAATTACATTTGAACAACCAAAGGAGGACAACAAAAATTTAGACTTGAAAATAGGAAGCCTCCAGATTATTACTGTGTTCATGTCAAATGAAAACACATTGCATTAAAAAAAAAAAAACGATATGTACCAAGAAAAAATGTACCAAGAGAAATCATACTAATTTAATCATTTTAATAAGCTTCCAAAGTGTATATACGTATTTCATGATAAAGGATTGCCTTGTTTACGGTATGGAGTCTGCCACACCATAATGTTATTCTTCTTTTTTAGTGCTCTGTATGACTCAAAGAATTATATATCAATTAAACTATTAAACTTTCAAAACATTAGCTGTTAGCGACACATTGTGGAACATTACTAATAATATTGAATAGCCCCAAGTAGATCTTACTGCCTCTATTGTCATGACGTGAGGAGGTAGTCAAAATATGGATAAGAGTTGAAAGGTAAGATCAATTATGTCGTTCAATATTTGTAAATTATGTCATAAGATAGCAGAAATATTTATCTTGCAATGTTATCTGTTTGTTGCGTGTTTCGACCATAACCTTTGATGGACTGTATGGTTCACCAAAAGGTAATGGTTTAAAGTCACTATATGGAGGAATTTCAGATTTAATTCATCTAGATCCTAAAAGCGGTTGGATAGCACACTGTGCAAACAAGAGACAATACTTTTCTATAAGATCTGAGAATGGGACCTGCGCAAATTGAATCGATGGTACAGTAAGAGCAGAGATGTGATATCTA
The DNA here is from genome assembly GCA_035222895.1 of Strongylocentrotus droebachiensis. Lineage (NCBI taxonomy): Eukaryota > Metazoa > Echinodermata > Echinoidea > Camarodonta > Strongylocentrotidae > Strongylocentrotus > Strongylocentrotus droebachiensis. Next base: position 61,140 of record JAVYIG010000374.1, read on the forward strand.
AGTAAAAATTTGGGCTAACTTTCAAAAGAATACTCCGTTGCATATTATTTTTAGGATTCAATGCGGTTTTACGTATACGAAAATCCCTAAAATACAGTTTAGGATGACAGAAATGATGATGTCTGATGATAACTGCATGGTCACGACATCAGATGAGGGGAATCTTGGAATGATGGTTGAAAGTCCTGTTGAATGTCAAGATTGGATAGGTGTGGTCCAGGATGATTTATTCTTCTTGAATTTCATACTTTCAAAGTATTCCCAAAAAGTGGCTCAAATGATTCTTGAGGAATTCTTCTTCTTCTTCTTCTTCTTCTTCAGTTCAGTACAGGCCACCGTCAGGTGTATTGTTATACTGGAGCCATTGAAGGAAACAAGTTAAACCATTTAGCAAACCGTAATATGTATCCTCCCTTGAACCTTCAAACATTTATATGTTATATAAATACATTTTATCTATAAGCAACCTTTGTTGTAGTTTGGGAGAGATGTCAGATTTGTATCGATGGTCGTGACAGGCTTTACTGGGACTTCCGGACTCGTAACCATATTTTTGTCTGCGTTTTAAGGAAAACGTACATTCTGTTACGAATTGCATTCTCTGTAGAGTAGATTAGACCAGAGACTTGTCCCTGATTAGACTCAAGCTTGTGCATGTTTAGGGTGAAGGCAAAGCTGGCATTAGGTATTCGAGGAAAAATGAATTTGGGTATTCCTAGCAAAATGGGGTTGCACCTTAAACACTCACAAACCAAAAGAAAACGCGAAAAGCTTTAGGAATGAAAGCTATATATCTTTTAAGCGCTCTTTTATTATATGAGGATCGGCACAAGTGTTTATGGAAGAAAAGGCAAAAGGGGTATACCACCTTGACTCAGCTGTTTATCGTTTATCAGCCTGGAGTTAAGAAGAGAAGAACAAGGAGTTCATTACCGTGGAGATGCCCCTTTGGTCTGTCGAGACATTCGTTCTTACAATGGCGGATGCTAGATCCTATTCGGTGATAGGGGCGCAAAGTTCCGAAAATTCTGGTCAAGCAAAACAAATAACTCAATAACTCAATAGAAGTCATGAGCCCATGCTTCTGCTTTTCTTTCTGTCTTTCTTTTTCTTTTATACCCTCATTCCCCCATCTCTACTTCGGGTTGGGGCGTGCCCCTGTACCTCTTAGATCCGCTACTGTATAAGTATGGATCACTAGAACCATTGCCATAATAATGCTCCTTCATATTCTTGTGCAGATGCTAGGGTCTAGGGGATAAGACACCTGACTGTAGATCACAAGATACAGGGTTCGATTCCCTGCCACCCCTTGTGCAAGAAATTGATTTACTTTCGCCACACTTGACCCAGGTATTTTACCCCCATTGATGTTGTCCCTCTCGAACTACAGTGTATATGTGCATTTAACATGGTTAACGGGTACCTGGCATTGATGGGGTATTAATAATTGCAGGGCCCTTAGAAATTATATTGTATTAGTGCTGATGAGGGTATCCCTGGATAACCCATGTAAATAAGACGATAATTACTGTTGTGATATCTCGTTATTTATCAGCGCTAATCGGGTAGACTCTGTGCCCCTCTTCAAATCCCCACAGAATGCAGCCACACTTACGATCTAGTGAAAGACAAACCTAAATGACTTCTCCAAGGGCTGTACGTGTCTGTTTGTCCAGGGTATAATCATTACAGTCTCGGTCACTTCAAAATCGAAACCATCTATTGTTATTCGAAGCTAACGGTTTGAAAGCATGAGAAGGATTGCGTTGGATTGGCTAATTGTTTGTTAGTCTGCGATAACTTGAAACGGATCACATCAAAGGAACAGAACTTCGACTCTCTTTGCTTTTGTTCTCTGGCCTTTAGACTCCATCTATCAAGAGATCTAACGAGGGTGTATGTGACAGCTTGGTAATTACGAACGAGAATAGCTTCGGTCTGTTGGACATGTCAACCATTATTTTCAGAAGAAAACAAAACTCAGATCTCCTAAGCTACGTCAATGTAATTAAACAAAAGTGTAGAACGATTATTGATTCATTATATAATGAATGTTATTTTTTAACACACAACATGTTAACATTTTAATAGGCCTTAATCTGCATTTTTACACTAAACTAATGTTTGTCTCTAGAATGTTCATGTTCTTTTAAAGAAGTACGCGTTAGTCCATTGTTGTTGTGTGTTTTTTGTTCAATTGTTGTTTATCTGGTGGTTTATTTTTTAATTTGTTTGATCATAAAACATCTGTAAAAGTTTCAAAGATTGACTTCCCGACATACGGGGTGTCTAAAAAATCCAACGAGATTTCGATTTGCAACATCTTAAAAGTACTTACAAATCCTATACGTGATGCTGTAGTAGCATAAAGACGTTATAATGTGATATGCGATATACAATTACCAAATATTCTTATTCTTATTCTTATTATTGTTATTATTATTATTATAGCATCATGGTACAATAAGCGTGTTCATGTCACCTGAAAATTTCACGAGAAACCTTTCTTTTGGAGCTATTCTAACTCATGATTTCTGGGTGAAATCACCACTGAAACATTTTAGATTGATATTTCATTCGTAAGATGTCGTGAATATGAATCAGAATTAATCTTAAGAACAAGAAACAAAAGAGAGAATTACAAGAATTGTTTTATACAAAAGATTAGCTTGCATATTCAATTAATTCATATTTCATTATTACATGAGCAATGTACTACAGGAAACAACAGAGCATTGTCTAAAAAGAAGATTACAACTTTCTTACCTATTCGGCTCTCTAGGTATTTATTAAATGTTAAACTACAAATACCAACCATTGATTTTAAAACATTAATTCTCATGATATCTCTGAACATGCTTATAAAATCTCATTGTGGTTTCTCCATTTATAATTTATTCCATTTCATATGGCTACTATGTATCTAAAATAGAGATACTAAAGACATTAATTTACCTTCTCTTTGTGTAGATGTAATTCAGAACACCCATATTATAACAAGAAATTAAGTTCGGTGGCATCCTATGAAATGCTCAGACGTCAGGTATATACGCTTATTGTGCATTGGTGCTATTCAATGCGTTCTCTTTGTAACATTTGAAAAACGCGACATCATACAAAAATGATCATATCTTTGTAGATTAGTCTTAGATTCTGCGAAATATTAGAGAATACCATTAAAAGGTTACCTACGAAATTTCATTGAGAAAAGTCTTTTATAAGATGTTATCAATCAAAATCTCTTTGCATTTGGGTGAGACACCTGCACATTTGGGAAAACTGATCTGATCGATTCGTTAATTCTCCCAACTATATTATTACAATTTAATTACATTTTAGGTGAATGTAGATCGTCGCAAAGCAATGAATTGGCTCTATATACCATTCCAGACATTTAAGTGTTGAAAGAGTTTTTAAAGATTTTTTAAAAATGGTTGGGAGAATTTACTGTTAGAGGGTGTTGCACAGTGACGCCTTCAAAGAAAATCATAGATATCTTTAAGGTTTGAGAATTTGTCAGGATTGTTTGCATGTTAGAGGGTCAGTACAGCAGAAGGAATATAATAATTTACATTTTTTCATCAACCTTTAACAATGTTACCGAGTCACTTTAAAGATTAGTGAAAGTATGTATGCAATTCATACTTTTAAAGCATATCACGTTTCCATTTCTATCAATAGTTGAATAGTTTCCTACATCATTATGACTTCTGCCGAAACAACCGAATAAAACCATTCATTTCGATTCGCTACCCCGAGTCGGGTCGTTTCCCGAAATGAGCCGTTCTATAAAGGAGACATCAAGCCATTCTACCACCTACGTCGGTAGAGAGCATGTTTCAAAATACACCTTCAAACCCTTGTAATGAGCAGGATTAAACACAATAGAGGAACAAGAGGTTTCCTCAAAAGATGGAATTTAACCCAAAGAATAGTTTGGGGTTGAATTGAAAAACGGTTGCAGGACAATGTTAATCCGCTTTACGACAACGTATTCTTACAGAATGCCAGAATGATGTCAAGAAAACCTTTTGTTGTCTTGACTTGTGGTTTCAAATCCGATAAAAGGTGATTCTATGGTCCTCGGGGAAACCATGTGCAAGATATTTTGGGGAATTCTTATTTGATGATAACTGAACCCTTCGACAGTCTTAATGCGGTTAAGATTAAGGTAGTTTTGCTTACTTTCGTTAACTGTTATTAATAAATAGATTACCGATAACGAGGGGAGTTCTAAATAGACAAGTTGACCTTTATCGTGGACATAAGTATAAATGTTTGCACTGATCTCTTTCATTATGAATTGTTGCAAGAACTTTCGTACATTACGTGAAAAAAAGGAATGCACTAATTCTTGTTCAATTTGAATGAATAATTAATACCTCACATTCAACTCCCGTTAGCCGCGAAATGCACATTTCCTTTCACAAAGACCGGACAAAAAGTGGTTTCTTTCATGAGAACTCACATTTTCATCGGCATATTTTCCCCTTTCTCAGCAGAAGGAATAGACGGGTGACTTTTGTTCAAGAGTGAATGGCGGGATGATGAGGAAGCTAAAAATTGATTTTGTCATGCTGTGCAGACGACTAGAAGATACCATAGTATACCCGCCCTTCTTGCTAAACCACTAACCACAAATCCACACGCATGTATGCTCCGAACGTATGTCAACGCAAAACAGTCGCTAAGTAAAACGACTGCATTAATTTAAAGAAAATACTTACGTACTAAGCCGAGCGTATTTTAATGAAATGAGATTTGATGAAGGTATGGTGAAAAACAACATAAAGTACTCTCTTGACAGTCATTGCTTGAGGAAAATTTTAATCCAAAGAAAAAATTATATTAATCTGCATCGTAGCCGCATGAACCACATGAAGAAAGTGTGGACCGATGAAAGAATAAATGACTAATGATTGGGAGATTTCCTTTCGACAAGACATATTGAAAAGATGCTTATGTGTGTGTTTTCATTGTAATTCACCATTGATTACACATGTACAGGCATTCGCTCATACTATTATGTTAGTTTATGAATGTCTTAGATATATTAGAGAAAACAAATGAACTCAGCAATATTTCTCTACAGATATCACGACTATGCTAAACTAATAAGTACATTTAAGGAGCTTTGATTAACGGTGAAATAGGCGCCAGGATTCATGTTACGTTTCATATCAAATACAGATATAGGTCTAGTCGAGTATCAGATGGCTGACAGTGAAGACTATTATTTACTTCTAGCTGTTAATCTTTGAGCCAAGTATCTGTCAACACCATCTTGGTTGTTTGTCAGTATTTTGCTTGATTAGTTGACAAGTAAAACCAAAGTGGTGTAGTAAAAGGATAAAGAATTATTCAGGTGACCGTGTAAGCCGATAAAGACAAGACAATACCTCGGGATCTACATTATCGACCCCAAAGAGGGAAATCATCCGTATTAGTTTTGACCTCATCCGGGCTATCTAAGCTAACACGACTCAAATAGAAAGTGGTTTGTGACATTCTTAATGAGTAAGTCAAAATTATTGTCGGGCGTGAAAAAAGCTCATTATTCTCCCCTCCTGATCATGTACAGTATAACAAAACAGAATCAATTTGTATCAACATTTTGAAACCAGTGACAAGATTCATGTTTATAACGTAGGCCTATTACTTAATAGCAGATTAATATTTTGTGAAGAAGTTTTAATACAGGTTTGTTATTGCCCGAATAATTCCTATAGTTAAGGGTACGAAGCTAGTGACAGGCAGGACCCGTGGATGGGGAACGGAAAAATAGATTAAGGTAAAGTTAGCAGAGGAGATAGAAAAGGAGATATCAATACAATCAATCACTCGATCGAACGTACGAAAATGATCATTGTTTGGGAGATGCATACCACGTAAGGATGGGAGAGAGAGAGAGAGAGTACAAGTATAGTACATGTTTTTATTTAAAAAGATGGGAAAGAGAGAGCGGGGATGGAGAAGCTACACTGTAAAAAAATAATAGTCGAAATAACTCAATAAAATTGAGGAAAAGAATTGCCTTATTTTTATTAAGTAAATATTACCTACGGCATCTTAAGTAGAATTTACTTATTTTGCTGAATACATTTTTACTCAGTTAAATCGAGTTACATTAACGTAAATAATTTAAGCATTGTAATCATTTTGGATAATTAAAAAAAATCTATGATAGGATTACATATTGCACGATTTGGTACCCATCTAATCTAACAAGTAACATCCACTAATCATTCACTACTTCTATTTAAGATTTAACCGTATATATATATCTACCACCATCACAAACTATTACATACGCTTCAATTCGACACATATTGAAGGCTCCAAATTTTATATATACTTGATCGTAGCATCTTAAAAGGAAAATTGGTTGACAATTTCCTGAAATATCAAGTTTTTATTTGTTTTGAACTGGGTAACAATTACAAATTGTCTTGTCTTTGCTTAGCCATGTTCAATGAATTAGTAAATGTTTTAAAGTCCTTAAATTTTCATTCAACCACAAAAAAGAATTGTTTTATTTAAAAAAGAGTTTAATTTGGTCTTAATGAATATTCATAAATTATGTAAATATTTCTATTACGCACTGCATCGGTCCTTACTTTAAAAAGATAAGAATAATCAACATAAATTGTTTGAGTAATACGTATTATTTCTGATTTTGAGTTAAAATTACTAAATTAATACAAGCTGAAATTACTTCTAATTAGTTCTTATGTATTTGATTTTACTTAAATATTCCACGTATGTTCTACTAAATTGAAAGTTTGAGTTAGCAAGACTTAAATTTAGTGCGTAAGTGGCAAAACGAATGTTTTCAAGTAAATTCTACATGGAAAAAATACGTAAAAATTACCAATGAACAATTTTTTTTACAGTGTAGAGGGAGAGGCGAAGGTGAGGGAAAGTAGAGAGAGAGAGGGGGGTATGGAAAGATACATTTTGAGGGAAACAAAGAGAAAGAGAGAAATTAGGGGATCGAGGAAAAGATAGAAAGAGAGAGAGAAAGGTAGGCAGTAGGGGAGCGGGAAAAGGTGAAAAACAGAGAGAATATTGAAGAAATTTTGTTGATTCATAGTTGCCAAAAATCGGAAGCAGTATGTAGACTGCATGATGGAATTGCGTAAAGGATTTGTCATAGGTGTGATTTTACACAGGGAGTAAAAGCCCATATTTATCTCCGGATTGAGCCCGCTGAACCCTTCCACTGTCGATCACATTCTCTCTACCAATAACAAACTGGCAAAAATCATTAATGGTATTTGTTGGGTTAACTACAGTTTTCCCTTCCATAAGCGTTTGGTTCTTAAGTAGATGAGAGATGTCTAAATTCCAAATCGGTGCTTGAAATCTGCTGGATTACAGAGCTCCACGGCTACCCTTTTTGTCGGAATCCTTTCAGCTTAAACAGGGGTAGATATTGAAACCAATACGAGAAATATGATATTACACTCCAAAATTCGAGTTCTCATATTCTTTTGTTTCAGAGTGATAAACATTGCTTCCGAATCGCTTTATTGCAACAAAAGTGAAAGGACTACGTAGAATCTAAGAATAAAAATGCAATGTCTGCCCCCCTCCCCCCTCCAACATGATGTCGGTGCCCCTTCCATCTTTGTGGCCCTCGATCCATTCGATTCCTCTCTACAAGAAAAATTAAATTCAATATAAGTATTGTTTTCACCTCAACCAAAAGACGTCAAAATCATCAAAGAATAAGTACTGAATAGAGCCACAAATATTAAACACAAAATAAGTAGAAAAGTTTCTCTCACATTCCACTAACAAATTGGTGTTCTCTAAGTACGTGATGAGGTATGGTGCGTGACAAAATTATATATTCAAATATATATAACCTTTTGAAGTAGCTCGCTAGTATATTTATATGGGCGAGATGCTTGTTACAATTGGTATATTGCTGATCGTAAATATCTCACCCTAGCCATTTAATCAGCGAATAAATCACATGATCACTACCACAACTTGAAGTTTGTTATAAACTATCAACTCAAGAGATTGAAATGGTTTCTAACGAAAAGTTCAACACAATAAATACCAATTTCTGCAAGATGATCTCTCTCTTTCATCGAGGAGGGGTGAAAGTGAATCCCAAAGAAGGATAGGAGAATTACAAGAACTTATGTTCAATTTTCAGAGCCTGAGATTATCAAATTAAAGAAATAAAACTTTTAGCAAAGGAAATAAACTCATACCTCTATAAATTCGAGTGAAATATGTTTGTAAGATTATACGCACAAAACTTCTATAATTAATATATATATTATGGTCCACAATTTATATTGTACATTTGTGTAAAGCAAAATTATATTTGTAAACCTTTCAATTATGAGCTGTGATTAACTTCAGCAAACCATTTAGCAAAATACGTACTAATGTTCAGGTCTCAATCTAATTTAAACGCACTGATGAGACATTCAAATATTAATAAACGATAAATCAATGAAAAGTATTGAAAGAAATATTGCGAATTTAAGGTGGGATTTAGTGGATACTACCTAAAAAGTCATCATCATTGGAATACGAAATTTATGTCCAGGTTATTTCCAAGTTCACATCTTCGTGCGAGTTTTATAAGCCCACCTGTCTTACTCTTAAATCTTACATCGTCAAGTTTAGATAGGCACCGTGGTACAGGGTGTCTATAAAAAATGTATGTGTATATCACCAATCTATACTGAATACTGCCAGTATTAAAACTAAAAATATTACGGAGGGTTTTTTTTTTTAATAGGATCGCTCAGTAAATATGATTTATAACTTTTGTGGTTTGATGGCAAAGTCGCCCGTCGCCTCCCTCATGTTCCCCCAAGGAAATGATCGCTGGCTTGTCTTAAATCTAGGACAGTACGTTACATGTAAACAGTATTAGCAAAAAGATTTGTGGAGCAACAGGAAATAATATCACATTAAAATAGTAACATTTTTGCTTTTAATAGTGACCCTATCCGGCCCCTTGCTTAATATAGAAAGCATTACTTTTTCAATGCATTTTTGCATATACAAGTCATAAATTGTATCTTCTTTGAGTCTTCAGCACACATTGCTGCCTGAGTTCATCTTTGGGAATGTCAGGTGTCACAAAATAAAAATAAAAGGTGTGAGGTTACATTCGGGTATGAGACACAAAACATGTTTAAATACCATTGAGGCGTTGAACTAAAATCCCTTGCCTGAGAAAGTTTAATGGAATACGAAGTTCGAAAAGTGAAGATTTGTCCTATTTTCAAGCATCATTTGGTCATTAATCAAATACAAAAATACGTATTTGGAGAGCTTTCAATTGTGAATAATTTGCTATGAATCAATTGCAATTGCAAGATAATAGATATTGCTTCTCAGTAGTGCCTTTTTGAAAGGGCGCACTATTCCTTAATGTACGAGACCAAAACAAGTTTTGCTGTATGGCAAACGTTTTTGTGTAGGCTATATGAGTGATAATTGGCGAATAATTCATTACTACATGTTTGCCTCTCTTACCAGCACTAATTCATTGACTCCATTGGAATTTGAAATTCCTCAATACCATGGCCCCTGCCTCACAATCACAAAAGTAATTTTTGTATAATAATTTGATAATGTAGTTCATGCTATTAAATAAACTACCTTCAATATGGCTACGTTAAAAAAAAAAGTAAAAAAGTTTTAACTAGCAAACTTTGACTACTGAAGTATTCAAAGCGTAGAAAGCAGAGATTTTGACCCAAACAAGGGTATAAACATTTCTACATCTCCGGGATCGGGGCTTTAAGAGCTGTTGATTTGTGCGTCATATTTGTTATCTCGATGTTTCCTTGTTTTACCTAAATGTTTTGAGTGCGAATAAGAAGTGTGAAATTATTCACAATTAAACTCAGATGTTCACAATCTGATTTCTAAGATTTGATATCCAGACAATACACCTAAGAAGGAGTTGAATAATGCTTTACGGGAAAAAACAATCCACCCCGACAGGCAGGCATCGCAAGATTCTTAATTGGTGTTGTTCCTTGTGACGCTCTCCAATCAGCTGAAGGTGTATACCCTGCCTCAGAGAAAAGTCGAATCAATCGGACATCTTTCAATGGAGAAGGGTGTAAGGAGGTATCACGAGGATTCGAGGAAATCACCTAAAGATCTTGCAAGTTTCGATCCAGTGAGAACAAACCCCATGGTCTCTGGCAAAAGTTTATTGGTCAGTAAAAAGTCAACCCCCACTGGGGGGATTTAAGGACTCACTTTAGAGATAAGCTACGTGTCCCAAAGCACGGAAATCCAAACTCGCGCGAGCAGACAGCGCAAAGTATATTTTAAGAACTGTTTATTTTATTTCAGACGAAAATTGTGATTTATCATTTCCATATTTGATCGGAGAATGTAAATCTTAGACATGAGCTTGACTTTTGACTAGGGACCATTGTGTATTTTCTTTTGTCTTGCTGGAATAACAAAAGATGCCCCCTGAGAAAGGGTACCTGTCTGGTTTGTAGAGGATTTATGTTTGATAAAAAGAAAGAAGCAACTTCAAATCTACCACTATTTCTGGCAACCCTAGATTTTGTTCGGAAAAGTTTGAATTCAAACTTTGGTCAATAAAAACTAGCATGTCTGGCGTCAGAATATATACAGTATTGTATACAATTGTGTCGCAAAGCATTTATAACAGTGTCCATAGTATGATCATGTACACTTGGGCTTATTTATTTAATTTATTAGATGTTTATTTTACGACATGACTGTGAGTGTCGCCTCCTATGAGTACTCGTAAAGCATATTACGAGAGCTCAATAATCGTTTCCATTTTGATGGCGTTTTTCCTAATTTTCAAAATGTAAGAAGATACGCTTGATGGTTCTTCCACTCTTGATATTGACAATTTTATAACTTTACCATGGTATTTGCAAAGGTCATGACTTGAATTAATTGAATTTGTATGACTTTTTGTGTATTTGTATGGTCTCACGTCTAGCTAGTGCAAGCAATGATGAAGTCTACAAAGAGACACATTTAAACACGAAATTCTTGTTTAGAACTAAGATAAATAAACTTTGACTTATATGTCGGATTTAAAAAAAATAAGAATGCAGAATTTTGAGATTAATGTAGGGGTTATACGTTTGACTTTATTTCAGGGTGAGAATTTTTTTGCTATGGTTTGACTTGTATCTTTATAGAAAAAAAGATATATAACAAGTGTTCTTTAAATACTGAGCTGCCATTTAACATTCTGCCTTTCAACGTTTAATATGAGCGTTCTGTTTCGTACTTTACCTTTCTTCGATATGAAAACACACAACAAAGAAAGTAAAGAAAACCAAACGTGGTAGAATATTCATATTCTCTTTTTGGGTTGTTGGGTGGTTTACTTTGTAGTTTTAAGCCTGCATCAATAATGACGTTCCGACTGTAATTGTGTTTTAAAGTTTTAAAGCAACTATTTGCCTATTACGAAATGAACAATGAGAGAAACGATGTGCAATCGATATATTTTATTGAACTGAATTAAATGTGATAAAAACGACAGACAGCGGATGACAGAGATAGAATTAGAAGATTGATTATTTATTCGTAGAATGAAAAGAACGGATATTTATGAGAAGCTGTTGCTTCATAGCGAGGTTTGCATCATGAGATCTATAGTGGATGCAAGTAGCTGAAGCTAGAATTAGGCCTAATGCTGGCTTTTCTCGACTTAATTTTTAAAGGGCAATAATATTTCATTACAAGTTGAATTGTGTAAAAACAGAACGATAAAAAAAACTGAGAAGTGAAAGTTTGAAAAAGGTTATAAAATGTAATGATTGAATGATAGGATTAATAAATGTATAAGAATCTCTAATCGGCGTAATGGTCATTTAAACTGAAGGTAATCATGGTAATTGGATACTCGTCCTCATGACTGTGTGAAACAGTTCCCTCTGAATATCTTTTACTACAAAATACAATAAAGATCATGCTCAAAATTTAATGAAAAAATTAAATTTCTGTCATTGCGTGTGTTAAACAAATGACAGAGTAATCGGCAAATTTGCATTTCATTATGGCTTTTTTAACGAATTTAACTTTTTGTTAAATGTACTGTAGAATGGCCTTTCTGTGGTTTGTCTTATTTACATGATTTTGTTTATGTTTCTCTCATTTTCCTATTTCAAAGGAAGTTGTTAAAGAGTTTGGATTGGTGACGGTAACGTCATAGATTGATAATGGTACCGCATGCATGGAAAATCCACGCCTTGCTGATTTCTTTATTTAGGCACAGCGAGCTGATGAAACAAGAATATGAAAAATGACAAAGTAGAATTTAATACAGGGGAGGATGGGATGCTATACACGCATGCTAGTCATTGTTAGGTCTATACATCTATGGAAATCGGATCTATCTGGTTCATTAATATTTAATCAAGACCTGAGACGAATTCATGTCTTATTTCAATCAATGGCCATTGTACCAAACAGCAACTATGACGTCAACCGCGCGCGCGCCTTACGTCTTTCGCTGCTTCCCATTCATTGTTCTTGGAAACTTGAGAAATGTCTCATGCTTCGTTTGAACTTGAAAATGACAGATTTACGTGGTATTCATTGATGGGGTTAATTGCACTAATCAGCCATCAACTTCGGAAGGCAGATCCTTCAGGACATTTTCCACGGTTCTGCGGTCTGGACAGTAAAGTAGGTCCACATGGTCTGGACCACGCGGTCGGGTTACTACACGGTAAGATCCCCGCTGGGTAGCAGCCATCAAGGAAGGTCCCAGTTCTTCGTGAGTAGGTCTATATATAGCGAGCGATTTGGATTGGAGTTTGGTCATAGCGCGTTTTTGGCAGACGATCTTCTCGCGCGATATTCGAACGTATTATTCATACCATCAGGTTTCACAGCCGTTCATACAGATATACTGAAATACTGAACTCTGCTGGCGGACTAAGGAGTTACCAAACCCGGCTGACGGATCTCAAGAACAGTTCATGATAAAATTAAGAATATAGCCAGTCGAACTCGTGCAGGAGCACTTTTCGACATGAATAAGTACATGGATCAGGATTTAGACCTAGAACTCATAAGCCTGCGACCAGTTGAAAAAGAAATCACTTCTAAATTTTTAATTTACATGATGTCTGCATGGCCATTTATGCCAGGTACAAATAATGGTTTCAGGCGCTCAACTAAACTTACGACCAATCAAATCGCCCTTTTATGAGGTCATTATGTACACACAAACCCTTTAGACGAAAAGCCCGTAATCCAGAAACATGCATACGCTAGCCATGCCTGGTCTTCCTCCAACATATCTCCATTTTCATTATTTCGTACTTACCATACTTAGATAATTATTCAACTATTTTTAAAATTTCTAATAAGATACTGCCTTCCTTCATTTTGATGATTATCATGCATTTATTTCTCATAGGTTTTTAATCTTTAGATCGTTTTAATCGTTTTATTTTCTTCGTACGAGCATCAGATTGCATGTGTTCAATCCAAATGAACTAGTACTATCATAATCATGTTGAAATTGAAATTGCATTGCACCCATAAAATTGTCTCTTGATATGGTACCAATTTTATTGTTTGCATTAGCCAGTTTAAAGAGCTGTCATGTTTAGCCAATCCTGCCTGCCAGTTTTCAACTTTTCACCCAGACCCCTTGAATCAGGGCTAGGTCTGGGGCATCCATATACCTGCCATGTGGTGATATATACCATGTCTGATCTAAATAAGTATTTGAAGAAAAACATATGTGCACATTACATACACAGTTGTGTTGGCTTGTATATTTATTATCCTTGGTTGGCTGGGCCAAAGGGAGAGTGGAACGATTGCCAATTTAAGCACATCAAAGGGTAAGGATCCTGATATGATCCGACTGCAAGGATTTACCAGGCGATCAAAGTATTTAGAACGAGGAGGCTCCTAGGTCAAAGTGTCAAACCTTCAAGTTCGTGAGACAGATTATCGAATTTCGAGATATCGCTGGTTTTTGGTTTGGATTGGTGCTCTACAAACATTGGAGGTAAATTGCTCAAAATAGCTAGTAAATGCATTAACAGGAGCGGGACACAAAGTACAGTTTTAAAGAAGTAGGGCGCTGGCCCGATTCTAGGAATGTGGCGCTACTTTCTCTTATGATTAATATTTCATAACTATGATGATTTTCAGCGCCTCATCCTGTATCGTTAGCTTCTCGTCTTGAGTAGTCAAAGTACAATACATTGTCTTCCATATGATAAATGAAATATGATATGGTATCAAAACTTCTTTCCTTCACTGACAGTGAGGGCGCAACCAACCCGAACGAAATCAAACGGAGCATGGAAGGCTCTAATGAATAAACTCGAGGGAACGCACATGACTGCCTAAAGATGTCGATATTGATAGGCAAGTGTTTTGAGGAAGGTTCACGAGAGAACAAATACAGGAAAACGTATCTTCCTGCATTTTCCCTTAACGGAGGGCAACGAATTTACATTCTGACCAAGTGCATGAATCTAGTCGTTCGTTTAGTATAATAATAATAATAATAATAATGTAACTTATATCGCGCCAAATCCACTCTGTGGAGTGCTCAAGGCGCGTGTAAACAGGAAAAAAGATCAAGACTTGAAAAGGAATGTTTTGAGATGAGTAAGAGCAGAGTCAATCATTAATAATAGAGTATAGAGTAAGATCAGAGTCAATCATTAATAATTAAAAGATGTTTCGAAGATCACGTTACCATTTGGCAGCTACAATTGCTAATTTAATGCAATAAGCTCCACATTGATTAAACATTGATCGTATATTTGAGAAGAAGGGCCTACTTGAATTAACCGATCAATATCTCAAACACTTTTTAGCGACATTTCAGTCATAGAAATACTCCGTTTCGTTTATTTCTGAAGGGGGCACAATTTATGGATGACAAGTTATCACTAGAGAGCATACTGAAGCATTCGTTATAATCATAATACTGGATTAGAATTGTAGAATTTTAGAGAAATGCAACCAAGTGGAACAAAGTAATCAATATATTATGATTTTAAAAGAAAGAAGTCAAATGACAACAATCAGATCAGATCGATGTCAATATTATAGGATATTATCAACTATCAACTGTACATGTTTCTCATCAGGAAGGTTTTTTTTGGAGTTTGAAGTTCATGTGCAAGTAGGGTAGACATTCCGAGAGACACGGGGTGGCTGATCCAACAGATCGGCCACCCCACGAAGCATGATTATGACTATTAAGACTTTCTCTCAGAAAATGGTTGTAACATTAATTTTACCCGACCAAAATCTATTACAAGGCTACCAAATCAATAATTAATAATCAATAATGATATTTCGTTCTTAAACGTTAATGCATTTCCGTAGCCCGTGTATGTATACTGTGCTTTTATCCTTGGTAAAACATTTAACCCATAAGTATCATAAGTACCGTTATAAATGTTTTTAAATCACATCATACCAGTGCTGTTTACAATGACACGGACTTTTGAGTTTCTGAACAGTTGTCCCAACAAACACACAGCATGAATCCAACACCCATCCCAAAGGGAATAATAATGTTGTAAAACGGGCCTCCTGGGGCTGCAAGGTACGTGCCTAAATTATCACAATTTACAGCTTTCTGATCTCATTTGGGGATTTGTTTAATATTACTAGGAGCTACTCACCAATGTACATGAATCACTGGGAAATCTAGACATCGTGAAGGTCTAGGTTAAGTAAAAATTACACACATTTTGTACAAGATGTATATGGATATTTGATGATGTAAGCCGCTAAAATGCATGATTATATCCATGTGTAGACCAGTCTGTAGTTATAAGGTTTGATTGTTAGGCAAATCGCTTTCGATTATACGTTTGTAGCGATGTGTCTTGCAATACAGGATCTTACCTAGTTTGATTTGAGTCTTTGCAGACTATTCAGAAGATGTGTGTGAGGAATTTTAGAATATACATCTCCAACAGTATCATCCTCTTCTGTACCCCATTTGTCTATTGTGCTGTTCTTTCCTTTTAACATTTGTTTTGTTTGTGTTTATTTGTCGTTCTCGTGGATTCATTTTCTTCCTTCTCCCCTTCTCCCCGGCGATAAGGCATCCTAAGACATCCATATCAAATGATTCGTTTAAGCGTTTCAATACTACAATATAGGCCAACTACATATAACCTACGTATCCTGGTATTCTTGTTAATGTTCAAAAGTCTTCAACTTTAATTGTGTAAATGCTATTCTCATCTAAACAAAGACATAAAAAATATCATGTAGATATCAGTGAACCATTTCGCCTCGCACATTCGAATACCATGGTGAACTTCCTTGTAGATTACAGTCACCTTTAGCTGAGTTTAAAAGTTAATAGAAGAGTTTACACCTCTACTAGTATCATGTAATGGAATAACCCCGGGAGATCCCCCGGTACTGGGTTATTCTTCTACTCGGAGGTCAAAGTTCATCTCTGACGGAGCTATGACGCTCATGGTAACAGTGAATTGACCTCCGTTAGGGGCATGTGAGGACAGAGGGGAAGGGGCAGCCAGGAGCGCATGAATCATCTTTCATCATATCCACATGATCATGACAAAAGTGAGAAATGTGAGTATTAGTGGCTGAATGATACATATTCATTTCGATAAACAAATGCCTCGATTTTGGCATGGATTTTTGCCAGATGGTTTCATTTGCGTTGCAAGGAGGGCCGGGAAGGAAAGAGTCCAAAATGACAATGAAAACAGTACAAAAGCCGGAAAATAATTATTTTCCAAGAGCATAGTCTAGATTACTTTAATACAAGTCTTTGCTTTAAAGAAAGCATTGAAGTCGCTTGCGAATGTTATGTCCAGAATAGATTCGACATTGACTTAATGATATGAAGTACCTGCAACTCGATTGACTGAGTTGAATGGACAGGAGGTGATCTAGCTATTATTTGGGAAAGTACCCCAACCTCGAGTCGAAACTGCCCCAAGGTCTACCGTCTCCCCTTCACCAAGACCATGACCCAACAGAGTCTCTGTCGAGGTCTCCTCGCCTCCTCGGCTCATGTTTTTCCTGTCAAAATCCTGCAGATCACGGTGGTGCATTGTTAATGATCTAGGCTGTTTGGCTCATGAGGGGTTGAATAAGTAGTGGGAATGGAAGACAAAAACATTTCAGATATATAGGCCTATGATTTTGAGTATTATACTCTCGCGTTTTACGAAAGTTCCTCGAGTTCCAAGTTGTCTTCTTTTTAAAAAGATATTAAGAAGTCAGAGTGATATAAACCTCTTGTTAATGTTCCGGGCTTCTATTTTAGATCAATGCACGAGCTTTGACTTACATACAGACCTGCATTCGAAAATTCAGCAACCAATAAATGAAAACTGATCAAACATGTACTTGATGTCAATACGGCAGTAGACTTAGAGGTGTTATTTCTGTATTACCGGGCTTTGTCAGTCGTGATAGACGTAATTGTTTTTAAACAAATTGTGAAAGTATTTGGCATCTTTTTTATTCGATCCGGCATCATTCTCACAAAGCTTCACATACCGAGACAGATAATGGTAATAATATTCATATCAACTTAAAAATAAAAAATATCAATTAGGTCGAGAACATAATCATTTTCGTAAGACCTAACGATCACGCTATAAAGTTCTGAAGTTATCTGTTACGATGTTGCTCAGATAAACTGTAGAAAGGAATCAATCCTAAATAAATGCTGTTAACCTATTTCCACGAGTTGTCATATCTGTCTTACAAACGAGAGGACCTGGCTAATATGCCGTGGTTGTTCAGCGACCTGTGTAAAAGCCCTTTTCCGGAATCACTTTACTTAAACTGGCACCTGGGCAAACTGCTCTCATGTGCTTGGCCATCCTGCCCGAGTCGAGTCGAAAATGTGTTTTTGCCATAAAACAGCGGTGCTAAAGGGAACGTAAACTTGAACGAGCCCGGATCCACACGAGTGCGACCATTTGAGTACTTACCTAACTACCTGTTCCAATGCCAGTCATTTAGTGAGAAGGTAGATCACAGGCATGCACTAGCGACGTGTGTTGGAAAGGTTTCCTCCATTTGATTTATCTTCATTAGCATTCTGAAGCATTTCGCAAAGTGGGTTTAACGGCGCTTTGGCTTTAGCCACTTTTTTTCGTCTTATTGAAATTGTGATATGGAATATACCTCAAACTAAGGTGAACTTTGGACAAACCTAGGAAGACCTAATTCTGTATGCATAGTTTGTAAATCAAGGAATTATCTCTACCGTTGATCATGACGTGCGTGGTAAATATATGATGGATTTATCATTGAGTCGTCTTTGAATATCATTTTGGAGGTTTTACCTGCTTTGCCAGATAGAACATCAATCAAGCTTTGTATAATCAGCATCAGTACCTGTACACGTATATGGATTTATCGATGTAGCGAAGCAACGCCGCTTGAGACACGTGAACGAAACGAGGTAAGCTTTCTTATCTGTTACTATGGATTTCAGTAATCAACTAGTAGAATATATGATAAATAACGCCCTCACACACATACATTTATATTGAGAATATTTTTGTCACTATCTCAAAGAGCATATTCATTTTGTAATAGACCCACCGATATAATTTTGTCCATAATTCGCATTTCGAAACTTTGACTGAACGCCAAAACTACATTCAACAACATGCATATCAAAACCAATTTCGTATTTTTCTTGGGCTTACAAAATAATATTCAAACTGCGTTTATATTCCCACTGCAGTAGCATGTACGTGTTATTACTGTTTATCCTTGTAATATATTCTTCTTGCCTATACGTGTAGATGCTATCAAACTAATGTATCAGCTCAAAATCGGGCGAAGATGACAAATATCGACTAATATTGTAACATTGTTTACTGGCCTGCTACCCACAGGTGTAGGAATATGATTCATACGCCATTGGCCCGTTTATTGGCTTCATAGCCATCACTCTTAATAAACCTTCTAACACTTCACCAGAGGTTTCCCCTGCTCTTTTACCAGCAATACATTCAAAATGCACACCATGCTCCTGTAAGGTCTATGGCTAAAAATTAAGTTTCAGTTTTCGAAGTTTGAGTAGCAATATTAATATGAATACCTGAATTGATTTAAGTTCACCTGATTGTAAAATGGCAGCTTAGAATGCAGTCGTAATAGAAGAAATGCAGTGAACGATTAATAATTTGTGTATTTGTATGAGTCAAGGAAATGGGAGTACGCTCATACACTTCAAGCTCACCCACACCCTCCCCTACACACACACACACACACGCACGCACACACACATAAGCACATGTTATTCGTGTAAACACAAAAGATAAAAAATCATGAGAATCGATTTTAAAAAAGGGTTTATAAATATATGAAAACGGAAAAAGAGTATGTTACAACTCTTTTCGTGCGGTTTAAAATTATATACGTATATATGTGTGTGGAGGGTTTCTTAGGCCGTTTTGGGGTTATGTATATATGTAGTAAGAAGGTGAACCTATTGAAATCTTTGGTAAATGCTCCCTATCTGTCCTTACAACTGAAAAAACTGTTCGTATTCACTCTTTTTTAGCCAGTGAGATTTTCATCCATGGGAAATGTTAAATCCGATGTCTATCTTTAAAAATGCCACCCTGCTTCAGGTGCTACCTGTTTACACATTTCACGTTACCATGTGCATTCCTGTTCTATCCAATGTCAAAGGTCATCCAACATACAGTTGTGAATAGGAAACTCTAATTCTGCTAAATTCATTAAAAGAAATCACCACCATTTTTGTAATATCGACGAGTAAAATGACATCTGTGGAAAATTCATCAATCATGGGTACTAACCTGGGGCTCAAGCGATAAGGCAAAAAGTACATGTCACTCGAACCACAGCATGGACTCACCGAGCTAGCATTTAAAGGGACTATTTCAAATATCTTAAAGTTTTCTCATTTGGTGGTATTATGCATTAATCTAATTTGATACATTATACACCTTCAAGATAACTGTTATTCTTTCAAGTTTGACAGAGGAAATGGCCTATTTTCCAAAATTGTTTTGTTCATCGATTTTGGGAAAACTCGCATGCAAGAGTAAATGCAAAATACTTTAATTTGCAAATGTAACGTTTTTGAAAAATAATTCTCTCTTTGTTTTTTGTTCTCCTTTTCTCCGTCCATATATAAACGAAAAAATCTGACATCGGAAAATATGTAATAGATAATAGCACTGCTTTAAAAAGGAGTGAAAGTATGAACATTTTGTATATATATGAAAAGAAAATTGATGTATATATGTACCCATAAGACGACAGTGTTGAAAAGGATACTAAACAACCCAAATTTGTAATTTTAATTAAATATTGAGGCAGAACCAATTAAACTATAGAAGTGGTCATCCACTTTATGTAGATATCTGAAACAAACTTTATATATTACAAAGAATACGTAATAACATAAGACAATGGTAACTTAGTTGCCGGTTTAAGTTATCTAGGTTTAAATGTGTCCTCTAACCAAACACTTAGGTTGCATACCAGCTGAGTATGAAATCCAGTATTTGTGTCATTATCATTATCATTATTGTGAAAGAAATGTTAAAATGAATGAAAAATCAAGATTTCAAATATTGAGTTTACTTTTCCGGTTATTCTCAAAGGGTTGTTTCCCTGATTGTACCTCATTATATTGAATGATGGGATTGACCTCTATGTATGAGGTCTCCATCAAATACTCGTTTAAAGAGCAAACTATATTGACCTCATTCAGGTATTTCAATTTGAAGTTAGACCCTTTAAGGAGGCTGTTTAGATCATTTGTCAACTTCTGTTGACAAATCATTGGATGTGGTGAGAAATTTTCATAGTTGTCAGCAAAGCATTTTCCGTACTTCTTGTCGATCTGTGATTTTGAACGTTCTTAAGCTCTTCACATGTTATATGCAATGAAAAACATTCGTAAATCTTCATAAAATTGAATTTTCCATCGCTCTATTTCAAAATAGGCCATCAGAGCTTTTTTTTTAATTTAGACTGAACACATTTAAATGTAATGCAATTAAGAATAATATGTGTGGTTTTAAGGCCAATGTCTTCATATTCATCTACCCGGTGGTCCAAAATAAGATTTTCCGATGATTTTATTTTTGGTATTTAAAGTTTATCCTTAAAGATACTATGTCCCTTTTGCAGCCAACTTCAAATTCTGTAGAACTTTGCGGGAATTATGAATATGTCATGTATGTCCTATCTGTGAAATTTAAACGCTAGCAGTGTCCTAATATTCAAATTATGCAAGGAAACCCGTTTACTTGCTAGACTTCACTGTCAGACACTATTGAGTGACTGACTGGCTTTTTCTTCTTCTTTGGTAATAACATACATAAAATGAGCTGTAAATGGTACATGAGCATTTGTCTACAACAATAACCCACTGTTTGTAATGGCCAAAATTAAACTGATTGAATCTTTGCGCAGCATAAAACGTATAATAATTCGGTTCAATGGTCTCAAAATCAAGACTATTACTTAGTGGCTCTATAGCTCCTAAGTCGATTTGACAACTAATAGTCATTATTTTCCCACTTAAAGACATTTTCAAGCCCCCTTTTCTTTAGGGAAGTTCTAGATTAGTATTATCTTTCAAATGCCGTTGGAATTTAACCTTTTCATTTTTTGGGCCTGCAAATGGGACATAGTACCTTTAAACTACATTTATTTCATCCTCACAAAAGATCTAAGAAATGTGTGTCCCAATATTTCAGGCTTGACTTTTGTAATGTTAATGATATGTTTAATTATAAATGTGTTAACAATTTAGAAACAATGTCTGGAAAGAAGTAGCCATATTTTAAAGGAAATTTGTGTTGTTGAAAAGATCCTTATTACTTTGACGTACGATATTTATTTTTCTTAATTGTGAAGAATTAAACAGAGAACTTATATTGCTTATAGGCATGTTTTTTTTTTAATATATTAAAATATATACATGCCTCTACGTGTGATGACGGAGCAATTTAATAGCTTTTCCGCTGAATGTGCAGGGGGAAATGTCAATATTCTTCATATCTGTTCTTTTGGGAGGACACAAGGAAAACATTTAATATATTTACCAGGGAGAAAGAGTGCAACAACCTAGGCTCATTATATAAAGGATGCTTATAAGAATTACGAAAAATTATGGGGAAACCGTTATTTTATAATACTTCCAGTCCAAACGAACTTCGTATGCATCGTCATAAAATCGAAAAGTTATTTCATCGCGATGCGTCACTCCCCATCCATAAAACTGTATTCTCCAAAAAAAAAGGGACATGTTTTTTCGAAAGTTAGACATCGGGTTTCTGTTGAAAGTTCCGTTTAATGAAAAACATATTTATGATCTTTTGGATACCCAGTAGCATAATTAGAACAAGGAACTTCTGAAAATCCTGTTTCAATTATCCACAAATACGAAGAAAAGAAGTTGCTGCATAGATTGCGGTTCGTCAGACAGATCAACTGTTTTCCTTTTCTTTGTCCAGAATTGCACTCTCTATACTTTCTCTCTTTCTCTCCTCCCCCTTCTTGCTATCAACTTCAAGAATAGTTTACTTGACAGGGGCATCAAAGCCAATTTGCCGTTGTAATCCTAATTCGGTAATTCCTCTTTATGAAATACAGACAATTCGAGGTCTTAGGATTCACTCTAGGAAGGGGAATAAGCATGCCAATATATTTATGTGTCCTGCCTGTTGGGCAGTATGAACTCTGTCAAAAGTGCAGTGGTTTTGGAGTAGATTTACCTGTACTTCGGGAGTCGTTAGCGTGAACCCCATTTGCACTCAACAGTTTCCATCAAGACCTTGTTGGTATGCTTCTCCTTAGAATGAATATAACAAAGATGACAGCATGTTCTTTACAAAGTAAAGAAATTATTATTTAGGATCTTGTTGCATTCGTAGATGCCATCGGTCTTTGCACAGTAAATCCAGGATAAGCTCGCACCAAACCATGGACGTACTGATCAAATCAACCGAAAGTATCCAAGATTATACAATTTCTGAGTCAAAATGGGGTCTAAAAGCACAAATCTGTATAGACAAATACACTGGTTATATTTTACAACAGGTTTTAATATAATATAATTTAGTACCTATGCTTCATTAACGTTCACTAATTGTCGTATCATTCTTGATTAAACTAACTCATCGTCAAAGCAAATTGTTTGCATTTTGTCTTAAAACGACGCAAAACCTACTAAAATGCTCTGTCTCGACCAAGGCACCAGGCACAGTCTTTTCGTGTGAGGAAAATCTTCATATTCAGTGCGATGATTAGGCGCTATCTCCCTTAATTTGGAGGATTAAATGCAATTACCATCATAACATCATCTAAAAATCATACCCTCTTCCTACAAGTGTATCTCCGTATCCGACCGGTTTCCATTTACTTCACCTGGCTGTAGAGTGACAAATGTAGATGAATGTAGACTAGTGCCATGGTGAGATCTATAATAGCTCGCTCGACCTAGATAGAGAACATGAAGAGCTTCATGGGATGAAGACATTAGACCAAAAGAAGGGGGATTACATTATTCACTAGCCAGACAAATACCATGTTCATGTTCTCATACAGAAAATCCACATTTAAACTTTCCGTGTTGTACCTGATGACATGCATGTCAAAAAATGTACCTCATGAAGCACTTTCTATAATAAAACCACACATATGTTTGTAAGTTAAACAAACATATGTTAACACGAACCCGTATCGACATTAGGTCCTTTTACCCCCTGTGTAGACTCAAGGTTAATCTCAAGTCCTTTTATCCTCTCGTCTCATCCTCTGCTATACCCCTGCATCATCCCTTGTCATAGTCCACAAGAGATACCCTTGTTAGCAGGACCAGTCGATGAACCAAGAGCTTTCGTAATCGTACTGTGAGTAGCAAAGATGGCTTTTTGATTCTCACAAAAGACAGGGCTTACGTACGATAAACCTCGGGAGGGGGGTTCCTAAAGACGCCACAGCCTTGCCGGTCCAATGCTGCTATTCTTACCAGAACCTGGCTAATCGGAGGTTTTCCATATTCGGGTCATAAGTTTCTTGAACGTGAAAGGTGTCCTGGTCTTTCGAGGAATTTAAACGTCCTCATTCTCCTTTCTTCATTTTCTCTCCCTGTCCATGCTAACTGTCCCAAGTTCCTTTCTTTCTCTCTCATCTGCTCATCAAGTCTCTTCTCTTTTTATAAAGATTTCTTTGTCACTGTCATTCACTGCTCCCTGTTAACATCTCTACATTATTCGCATTTAATTACTTTGTTTGTTCGTTTGTTTGTTTTACTTGTATCTCCATCTGTCTTTCTTATTACTAGTATTCAATTCACTGGTAGTTGTTTTCCTTCTGCATTATCATTTTCTTTACAATTAATGAAATACATAAAGGGTACTCAAATGAATGGCTTTCATTTCTTCAATACAATTATGCTATTAAAAATGTATTGAATGTGTTAAAGAGTTCATTGCCATGTTAGTTAAAATATGATTTATTGTGTTAACCGAACAGAAATCTCTGTCAACATTTCCACTACGAACATATGCAATTCATGTCATACTTGATAAATAAACTACCTAAGCGCATTGTCCACAAGAGCCAACACACTTTGTGCCGAATAAAAATCCACGTGGATACATTTATAAAAGGTACGTTCGGTCAGCTAGCACATCAAAGGCATATTGCGGAATTTAATATGGTATGAAAGTGCATGTTATGGCGACAGGATTGATGGTGTGATTGAAAGGAAAAAGTTGCTAAAGTGACAAGGTCTTTACGACAAGAACGACTTGAATTTCCTTGTTAGCTCTATAGGCTCAGACGAAGAAACGTCCTTGGAATTTTAGTCCTTGTAGTCGACTAGGGATCAGACGGAAGGATAAAGCTAAGGTTCATCGTAATACTTTTGCTTCTAGGAATATCTTCTCCAATAGTCATGATGCTTAAACAAAAATATTTCGTATTCTTCTTCTCCTCTACCTCTTCCTCCTTCTCCTTCTTATTCTTCTTTTTTTCTTTCTAATAACCTTAAACTTCTATCCTTTTGAACCTAGATATCTTACGAACTGTATCTTCATAATTTATTTTATTATTAAAGGTGGAAACGATATGTTCGATAAATAATGGTGATTCATTCATGACTTTAAGTCATGCGTTATATTCACAATTAATAGCAAATGTTGTAGATGGTACTGATTATCATGATTTTAAAGAATGTGACTACACTAAATAAAGTGCAACAAATCCGTTTTTTCTTATTATTGCATTATATATTGTATTGTCTGGATGCTTAAGAGAGAAGCTTGAGTATTTTCTTAGAATAAGGTCGGAAGCATTAATGTGTGCTTATTTCTTCCTTCGCGGGTACACGGATAGAACTTAAAATTCTTCCTGACCATTTTCAAAAAACTTTTAATTTCCGAAATGCCAGTTCGGCTTTTGTCAAATTCTCACCGATCAGTTACGAAATGACAATAGAATTCGAAATCCAAACCATGTTTGAAAAGGGAAAAAATCGGAAATCATACCCACAAAATGGTGAAAACATCCTTAGAAGAACAAATTTAATTCCGCTGTTTTCGTTTAACCTGTCAAAGTGTCAAATGTCATTCCAACAAAATATAAACATTCTATTTTCTTTGACAATCTGCGGCAAAGGAAAAAAGATCAAAGGTCTTGGCACTTGATACACTTTTTCTGCGACATTAATAAGAAAGCTAGACTAGTCCGTGGTTGCAAGATATTTGTAAGTGTTTCTTTTTTTTTCTTCCTCTTTTAGGTAACGTAATGGCAAGAGCCTTTACGGAAACGGAGAAAAGAATAGGTTGTATTTCGCAGATAAATATTTAAGATTACATTATTTTCTTCCCTCCTAAAAGTATACAGTGTGAATTTTTGTAATTCAGAATATTTACCATAAGGTCTGTTGTTTGATGATGTCAATAATAGTCGTGTGTTGAACTAGGCCATTTCGAATTCCCCTCAGGCGTATACAACTATTCACTTTAATGTCGTAAATCGTTTTGTTTTAAACTTCTCGCACTCCCATACAACAAATCATCTGAGAACTATCCTTGGTCTCAACTTGGACAATTCCTAAGAACCCTTGGGTACTTTTAACCCTATTTTACAATTAGTCAGTAAAATCAAATATAATTTCAGAAGGGGGAATGAGTTCTCTCAATGACGCATATAAATTGTTTATTAGCAGAGAAAGGAACAGTGGTCGGCTGGATTAAGAAGAACAAAATTACATAGGTCCTATGCTGCATGAAACGGCGTTTATCCAACCACATATGAAGGGGATAGATACATTGTAGATGGTAAAAAATATTCATTCACATACCTTTTGTGGACAATTTTGCATGAATGTTCTTTAAACTTAAGAATGGATAGATTACGAAACGTCATATAACTTAACAAGGCTTGTCATTTTATGTAGGCATACACATTGGAAATGTATTTCTGATTCTCCTTTTGCATGAGGAACACAGTAACGTCACGTTTAGATAGTGCAGAATGAAATGAATAATTGATATTCATGTTCATTTCTCCAAAATAATTGCAGATGTTCCTAATCCCCTGTAAAGCTAAATTCATACGAAACTAGGTAGAAAAGCTTTTTTTTAGTGTACACGAATATGACGATTCGTGCAATACGTGGTTTCTCATGCTACTTGCTCAAGTTGTGGGGCGTGTGCGTGTGTGTGGGTGGGTGTATATGTGTGTGAAGATGGGCGTGCGTACCAGTCCAACTGTGGGTGTGTTTTAGTGCGTGCACGGATAACATGAACACCCTTACTAGGAAGAGCATAAAATGTTTCCGAAAGTAATTTTCAGCTTCGATTAGGGAAAACATTTTTCTAAACGAAGGAGATATGCGGTTATGCCGAGATGTCCCACTTGCAACTGCCAAATTACTTAAAGAATTGCACCATTATAAATGTATTACCCTCTAGCAATCTACATGAAATGTATCAGCATGAAAACCCTTCTCTGGACATTGTAATGAACTAAAATTAGACAAAATTGCTCAAATTCTACTGAAAAACCTGTTAGTGGGAGCTTGACCACTTCCAGTAAAGTAACTTTGAATGTCTTTAGTTACATTCTGACTAAGCTTACACTAGATCTCTCGATACCTGCTGTCCACTTGTCCATTTGTTTGCGATGTAAACTGAGCTCTTAAAGGAAACCAGCCTGCTTCGCTGGGGGGTCAAAGCCGATGTGTATGGAACGCGGTTTGCATTATTCATTCAGGAAACGCGGAAATGAAGGTTTGGGAAACTGTGGTGTTACAGCCGAGAAGATATAACGATGTGACAGAACTCTGGTAAAGAACGAGGGGGAAAAGAAATCAATCAAAGTATTCCTTCCAAACCGCAAAGAGAACTCACCAATAATGTCATTAGAAAACATACAGACTACAAAGAAAATAATCGTATATATCGTAGCGTGTCAATAATCATTTGTGTAAACTTGTTACATTTTTCTTATCTTTTTATAGCTGTTTGTGGTATGGTGTGAGGGGATGGGGGCAATGTTGAGTGCTTTAGGGGAGAGCGTAATTCTGTTAGGAAACCAGAGGATGCCGTGCTGCTTGAATTTTGACAAGTTCTGTTGATTCAGGGAAGATACAATTTTTTCCTTATTGTTTCCAAGTTGCATGAAACTAATAACTCGACGTTTAAAGTCATCACTAGCCAAATGCAAATGACCTTTCTAAAGTTATATTACCTCACGTACAAAAGAAAGAGATACAATCAGTTCTTGCAATCCTTACCATTTTCATGAGAGTCTGATGTCTGAAAACGTCACAGTTCGTTATTGTTCTCTATGGCCTACAGCTGGTGTCCATTTTAAAAGAGAAGTGAACCACTTCCGGGTTGGCTGAGTCAGGTTTAACTCTGCGTTCGTTTCTACTAGTAATCGAAAACACTGCAACTTTCATCATTACGATATAGCATGGTCATTTGGTTACCTTTGAGCCGAGTTAGTTTTCCCGCGTCCCACAAAAAGTGTACTTTTGAAGGTTTTAGTCATTGAAGTTGCTTCCTGCATTTATGGTTTGTGTTTTTCTCTCAGTCCCATGTACTTATAATGAGGTTCTCACATCGCATTCAACTTCTGTGCACTCAGTTGTTCGTTGAACTCGTCACACGTCTGGTCGACTTTTGTTTCGTGCAGTAGACGCCATTTATCATTACAAACACGTGGTTTGAATGTTAATAATAGGTCACAGTGATTTCTCTATTACGTATTAATTGTTTCATTTCCAACTGCCATACAAATTTCCTCGCGATTTCAG
The DNA here is from genome assembly GCA_035222895.1 of Strongylocentrotus droebachiensis. Lineage (NCBI taxonomy): Eukaryota > Metazoa > Echinodermata > Echinoidea > Camarodonta > Strongylocentrotidae > Strongylocentrotus > Strongylocentrotus droebachiensis. Next base: position 89,464 of record JAVYIG010000374.1, read on the forward strand.
ATTACCCATTGTAAATGAATCATAAATGTTCAGTTCAGTTTTAAGGTTTATGTAAGTATTTTTGCAAAATTGTTTTCCTTCCGTTGGCTTTCACTATTCACATGTGCAGTTTTATTATAAAAACTACTATACTCATTCTGATAAGCCTAGGTCTATATTTATATTCAGAAGTTATATCACATTAGCTTTCTTTGACTGTATATTCTTTACAGTACATATTGCATTAATGTAATGGCTGTAGAGAAAATAAGTACTCTTTCAATGCATCTTAACTACATTATCTGCCTTTCTACTATGATGGAAAAGATTATTCTTTCATGTAGATTACTGCCAGGAAAAAGAAAAGATAGTGGGAAATAACACGAAAGCTTCAGTCATTATACACAAGTTTTAAAACCAATGGCAAACAAGACTCAATTCGTTCGGTGACTGGAAATATTTCAGAGATTTATTGGAACATGAGTTCAACTCACGAAAAAAACTTCAAAGAAATGACGATTGGAAGAGCTAATATGGGTCTGTATTTATCAACTTTCGAAATTGTTTCTGTTCACCTGGTCATCCCTTTTGCAGAATGCTTTGTTTCAAAACTGTAGGAACAACATTTTTTTGAGACGTAGTAAAGGATGAGAGGCATTAAAAATCAAACTCTTATAATATTTCAAGGTCATAGAAACTAGGGATCATTTTTAGAGCACCGCTGTAATTGGTTAAGTGTCGAGCCAGGAAGTGAATTTATTGATTTATCTGTTTGGTTTTAAAAAACAATGGCATTATATACAGTCAATAAAGTCTTCTCAATGTTTTCCATATCATCCGTCATAGACTCTACCTATTACTATTTTGTAAACATTACCTGGTAGTGTTAGTCGTTGCATTGATATCATTTTAATTATTTATTTAAAAGAAAGAATGACAATAAATATGGTCCGATCAGTTTAAAATAAATGGGCATTACCAATTATATAAGATGTTAAAATAGAGAAATAAAAATACAACGGAAATAACAATAACATAATTTTTTTAGAATTCAATAATCTATATATATATATATATATATAAAACATCCCGGTACATCTTCTATTATGCATATCAAATTCTTTTATTTCAAATGTGATGAATGCGTTTACATAAACCGTGTTCTATAGAAATAGTGAAATTAGTTGGGATGTCAGCAAATTTGAAACTGTCGGCAAACTTGGAAATTCCGGAACATTTGAGTGTGAGTACCACGGTAGTGTTGAAGGTTCCGATAAGCTCTGAAGTCTCAAACGGCAGGTTCTGGGTTCGAACTGTACTGTGTGCTTACTCTTTTAGACCATGGACCTACCTCATGCTTAAATAAGGTCTTATGTCTATAGTTTCCCTCTTGACGTTTTAACTAGATGCCTGGTAATGGTTGGGTGATAACAATTGCGGGGCCTGCAGGAAGAACAGTATTAATATTGACGTGTCTACCTTTTTGTAAACAAGACCAAATTATGGTTATGATAAAATCCTGGTCTGCCAGATATAAAAATCTTTGCTTTATCTACAGTTTATTTACTATCCAACTTGTCATGAAATTTGCGGCGACACCCCTTCCACATCCAAAATATTGTAGTGATACCCCTTACAGTAACTTGATAAAAAGAATTACTTTTGCTTTGAGCCACATTGTTTGAATAGCTCTTTAGTTCAAGGTGATTGGCAGGTATCACGTGAGCAAAAATATAACGGCTTCGTCCATACAGCATGTACTATATTAAAAGCGAATTGTTTTTGATATCGGAAAAGCACTTAAATGATTACCACATTTTGTAGGCGATACCGGGTGCTATATATGGCGTATTTTTCGCTCTCTATGCGCTAATGGTCAACACTCAGTTCCGGAGGGGACTGGTGAAATAACTTCAGTAGGCCTACCGAGGCTAACATCAACAGGTACTTCTATTTAATCATGCTCGTGACATCTATAGTAGACTAGTAGGTGCCCAAATAAAAGTTCGATAGGTGACGTAATAGATAAATGCTTTGGGACATGGTGTAATGTCATGAGGACTGGGTTGAACGTGGAGCTGCAAGGTGAAGTCCATTTAGCATCCATACCAGAGACAAATCGGTCATTACAATTAGAATGGATGCCGCTCATATCATGGGCTGATGTGAATAATATGGATTAAAGACATCGCTCTGTAACATGAAGTCTGTCTATGAAAGTGAGCGTGTATTGCAAGCAGGTGCAGCAGGACTTGGAAGTTTTGAAACTATTATATTTAATAAATTAATTATTTACGGAATGATGAGAAACAAGAGAGTGGGTTAAATACAATTTTTTTTAAAGACCTGGATTAGTATCATTCAATGAAAACCAGCGTGTCTTGCAACCAAGCAGGTGCATTTAGACTTTTTCGAATGAATTTCAACTTGTGTTATATAAATAATATATTTGCTCACCGGCTCTGTTATGCTGTAATTGTATTCTAAGCCGTCATTTAGCGTTTCCTTTGCCTTGACGGAGATAAAACAATATTTGACTTCCTCTTCTGGCAAATGAACAATAGGGAATGTATGCAATGAAAGGACTAGATACAACAAAGCTGTTGAGATGAGCATAATTTAAAAGGGAGAATGATGGTGAATGTCAGAGAATGGAAATCCAATTTTTATGAATAAAAATGCTAGATTAGTTGATAATTATTCAGTTGATGATGAGAGAGTGGGAATGGTCCATAGACCGTAATCCGTCCAAGGTCTTACTGCGTGCTATTGGACTGCCTGCATTAATCGAAATGCCTTGGTCATATGATTGCAGTGATGCGCCGATTAAATTGATAAGAGCTCGGTGGTGTGATGAGGGAGGCGTTTATTGTTCGATTGGAATGCATAGATGGCAGCATCAAAGCGGAGCGACCATTAATAATTTATCACCTTTCGCTCTCGTTAACCTTCATCTTAAAATAAGGAGTCTAAATGAATGCGTTTGATACGAGTGTAGGGTACAAACCATAGAGAGGAAGGGAACTATTACACACGCCTTTTCGTTACACGCCTCGCTTTTGTTTTGCCAACGCTTCCAACCTTATCAATTGAGGGTAAGAGAAGGGGGCAAAGCTCCCCCGCTATTATGCAGGAGATTAGCAAGGGGTACACATACCACTGGTTCTTGTGGTGGACGCAGGGACAGAAGGAATTTCACCCTAGAATCGATTTTCGATAGCGATCATGGATGTACCTCCAAGAACTCGGCGCATTTCAAACCATACAAAAAACGGCGTTGGGGAGAGAATCACGCATTGCATACATACTGCAGGTGGACTACCAGTCGAGCAGGACTTAAAACATGTGCTCTATCACCAGATACTCTTCTCCAACTCTGTCAATCTCACCAGTTAGAATCCACCACCTCATTCATTACAGGCTACATCAACACGGATCATTGATGGATTAGCTTCTCTATTGGCTAACAAGTTTTGTGTCGTAAGCGGATGAGAACTTGAAGGATTATACCCAACACTCATGCGTAGTGAGACTTACGCCACACCACTGACAGTCTCTTTTTAGCGCGTGTTAACGAGGTATGCTTGAGGAACTACTCCAGAAACGCGCATTCTTTTATGAATGATATCTCCTTTAAAATACTCTTATTTCATTTCGTCGAGTATTTTCTGTTCCTTTCTCCTCCTTGGATGAGTATTAGGATCTATACCACCAAACACAAGGAAATGCCACTGTAGGGTAAGGTGACACTTTTTGTTTGTTTATGAAATGCGTCTATTCGACACTACTTTTGTTCGTTTGTGAGAAGTTCAAGCAATTATGTTACTTTGGACATATTTGCAGTCAAATTGTAATCGTGTGGGATATCCTGGCTAAAGTATTTGCTTTGCCTGACATCGCATTAATACCTCAGTCACACCGCTAAACAGACACCATATACCGACACCATATACCGACACCATACACTGTTAAAACAAGTATTAAAAAACTGCGGGTTAAAAAATTGTTGATTAAAAAACGCTCAACGTTGGTTAAAAATGTAGTGTTGATTAAAATTTACTTTTAATCTTGCGTTGATTAAAAACAGTGTTGATCAAAATTATTCCTTTTAACCTATGTTGGTTAAGTCTAAGTCGTTGGCAAAAATTGTAACCCAGCATGGATTAAAAACAAAATTCCGACAGCAATGAAAGCCCCCTTCCGGTTAAAGTTTAATCAATGTTGATTAAAGTACTGGTCACGTGACCCAACGGAACGATATCGAAGCGCGTAGCTAGCGATCGCTCGACATACAAATAACGTACATGCATGCAAAGTACACGCAGTTTACGCGTGCGACAAAATTAACAATGGAGGTTGTCGCGAGGACCTGAGAAATGGGGGTTCGGACGGTCTTATCTCCGTGTTTTCAGGTAAGAAATTATTTTAATATTATCATCATCAATTCTAAGATTGTAAGGAAGAAGTGAAATAAGGTTCTTGCTCAAATCAAAAACGATTTGTGTCCCCTAGGCTGTACGTAGCTCAACCAATAAGTAGCATTTTGCACCGTGCACCTGGCTAACGTAAGCACACACACACTCATCAGTCTGCAAGAATCTTCAACCGTGAAGGATGCAGACCCAATTAAAGAAGGAGAAGTGTACCAAAGTGTAGGCCTATTACAGATCACCTACCCAAATTGCATGCATGAATAATAATCTTATTTTTTAAATCTAATTGTATCTAATTGTTTGAAACAATTAAATATAAAATAAGATGTCATCATGAAGTGAAACGTCTTCATGCATGCAATTTGGGTAGGTCATCCGTTGCACTTACTGGCTGAGCTACAACCTACGGGCCGGGACACAAAGCGTTTTTAATTTGAGCAAGAACCTTATTTCACTTCTTCCTTCCAATCTTAGCATTGATGATAATCATATTAAACCATTTCTTATCTGCAAACACGAGGATAAGACCTCCAAACCCCCGTAAGTTTAACCAACAGTGGTTATAACTGTAACCAACAACCCACTGAAGTTTAACCAACATCGTGTGAATCAAAAAATAATTAACCTACAATGGTTACAATTTTAACCAACGACCCATGTAAGTTTAACCAACACCATGTGAATCAGCCCCGAACAAAGCATAAATAACCAACAAAAGATTAAAGTTTTAATCAACAAATGGTTAAAGTTTAATCAACACCATTTTAACCAACATTGAGCAAATTTTTTTAACCAATAATTGATTAAATTTTTTAATCAACCACAGGTTAAAGTTTTAATCAACAGGCTGTTGGTTAAAGTTTAACCAACGATTGTGTGATTCACCTGGTAATCCGTGGTTGATTAAAATTTTAACCAACTTGATTAAAAATTGTAATACTTGTTCTAACAGTGTATACCGACCGACTCCTGTCCATTCTGGGTAATGACATGTTTTGTTCGGTCTGTTCTCGGTCTCGTTTCAGTCTCATTAGTGGGATTGAGGTATAAGCCCAGAGAGCACAATATACAATTTGAAAATATTTTTATAGCAGATTTTATTTCCCTCGACCAAAATCGTACGTCATCAAACAATTCACGAACATTGAGGAAGGTAAACAAGATGAAAAATAAACGAATTTCTTTTCATAATGACTTTCGTGTACTTTAGATTATCCTTTTCATTTTTTTCATCAAAGAATTGAAACAGTGAAGAATTATTTTCACCTCAATTAATCGAGGATACTTCATTCAATAGATTATTAAAATCTTATAGATTTTTAGTCTCTGTCCATATTACATACATATGATACCTAATCTGATTATGTATTCCAAAAAACATATTCTTCATTTGGACTGTTGTTACAAAATATATTAAACTTTGTACCCTTTTCATACATCTGTAAATTATGTAGTGTATTAGAAAAAAAGTACGAAAGTCCAGAAATTGGGTTTGATGTTACCAATGTATAAGCTATTAAAAAAAAATAGTGTAAGGTATATTTCAAATAAATATTTTCAGAAATATCTGTCGGAAATTGCCTACATTCCAAACGAAGTATTGTTTTAGAGGATTTGAAGACATACGATAAACTTTTTCAACGAGACTGCCTGATAAAGATCTAAGGTATTTATTCCAGAAAAGCGTATTCTGACGTTTGATGGCAATTGCAAACTATAGTTGATGAGTTAAGAAGATAATCATAGGGTTGATTCCAATCCAATGTATTTATTCCTAATGACATCGATTCTTCACACTAATTGACCTTGGTGTCAGAAAGTAGACAGACTCGGATCCATACACAAACCTTGCTGGCTTTGTGCCACCAGGACAAGTCAACATTTGATTGGAAAACAACAAAGGATGGAATCATACACTGCTATATATCTTTCAAAGGTGTAAAGATTCCTTAAAGAACAATGGACCAGTTTGCGGTTGTTATCCTTTTGTTAAATCATACGCTGATTTGGACACTATTGGATTATGAATTCTCTCTATTTAATTCTCTTCAATGTTTAGCTTTCAAACCCAAACAATTATTGAATCATGAGGCCTGATGTTGTGTCTTTAACCTTCTTGTCGGATAAAAGATGCGTGTATCTCTGTCAAAGGTGGATTTTTTTTCTGGGTAAATGCGAGGCTAGAGGCTAGCCATCGATACAGTTCCGGTAGTGCTGTTACCAAAAGAAACCATTCTTTATGTCGTACAAGGTGGCTTTACTGAATATGGTGGGAGAGATGTTGGGAAGCATTCAATCGATACTCATCCAGTGGCCATCCAAGCCTATCTCATTCCTTTTGCTTTCTTTCAAACAGGATTAGGATGTTCATATCACTTGGACCTTGCTCATGCCGGCTTATACTTGGGGCTAATTACGAAAACAAGATTTCCTTTAAAAGTGTCTGAAATTCACAGAATTGAAGAAGGGTACAAACCGCAGCACATCTTGGAAATGGGCTCATTTCTGAGATAGAAATTGTTTTGTTTTGTTTTCTTTTCTTTGTAGGGGGCGCCTGAAACCGGAGCTCATTCACGGATGATTTAAGGAGTAACATGTACTTCCTATCTAATCGATATATGCAGTTGCACCCATTTAAAGGCAGCTCATTGTAGCCTGTCTGAATACGATTTGGTTTGTCTTAGAATGAAGTATTTAGGGTATCAAGGGAGGGGGCACAGATGCTTCAACTCGTTCAAACACAACCAAAAACAATCGCACATAATTCCAAACCAAGAAAGAAAACTTATCCTAATATTGTCTGTCGGATATCGTGATGGATTGCATCATTGTGTGTAATGTGTGGTACATGTTCTTCTAAATCTTTGTAAAGATGCAACTCGAATGCTTTACATGAGGAAAATACAGGCTTCTCACGCGCTGGATTATTCATTGTTTCGTTTCCCATTTTTTTCCTTCTGACACGATGTTTTTATTTGAACATTTAACATGTTGAATACGAAGTCCCTTTCACATTAAAGGCGTGTTCTTGGGTTCTTTCGCTGCAGCGCCCTCAAGTGAATCGCATCTCGAAGACGTGATCATATCGGTGGCTTCCCGGTGTTTGGGCCCATCGTTTTGCTTGTTCTTGAGAATGTATTTGTTCAGTTGACCTTGAGAGTAATGGACAGTAAGCTAGTAATTGTTTTACACAAGATATAAGATTGATAGTGTTGAGCTTTTGAAGTGGTTTGCATTTGGTTTTTTGATCAGGTAAGACTTTAGTTTTTTAGGATACTGTTCAGGCGATTTGTATCATTCCATCGATAGATTTTCGGTAACCGATTTTGACATTGTTCTTGTAACATTGCATTGTGTATAAAGCAGGTAAGAGAGATGAACTGAGCTGAATAAATAGTTCGTTTTTAATGTAGATATGGGACAAGTCCCCTTGTCAACATTGTTAGTTCCATACGGTGATCGTTTCCAGAAGAGAAACACAAACCATTTTGTCGTCGAGTATAACGGTTGTCTTTAGAAACTCATCACATAAACACGTTGATAGTGGATACTAATGCATGACGTCTTATCCTTCTGTATGAAATTCTGACGTTCATATGAATGTCAGTTTTATCTTCTCGGTCAGATAGGCGCGAACAGACATCACAAGACGTTGGAAGGTGTGTGAATTAGATTCCATTCACTGTCGTCTGCCTACAGAAGGTCATAGTGGTGTATGATGTCGTCACAATTGCGTCGAGTGTTCGTTCGACTTGAATGAAATTAGACGGTGCAGCATGTGAAATTTCTCAAGTGTATCGGGACATCGTTTTCATGAATATATACAGAAACTATATCAATGTAAACGATCTAAAAAGTTCCACAATATGTTAATTCATACGATCATAGTACACGTAGTCCACTTTATCATTTGTTAATCATGTGTACCTAGATGTGTTTTTGGTAAACCTCTTCATAAGCTCATTTTAATCCTGTAGTATTGGTATTTTGCTCCCCAAAGGTCCTCGATCATTGCTTGAGATGAAACGTATAACAGTTTCATCATAGGTTTCACAGTGATGTTTTACTCCTATATTTTCGGAAGTTTCGCTTTATTTGGCCTAGCGTTTCTGATAACGAAGTGATTGTTAATATCTTACAATCTGCAAAGATAAGTTATATCCTTAGAAATGTAATAGATATTTGTTCCTTCTTTTACATTAATTAAATCGTTAAGTGCTCGTAGGTGTTTTTTAGCTCTTGAGAAATCAACGACATTCCTGTTACGTAAGACAAGGTAAGATTGATATATTTCTTTCGATTTTATTGTATATCGTATAAACAATGTATCGCATAAAAACAAGGAAGTCATGCCTATGATAATGATTGTGTGTGTTTGAAAAATGGAAGGTTTTAATTCGCGATTCCACTTCCCTTTCCGAATGGTTTTCCTTTTCCCTGGTGGCACTTGCTGTTCAAAATTCATCCTTGGTAAACCACAAATGAATCAATATCCCGACTTCAACATTTTTACAATTTACGATGGTTCAATCAAATTTTTGGATAAGTATTAATGACATTACTTCTTTTCACTTCCATCACAACGAGCAGAAACCCTTGAATCCGTAGGAAATTATGACTAAAAGTCTTTATGAGACAAAACTAGCTCATATAGTAGGCTTGCGGGTGCACCATGTGCACCAAAACTTGCTCTAGTTTGTAAAAGTATTTAGCATCGAATTCTACATATTTCCTTGTAGGAAGTTGAAACACGAATGTATCCTGGGTCTATCGGAAGAAGTTCTTAGGAGAGGTTTCACGTGACGTTACTTCTGTCATTTATTAATCGTATGTCGTTATTGTGAACTACACTAACGAATCTCGAAAGCTTCCAGATAAGTGGATCGGACGGTGTGTCATTACAGTGTGATGTTGGTGCTTCTAGCTAGGATGGTTGTGCTTCTAGCTAAGATTGTGAAGAGGACATAGAAGACAGCGATGACGTCTTGGGGTACTTGGACCACATGGTTTGACGATGGCATTGCGGCTCTTTTGAGGCCCCTGTCATCATTGTCTAGTTGCTAATCAGACCTGACAGCATTGGGATCTTAGAGTAATGAGTATCACCTCATAGGGGATGGTCTTCTGGGAGATAGACAGTAGATCGTGAGGAAGTTCATGCTGGGGGGTCACTATACTTCTCCTCCATCAAGGATGGATGGAGTGGATGTTAGGGGGCTAAATGTCTTGCCAGCATTACTCTGACACATATCCTTTCGATAACACCAAGTTTGTATGGTCCGAATGACATCATCACCTCCACACTCGAGCTGTAGGTGCATGAGCAGACATCCCTGCGAGCTGGCCCATACGATTTTCAAAATATAGGACTAATAAGCTCACTCTTGTTTGAATACGAAAGAAAATGCGCCCTGGATACTTTGCTTTCATGCAGCCTAACGGTAAATTCGGAAATAGTAGAATAGATGGATAGTACAAGATTAAATCAATACTCGGAAGGAAAAGAAGTCGACCTTTACTAACGGACTCCAAATTTATGCATATATGTTTTGTATTGCTGTTGGAATAATACTGTTATCACAATAGTACAAAATGGGTTTACAAATTCCATTAGTTTTTGCAATCGAATTTGTTTTATTGCAATGACCCCGGACTCGCTGTGGTTTTGATGTCTTTACCATCACTGAAAGTTTTTTTACTTGCTAAAATAGGCTGCCTTTCCTGTCACTCATCCCCCAAAACGTCCTTTTTACCAAGTTCATTGTCAGCCATTAATGCAACTGGCAGAGAGACTTCGTTTACAGGGGGTCGTAAAATACGTAAAAACTTCGACCACAGGGAATACCATAGCTCTCTTCTCCCAGATCGGAGTTAAATGCCACCATTATCAAGATTATTGTCTTGTCTCAAAGGACACATTACTTATTTAAATTTTAAACGCTTTTTGTTCAACTTCTGTCGTCGTCTTTGAATCTCCTGCGGAACTTTTCAAAGAACTCAACATGGGACACTGTACTATTCGCATAGTTTTCAAGATTACATGTTGGTTGACCAGTTACAAAGTCGATGGTCATAGAACTTATTTTCTACTGTGTTGACAACCGTTTACTCATAAAACCAAAAGTCCTCCTGGCAATTTTCTTTCATTAATCTATGATTTGTTTGTAATATGCACTTTCAATCACATAAGAAGCCGGTGTTGAATGGTATAACATAAAAAACGTTGTTTGTTTGTAGTGACGCAGGTCACGCCCACATCTGTATCTCCGTCGAAAACACTCCTGAGTTATATGAAGTCTTTAATAAGGAAATCTATTTTTAGTACAAGATTGATCTGAAGGAGAGAAAAAAAATCTGAAAACAGAGAAGAGAAAGTTTGAGTGAACTCTAATATACGACAAGAAACTAATGAAAATTGTGAAATTTTATATCACTATAAATATTTGAGATTGAAATTGGTAATGTCATTGTGATAATATTTACGAACAACTCTCCAAATTCCTCCAATACAAAAATGGTATACATACATTTTGTTTCTTCTTCAAAATGCAATTAACCTGGTTTTTTCTTTGTATATAAGAGGACATTGAACAACATGATTTTAATGATTTACTTCGAAATTTGAGATAGCTTTAGAGATCCATTCATTCAAACTTTACAGCTTTCTTATCATTTATTAAATTGAGTATGTCTAGCGGTTTCTTCTTTTTACAAAAGGTATCAATGTTGTGTTGCCCTTAATTGAGGTGATGCTTTTATAAAGGTGTTGGAAGAACATTACTGCCATTTAGTATCGCTTTCAAAACTTAATGTGACTCGGTAACATCGTTGAAGGTTGATTAAAAAAAACTGCGTAATGTTTGTATGAAATAATACTAGTACATTCATTTTACTGTACTAACCCTCTAACATGCAACAACTCAAGGAAAAATCTCAAACTACAAAGATATTAGTTTTCTTTGAAGGCGTCACTGTGTAGTAAATTCTCCAAACCATTTTTGAAATTTTTGAACCGTTTTCCCATGAAAATAAGACATATTAAGACATTATTAAGTTGGGAGAATTAAAGGTACAATTTTTTTTGTTTTTTTGTTATTGTCCCATTTGCATGACAAAAAAATTAAAAGACAATACTTATTTAGAACTTCTCTCAAAACGAAAGGGCTTGAAAATGGCTTTTTGTGGGAAAATAACGACCATTAGTTGTCGAATCGACATTGCAATCACCTAAGTAAGAGTCTGATTTCAGACCCCTGTACCAAATGGACATACGTTTCGTGCAGCACAAAGATTCAATCAGTTAAATTTTGGCCATTACAAATAGTGGGTTATTGATGTAGACAGATGTTCATGTACCTGTTACAGCCCATTTTATGTATGTTAATACCAAAGAAAAATAGATGTCAGTCAGTCACTCAATAGTGTCTGGCAGGGAAGTCTAGAAATTAAACGGGTTTCTTGCATAATTATGATATAAACTAAGACACTGCTAACATTTAAATTTCAAAGATAGGACATACATGACATATTCGTAATTCCTGCAAAGTTCTACATAATTTGATGTTGGCTGCAAAAGGGACATAGGATCTTTAAAGAACCGATCAGATCAGTTTTTCCCAATTTCTATCATTCATAATGGTCTGTTTTCACTCAAACTTTCAGATTATCTTTAATTGTGCATCTAGCATTGAAGTCTCTACCTAAGCACCATTTTCTCTCATCTGAACATTGTTACCAAGTCCCTTTTTGAGTATTGTCTTAGTTACGGATAATCATTGTACTTACGTCAAGATAAAGATAATGATGAGTCACATGTTCCGATTATGGTAATTTAAGTCATGACAATGATTCAAACATTTACCATGGATTCAAATTATATTTTACATACATACATGTATGTATGTAAAATCTTATATCATCATGTGACCGAAGTACGGCAATTCCGTTCGTAGTACACCCATCTCGTTTAAAGTACTTTGTCACTCCGTCTAATTTCCCATCCGAGCCAGTCCGAGCCCGTCCGTAAAGTTGTTAAACAGGTCGTAAACAGTTGCTACCACGTTCAACTTCGCTCGCATACATTTTGAGCCCGTTCTTTGGCAACATTTTCCAGAACGTAGTGAGAACTAGTTTGTTGTGATAACATGCGGCTCACGACTACATAAGCTAATGAAAAGAATACATTATGTAATACCTTCGTTCAGGTATTCTGACCAATCACCTGTTAGACATAGGTGATCAGGACCAACACCCTCTAAAACCATTCTCATCGGGTCAGACAGGTAGAAAGATAAACACCTGGTGGGATCTCAGACAGGAAACAAAAGGACCACACGCCATACCTTGCGATAAGTTATCTCTGAGACACACTAGGTTGGTGTTAGTGACACCTGACAACATGAGATTATATCGTCTATGTCCTTAAAGAAAACTAATATAAGGATAACTAAGGGAGTGGCAACTACATTCTTATGCAGAAACATAAAAATATGGAGCCATCAACAGACAAGTTGTTCTCGACAATCTGAAAGCTCGTCCGACATAGCAACAATTAATGTGTTACCAGTTAATCGATAAACTCGAACTAGGTCCCCAGGAAATTAACATTCATAACTAACTTTGAATGTATAAGTACACAAGTCTTTTAGAGAAACTTGCTTTTGTTATAGAAGGTGGGGTTTCTAAGGCAACAATGATAATATGTTTTAAAAGGGTGGTTTTGTGACACACGGTCATTTTTCTCTCAGTTTTATATTGTGGTTCTCTCAGTTTGTTCATGAGGTGGTTTGGTGTTTCACCTTGGACTTTATTATCTATATTACGAAGTAATAAAACTGTGACACTGTTTTAATCTAAACTTATGTTTGAAAATTTTCTTTAGGTGTTTGTCGACTTGATACACAGGAAACTTTCGTGAAGAAATATGGGAATATCTTGAGAGTTTCAAAGAAAAAATCCTTTTGAGTCGTCTAATATTCAAAATAATGATAGATGTTATATTTACCAGCAATGCTAGTCGTCTTTAAATTTGCTTCCGACTTCAGTATATTAGAAAACACCGGTGTTCCTTTCGGCTCTTATTGGAATATATCATATTCAATATGTCATATACCCAGTTCACTGACCGCTCAGTTCATTCCGAAAAACATCGTTATAATTATGTTATGAATATTAGAGTGCGCTTAGTCTCCTTATGGATGAATTCAAAGGAATGCATTAGTACAAATAAATTCCCATGACAACAAAGAAATATATGAGAAATGAAATCATCCCTCCACCTGCGAGTTTTGAATATTTATAGGTTTACAATCCACCTGCGCTTATCGTCGAACGAGATGATTACCAGTACCAAACTAACAACAATAATTGTAATTTATATAATCGTATACAGGTGAAATAGAGTTTAAAATGGAGGGGAAACATCTTTTGTATATGTTTCTTATGGAATGTCCTTTTCTTTAAAAGCGTGCTTTAGGGTTTCATTTTAGTTTTATGTTCTTCTGAAATGAATCTCGAAGGAAATGTGTTTTATATCATTTCCCTGACTTTACTTCATAGAATATAATTTTCACTCCTATATTATATAAATTTATGGCGAAAGTGACATTGTGGAAACAAAAAACAATTTTGTGATTTCAAAAGGAATAGCGTATTCCAGTCTATCAAAATAATTGATACAAATTGTCTTTCATTTTCGTTAATTTAAAACTTTGTCTGATTGACGTTTTTCCTAATTTCATTTTCTTTCTGTCTATCTCTCTCTTCCTCTCCATTTCATAAAAGTGCTCAGAGACAGAGGTTAGCTACTTTGAAAGAAACAAGAGAGGAAGGACGAGATTCTTTATTATTTAGCATTCTTATAACTAGTAGAAATTAGAGTCGATTTTCAAACCGTATTCTCAGTATAGACTGTCTACACGACTATCAGTAATGAATCATGGAATACTAAGCCGTGGTACAGAGGTGTGAATAAAGAGAGATAGAGAAGAGAAAGATCTCTAATTAAAGCAAAGTTTAAACGTCATCATGAGATAAAGCACAGGGACTCTATTACGTCTTACATACGTCATAAGCCATACTTTATCTTCTACTTTATGTTGACATTTCCAGGAGATTATTGTTTTGAGTTGATAGAGCAAAATCATTTAGGCCATGATGGTTTGTTTGCGTAAGTGATATAGAAATTAAGAAATCTTTTTTTCAGCTTACCTAATGGGAAATAGTCGCACAATATGGATGTAAGGAGGGCTCTTAAAATATCCATCTCTCTGAATAGACACTGGTTAGACTTTAGCACATCACCCTTACACCATCACTGCGAAAGGAATGAGAATATAATTGATATAGCAAGGAGGGGATGTAATTCACGCATCTCTGCATCTCCCTCCTACCCTATCATCTCTCTCTTCCATTTAGGCTCGTCAGAATTGTGAGGCATGTCACTGAACAACACATTTCGATCGTTAGTTCTGTCGCTACAATTACATTACGCCCCCATGTGTAAGCAGTACACTGCCCCCTTTTTGCAGGGGCCTTATCTGGGGAGAGTTTTCACATCAACGGTAGACAGAATGTGTGCGCGTGTATGTGCGTGAGCGTGAGCGTGTGTTTGTGTGGGCGCGCGTGAATTCGGTGCGCACGCTGTGCTGAATATCGTCTGTCACAGTGGCGCGACAAATTGAACGATAGCAAAAAAAATGCTTCATCTAGATCGAGGCAGAAAGAGAGTAAGGTGCCCGGCTGGCGGACTTGCTTTGGAATAGCCTTACTTCTGACACATCAATCCTGTACTCTGGATGAAGCCTGGCTTTCTTTCTCTCTCTCTTCCTCCATCTCTCTTTCTAGTCCTCTCTGTCGACTGTCTCTGGCCAGCGATGCCTGACTAGCATCCTCCATGACCTTAACTGTCGAACGTGACTATAATCGCTTCTTTGTAGTCGTCATTATTTCAGCAATAATTAAATTGTGGAAAGTATCTGCAATACCCTTCTACATTTCTTCACTCTTCATAACGTGACATCTTCTCTGATTCAAATATCATTTGTTTGCAACGCCGGAAATAACTTAATAAGCCACTCCGGTTGAATACATCAAATTAGTTTAATGGGACATTAATTGTTTTGTTGATATCTTTTTATCGTCACATACCTTCTGCGAAGTCTATGTTGGATACGTTCCGTGTTGTTTATAAAGAAATCAAATTTTTAAACAAACTTCATCTGTTTGTGTTTTGACAGCAACCAATACCTAATGGACTTTGTGTGGATATTGCACGTGACCGATCTGTGAACATCTTCCTGTCTGGATACCATTTAAAAGGATTTCTTAACTTCATTGGATCGCAAGTATGACTGGAAGAGTTTTATCCGTACCTGGCGGTTTGTGCCTTCTTCGAGTTGGACCAGTTTTCTGACGGATCTATACTTTATCTCTCTGATTTCTTCTCCAATATTTTGTACCCGCTGAGCTCAGCCACTTCAAGAGTATAACTTCTGAGCGGATTTTATATGCCTGGCTTCTAACCCGTTGCTACTGATACGTGACATCCAACCATCGTATAGATACATATCCAGGTAAGAAACAGACACACTTTGATATTTAGGGTTTTTATTTCTATTCTTCCTTCTTTGATCTATTTAGAGGAGAATATACTTTTCAAGTAGCTTTAGTATTTATATGTAGAGAGGCTCTCCAGGAGCTCGCCGAGAAAGAGAGTCCACATATTTACTGCAAAAGGTGGGATGTGATATAACGCTACATATCTGAAATATTTTAATCTGCTCTTTCGATTATGTAGTACTAAACATCTCATGATAACATACATGTATCTGTGATAAAGAAAAACTTCTCATCGTCATTTACCCATAGGGAACGGAAAAATCATTGTACTCTGTACATTTAGGGAACAGACACGTAGATATAAAATGGATGAAGTTACTTAAATGGGTATAGCTGCTTAGATAGTTGCATGTACATGTATTTGTATGAGCTTTCTTCAAACTCTAAAACAGCCTACCCCTTCAACACTTTATTGATTATACGGCCCATTCACTTACCTCGCCTGTT
Organism: Strongylocentrotus droebachiensis; assembly: GCA_035222895.1. Taxonomy (NCBI): domain Eukaryota; kingdom Metazoa; phylum Echinodermata; class Echinoidea; order Camarodonta; family Strongylocentrotidae; genus Strongylocentrotus; species Strongylocentrotus droebachiensis. Next base: position 105,942 of record JAVYIG010000374.1, read on the forward strand.
ATCTGGACAATTTGGGGGAAAGTTTTTCTTATATCATATAAAGGCTCGAAATGTGTAGGTATTTGCATTTTAGAACATGTTCATACGAGTAAGCAGTATGATTGCAAGCAGCAATGTACAGACGTGATAGTAAGTAGGAAGTTCATGGTATAAGTAGTGGCTATCGCAGTCCCCAGGGCCGAGCGAGAAATTGGTACAGCTGTGAATTAACGATGTTTTAATGCTATTACATGGACGCGTTCGAGTTGTTCGATCGCACACCGGCCTTGATAGATAGGTGGATGGAATGAGATCCAGGGTACAGGGGATTTAACCCCTCCATTCCCGGTTTATTATCCACTCCAATTCCTCTCATATTCACTCCCACTTAACATTGTGTAGGTTAAATTTCACTCGGGTGCATGGTCATGATAAAACGCCTCTGTTATTTGTATTGTGCTACATGTACATATATGAATCTGTGCGCTTGATATATAAAAAAAGAGCTTAGATTTGTCGTTTTCAATCGATTTTAATTCATTTTTTTATAATAAGATACAGTAAATTATGATACAGCACATCGTAACAATATCGTAAACTGCCAATTCTGTCTCGTTCAAAAAAATGGTTATTTATTTTTTATTAAATCTGTCATTTAAAAAAAAAACGTATCTTTCGTTTTCATTTAAAAAAAGGTAAACTAATAAAGAAGCTAGAAAATTAAGGTATATGTTTACATACATGTATATTACTAAAACTCATGTGCACTCATGACTAAAAGCAACAATTATAATAGAGTTTCAATAAATCTGTACACAGTACTGCAACAAGGCTAGTGACCATATGGCCATAGAGTAGAGTACTTCACGACCCATCAATTATTGGTTACAAAACTCGATATCTACTGATGAGTCCTCGCGTCTGATTGTTACACACGCAGTGCAAGAAAAATCCAAACCGCACACTGATATGATTACTTCCATCAGGCACTTTCAAGTGTGAACAAAATTTGGCATAAATTATGCAAAAATGATGAAAACCAAGTAAATCGTAGATAGGATGTCAAACTATACTCACAGCTCTAACACGCATGGTTATTTCCTTCCATTCAAATTTCCATAGACACCTGGTTTAGATATAAATGTGCAAGTATTAATACAAGAAGTTTTAATAGTTTACGTGTAAATATAAATGTATTAGAATAATTGAATTGTTTTTATGGTATGGTTATTATGACTGCCATTAAAAAATCTTTAATTAGCATTTCAGTCAACTATTAAATGAGAATGTATGAATTATAATCATAATAATAACAGAAACAGTAAAAACGTTGTTTTCTGTGTTTTTTTCTTCTTTTTGTAATAATTGTGATGATAAATTGTGTAATAATTATCATTCAATAAAGATATTTAAAATGATAATAACTAAAAAAGTGGTAAGAATGACAATGGTTATAATATTAGTGATGATAAAATAATAATACTAATCCTGGCCTTTGTTTGTATGTATATATTTTTTAATCATAAATATTCGTAAATCGAGAGTGACATAATTTATTCTTTAAATGCTCCTTTTTGTATTATGTAAATAAACGAAGAGGGAACAAATAACAAATATACGAATGATAACGAGAGAGCAGCTGAAACGTCTGGACATGGTGATAGCTAGTAGAGTCAGTCGAAGATAAGTTTATCTTTGTCTCAAGGTCATCAAGTGTCAAGGGTTGATTGTGATGATAGTGAGCATCTCGATATGACGCCATTAGCTTGCTCTTACAATGCTTGTATCAACACCACAAGCCTTCACTCTCTTCCAGTGAATCAGTGTTATGATAATGATTATTGAATCGTGATAATCTATAATAATAATTCCAATAAATATTCTCTCAAAGGTAATGTAAGGATACCGAAGATTTGCATTCGCAGACCGCAAACCGTTAGAAATTAGGAAATCACCAACGTGAATTATTTATAGTAAAACTATATAAGCTCATCTTTTTCAATTAACTTTCCTAGTAGTTTTCTAATCATCAGGAGCTCTTGCTTACGTCTGATTGATTTGGTGAACTTCCTACCTACGGTATTAGTATCAGGTTTAATCATTCTAATCTCATTGGTATCGTGAGGTACAGTACAGATAGTCATTAATGACATCATTCCAAAACAATTATCTGTCTGCTTTGGAGTGGGAAAACTCGTAAAGCTAGACTAATAGCAAAACTGCTCTTCGCATAGAGCTCTAACCGATATGTTTCAAATACGAGTTGGGCTCTATTTATTGAAGGTTTCCGGAAATTGATATTTGGATAATGTCTACGCTTAGAGACTGTGCTAATGTGTAAACATGAGTACAATGATTAGGATGTACGGTATAACAAGGGATTGCATATTGATGTATGTTAACCTAATACAATCACGTGGTAATTATAATTATATTGAAATATCTATATTAAAGAATAACTTCATGACTTATCATAATAAAGTGATTCTGCTCGATAATGTTGGACTGTTTGTATAAAGCTTTCAGATTACTGTTATTATTATTTTTAATACTGGAACTCACTTCAGATACAGTACACTGTAATTGGGCACCGGGTTTTATTTTCTTTTGACGTATTTTAATATTTTCTATTAAAAAAAAAATACAGCTTATCATTGACTACAATGAGCAACGATAAGTAATCCTTAACATTCACTTGTTATTGTAATAATTACTTTCTTTTTAATGTATGTCTTTTAAATGTATTGATTGTTTGAACATGCGTTGGATTTAATATTTTCGATATGATGTTTTAATACTCTTTATGAACAAAATACAGTGGTCAATGCTTGCCATATGAAACAGTGTATTCATACACATTTCATTCATTTGATACTAGTTCGTCGTTTGTTCATTTCAGAATTGACATGGCCTGTATCAATTCAGCCTTGAATTCCGGAAGCTATATTTCTAATCGCTGTACCTCCAATAAAGGTCTAATTGCTCGCGTGTTAGAACCGACAAGGTTTATATTACTATATGGACTCATGGCCGGTCTGGGAAAGCTTTAATAATTCATCAACCTGCTTATCAATTTTAATTGGCTTTACACTTATCAATATTGATTCAGAATATCCATTCAGTATTCAGAATACTAGCTTCCATTCGGACGCTTTGATCATTAATGTTTTTCGGCTTTGTCGTAAACTTGTATTATTGTGGTAGTTACACTCGGTCGGTATAAAGGTTTTTTTCGTTGTAAATAAATGCATTAAACATTATAAATCGAAGATTTGATACGTATACTTTGTAATCAGTAGACATAAAAAATAAACACCGACTCACTGCATGAACCAGTTAAAAGAAATCCATTGTTACATTGATTTGTTTCATTTCAAAGTTTAATATGGTTATTATTCGTTTATATCATCCGTTTTCTATTAATTAATCAGAAAATTACCAAGACAATGCTCGAGAATGAGGCAATTTAAGTTTAAGGTCTGTCACACCTCCAAATTCGACTCCAAACTGGCTAATCCTTGGCCACTCGGGGCTCGGTCACGCATTTTTCGATCTACTGTCGGTCTCGTTGGTGTAACTGGGACATTAGGGGACAGAGGATAACTTTAGCTCTCTGGATGAATAGGTTATTAAACCTTATCATGACCTCTACGTCCTTTCCCTCGCCCACCTTCCCATCTAATCTCATTGTGTTACATCACAACAGATAAAATAACCATTTTAATACTCCCCAACACAAGTCAAACTGAAATAAGCGCTTAATGTAATGATCGTAAAGAGCTAACATGCAGCTCGTTGTTTTATCTCGCCGCGTCAGTTTATGTGATAGGGTAGAATGAAAATATAATACCGTTAATTGACAGAGTAGTGTGTTAGAAACACTTTCTATTTCAGCTGGTCTGATTATAGTGTTTTCCGTGCCAGCAGTTGAGCGAGCAATGAAAGGGCGATTTCACCTTGAATGTGCCAGCTCGATCGGCCATGTGTCCTGCTATTCTACCGAATTTGATGGGCTCAGTTTAATGGCGAATTAATTGATATGTTTATAGCTTGTAGCGTATTGGGGTTTTTAAATATTACAAATTGGCATATGCCTACATCAGGTATTCCAATGATTTATTGAACTAGTGTTAACACAATGATAACACATTGTTTTGAGAGATTTACCCTAAAAATTTGCAAAAAGTTGTATCAATTGTACAGAACTATACGTGTTAATACCGACTGTAAAGCTTAATTGTTATCTCATCGAAATCTTATCCCTACAAATCTAGTCAACTCGCATCAGTATCAATACTATTTCCAATATATTTTTAGATATAATTCGATATCATTTTTTGGTCAAACAAATCTTAAATCATTGTTCAACTCCCTTGGATACCATTTCTTTTTCAGAAGAAGAAAAAAAATCAATATATGAAAACCTTAATATTTGTCCTATCGATGAACCATGTAGCCTTTGAATATTGACAGGATTTATGTCGTCATATTAAAGGTTATAGCATGAATAATGATTGTCTCGGTCCCATCTATGCATGTCTGGGTTGGGTGATGTTGATCAATGATCTTCTCTTAACGTTCACACCTCCCCGTATCTCTGACATTTCTGAATTATAGAGTGAGTTGCGACCATCAAACCCTCAACGATTGCCACGAACTTTTTGTCCTTCTTTTGTCCCCTGGATTTTGTTAAAGCTTTGGAGTAATCTACTCTGTACTTCTCATTGTGACGTTTTATCGGCAGTAGTGTTTGTACATGACCCAATTATATTACGACACGTTCACATTATTCATCTTTATGTCAGTTGTATCTGAACAGGCAGGCGAGGTTTATACATGTTATCATGTTACGATCTTTTGGGGAATTGGTGGTTTTTAACCCAGACTAATAGTACGATACATTCGGAATTTGATTAAAATTAAGTGGCAAAAGTATTTTGGAAGATGCATATGTTACGAGCTGTTTGACCTTATATATTGTCACTAGTTATCGAGTAGGCCCGACAGGTTATGTTCGGAAAAGATATTTGAACCTGGAATCTTGTGTACCTCTTATTCACGAATCACTACAAGCATGCACTTCCTTACTTAGCTGTCGAAAGAAGTAAAGAACGTCACTAAGGCCGCGTTCATGCTTGATTTTGACGGCCAGAATCAGGCATCTGTTACGTGTTTAGTTTAAAACACGCTTGCGTTCATGCTCACTTTTGTAGAATCACCGAAAAACGGCGATCACGAACGCCGATCGTAAACTCACAAAGGGCGCGTTCATGCTTGATTTTGAAGGTAGAATGAGCGATCTGAAACGCTCATCGTAAACGCTCATCGTGATCGCAGTTCCACGGTGTAGCTGTTCATGCTTACTTCTCTGGCTCATCCAGGCAATTCTCCTTGTGTGGCATTGTGTGACCTTCACTGTGCATGCTACGTAGATCCACTAGAGGTCAGTGCGTTGAACCCATTTAAACGCGTTTACAATTGTAAACGCATCTTTTTGTGAGTTTACGATCGGCGTTCGTGATCGCCGTTTTTCGGTGATTCTACAAAAGTGAGCATGAACGCAAGCGTGTTTTAAACTAAACACGTAACAGATGCCTGATTCTGGCCGTCAAAATCAAGCATGAACGCGGCCAAAAAGATGCGTTTACAATTGTAAACGCGTTTAAATGGGGTCAACGCACTGACCTCTAGTGGGTCTACGTAGCATGCACAGTGAAGGTCACACAATGCCACACAAGGAGAATTGCCTGGATGAGCCAGAGAAGTAAGCATGAACAGCTACACCGTGGAACTGCGATCACGATGAGCGTTTACGATGAGCGTTTCAGATCGCTCATTCTACCTTCAAAATCAAGCATGAACGCGCCCTAACTTATCTACGAAAGGTCGTAATGGCAAGGTATATGTAATCAGGTTTTCCAAAAAATCTAATGTTCTGGGGGGTGTTTCACAAAGGTCTTATGTTGAACTTATCTCTAAATTGGACTTAACAATTATGGAAAGCCATTAGCATCCTTGAACATATTTTGTAAACGTTATTTTAAAAGGCATAAAATGTTGATTCGAGTCATTCATATTTTCTATTATCATGTGAGATTTCATGTTCTTGATGTGGAATTTTTGAATAGTCTAAAATACTTGAATGTTTTGCTTTTGAATATATTTCAAAATAAGGCTACAACTGGCTCTTCATACTACTTAAATCCAACTTAAAGTTAAGTTCGACTTCGAGTCTTTGTGAAACCCCTCCTGGTGTGAAAGCGGAATGATGTACTCCTCATTAAACTAACAAAGAACAAACGCACACTATTACTCATGGCAAGGGTTATTTAGGTCCCCTCCACATTGTTCTATATCATCGTTATGGACTTGTTTTTGTTTTTTAAACTCAGTCCTTTTTCCGGCACCTAAGGCCTTATCTCACCCTCTACTTCCGATATTTATATCATAAGCCTAAAGTGTAGATGAAAACCATGTGATACGGGACAATGATGAGATTAAAAAGACTCTTACCATTTTTTAATATTCTATATTGTTATAATAATTAGTATACAATTGCAATCCATTGCGTAAGCCCATTGACATCACATGAGTTTGACTGACGCAAGACCAATCTGACCGACAGAATAGACATTGTCCTTTTTTATCTTCTTTTTTTTTTCTTGAAAAATATTTATATACCTAATACTCTATTAAATCATACATCATTTCATTTCATCCATCAGTGTAATATTGATTATTTTGATAATTTTATTTCACGTTACATTATGAATTATTCATTGTTTTAAGGCTTAACCTTCTGCAAAGTTAAATAGACTTTAATTTTTCTAAAATAATTTTTATTTTCATTAAGTTATGTAGGAATGGAAGGTTCCTGTAAAGGTGTGATGTTAATTCAATCTAAATTCTATAGCTCAATGTTTCATCTGTACATGCCATTTTGTGGCATTTGTTCTAAAGGTGTTGATTGCAAATTTAGCTTTAGTGCAGTATTCAAACATTATTAGACTCTTGTGTCTTCAATTCCACTAGTCTGGAAAAGAGATCGCGTTCAGAATATTTATTTCTTTGATTATCCCTTTAAAACTGAGGGAGGTACTGTAGTACATCATCACCAAGCGAAGAGAGTATAGGTGTAGCTATTTATGGCTACTATTTACCTATCAGCATCCCTAATAGTATCACATGGATTGATGAGTTCTTCGGTGATGTGTCCTGTCCTTACGGCCAATCTCAAGAGCATGAATCCCCTACCCCAGTCACACCGCGAAACCGATTCAAACATACCACCAATCACTAAAGAAAAATGGACCATTTAGGGTAACGTATTATTTGGTTCGGTCTGATATCGATCTGGAGTCGGTCTCGTTGGTGTGACAAGGGTATCATGTTAGGTATAGAGATGCGATCCGGCGAGATATATAAAAAAATAAAAAAAAAAAAGTAGTCGAGCGTTTCGTAGTTGTCGTGGAATATGGGTTTAGTTATCCTCAAGAGGTTGGCAGTCATGTGAAGTTCAAATTCAAGACGGTGTTGGACGACGTGCCAATTTAATGTCTGTATTATTTTGTGTCAGACGATAAAATAAACCCGCAATTTGAAGTAGCATGACTTCTCAGTGTTTATTTGTTCAATAAACGCAATATTGTATAACTGTTAACCATGCTATGTGCAGTGATATTTGTTAAGTGTATCAATCTTTTCTGAGAGAAATTTGCATTTAGTTTTTCTAATTGAGCAAATATTCGAAAATATTTTTCTTGTAATGTGTGTGTTGAAATGGACACTTGAATTTAAAAAAATTGTATTTTATAAAAGTGCATATTTCAGCACGGGAATCTAAAATCAATATTGTGAAATCATCGGAATAATTTAGCGTAAACTTCACATTTATTGTTTCATGTTAATTATTTAAAGAGATATTTACTTCGCATTTGTGTAACAAATCCTAATAACATCTACTCGAATGGTGAATCCCAAGACAAGAAATAAGAGAAAATTGAAAAAGAATTGACTGGACAATTATAACCTACTATTTGATGTTAGAGAGTGATGGGTTCCCATTATATTCTATGCTCTGATACGATTCCTTGTGCTCAGCCAAAAGGGCAGTTTGAGAAATATACAAGATCATCAAGATCATATCACTTTTACTCGAAAACAAAATCGCCATGGCCAAGACTTTCATTTCAAGGACAAGAAGACCAAACTCAGTTTAACAAGCAACCACCCTTCTGTAATTAGGTAGTCGGGTCTCTGTACTTCAGGCGGCAAGCCTCTGTAATATCTTTCTTTCTCTATCCCCCTCCTTTTTCTTTCTCTCTCTCTCTCTCTCTCTCTCTCTCACGCACACACGCACACAAACATGCACACAGTCTCCCCGTTTATATGCATCTGTCGCTAACTCTCCTCTCCTCTCCACTCTCTCTTTCTCTCTCTCTCTCTGTCCTTCTGTCCCTCTGGCTCTCGCCAACGTCTTGAACTTATTTGCTTTGATGGGGATTATTCAAATCTGTTCAAATCAATACTGGCATCTATGGCGAGTCTGAAAAGTGTACAGAAGGGGTCGTAAAGCTGGCTTAGACCAGGGAGATGTATCCAGAGCATGCTAAGCTTTGTGACCAGTCATGAACCTTTATGGTATCCAGGATGATGCTATGCTCTCCAGGGTCAATTCTAGGTTCCTAGAGGTCTATACCTGACCCCATTCGCCAGGGACTCGATACCAAGGGGGTTACGTAGGGCGTGGCCGCGGGATGGTGAGGGGTACGTGGTGTCCCCTCCTTTCCCGTTTCTTACCTCCAAATCCAATAGTGAAGACTAGACGTCCCTCATTTGATTTGCACTTGGTCGATTGCATGTAAGAAATGATTTTATAACATTAAATAGTTCTAATATGCTCCTCATTCCGATTATATACTCATCATCGCCATAAGGAAAATTCAATATTTGTATGTAATACGAAGCAGAGGCCTAATCTGCTCCTCCCCACCCATCCCTCTTCATCCCTTCCTTTGGTTCGTACATTTTCTCTTTCCCAACATTTCCCTTTTTTATGTCTTCATTTTTCATCATCCAATTTAATAACCTCCACGACGCTATGTCCAATCGTAAAGTAAGAAGCATGTACGAGTGCAGACGACTCGGCCTGAATATTGATTTACACTTTTTGGCGCGTAGTGGACACGCTGTCTGCATGGATTCTAATAGGCCTTTAAAGGAGACACTTCTACTGTCAATATTCAGTTTTAATTGGACCGTTAAACTGGACGAATCAGACGGTTATTTACGTCTGTCGTAAACCTCATAAATTGTCAAAGTAGCATTGGTTTGAAACATTAGAAGGTTAAAGTATTTCATATGCAGGGTTCATCTAACTTTCTTAACCTTTTTGCCAATCAACGCTTATGTCTTATTTGCTTCAAGAAAATATTCCCTCGGTCAGCTTGTACTGTAAAGGACTGATTTTAGTAAATGCATGTACGTAGCCGTTCTAAACCTTTTACGCTGATGGGTTGCACGTGATTAATGCTTTCACAATCAAAATTTACATTTTTAAGCTCGTGCGCCTTTAGCGGTATTTTAGAAGTGTTGCAATGAATATTCTTTTAATAAATGACTACTTATGGTTTATATTGATAACCGTCAATCGAATATACCCTCGGTCAGTCGGTCACCTTCATCAAGCCTGCACTTTTCAACCTAGGTCATGGCTTGTGTTGCTTTGGTCAGTGCATATTAGAAAGTAAAGAGAGACTATTCCTCTATGTATAACAATGTCAACTGTGGAGTTGAATGAGAGGAATATTCATTATGAAATATTAAAAAGTTGCCGATTCAGTTCAAGAATTGTAATATGAAGTGTAACTGTAAAGAACAGTGTGAATTGATGAAATAAGCATACAGTGATTTCCCAGAGCGTCATTATATTGTCCATTGAAAACTTTTAAACAAAATAATACAAATTAAATATCAGTGCAGACTGGACTGTTTGCGTCGATGTGCCTCTTAGTACAGTAAGGTTTTATGGAAAATAAAACAAAACCCTGGAAAAAACGACGTATAAGTCACCTTAATAGTTCACATCGGACGTGATTTTGTTTTCAGGTCCACATGTTTATCATACTTTTTGTTTCAATTTTGTTTAAAACAAACGAATATAATCCCATGATGCATGATTACTTCATCATCATTGTGTCATTCACTGTGAAGGGGCACATTTCCGGTTCCCGCTGCGCAGACTCAGAAATGTAATTGAACGAAATGATTGTTTCAGAGCTCCACTTTGATACATATTCCCTTTGGACAAAAATATGAATAGCATGATCTTTATATTGTCAAAACGAGGGAGTAGAGTTGAAAACAGATCATAACGCTCCTCGTTAATGTGATATATGATTATATATAAGCGTCGGCCTGTCAGCACACAAGACATTAGTGGTTTTAATTGTCAACACATTAATAAGTTTTAATCGTCACTCAGGTATTTCTTACCTTGCCACATTTGTTCTACTTGTCCTCGTTTGTACTTGTTATTACGAGCATTCGCAGTGAAGTTGGCCATGTGAATGATTAGCGCTTTATTAAATGTCGTGATAACTATATTATGAATGAAAACGAAAAGCTATGATGTCAATACCAGTATTCAATTGACTTAGCTATACCTTGATGTGAACATTCCCAGCTCAGAGAGGAAAGAGGGGGTGTTAAAAAGGAAAAGGAAACAGTCCATTTATAATCATAACCATTTCGTAGTTTGTACCCAATGTTTTTAAAGGCCGCGTACTAGTGTTTGTGGTATATACTAAAAAACACCGATGTTTATTGCTGGTATAAATCGACATGACGATAGATTTTATGGTTCGCTTTGTTCTTGTTGTATCAGGATTATTGTTGTGAATCTACCTACTGGTACTTTTTGGTTTATGTTGATGCATTAATATTAAATTCTCTTGTTCAGGTGTCATACAGACGTATTTAAACTTTAATATTTAACAATAGCAATTAGTTTCATCCCTTCATTATCAGGATTTAGCTTTGTAAGTTTACACTGAAATAAATTATAGATCAAATTGAATTTAAGCATACGGCTGAGAGAAAGCGCTATGTCAAATATGTTGTATTAAGAAACAATCTATATGTTGTTGTAAGGGTATTTTTCTAAGGGTTTTTACATGAGTAAGAGAGTCCAAACAGAATAGAAAACAATAATAGCCGTTATTATGCTCTTCCAAAAGATCTTAAAAATCATTACACCTGTCAGTCAGGAGATTGTTGTATGGTTCCTAGCCCAGAACAAATGTGGGAACGTTCACATATTTGTTGAAGTGACAGATATCATACACATGATGTTAACCTGTACACTATCTTATCGAGTGTTGGTAACATACGATTCTATACCTCCTACCGCGCATCAGCCAGGGGTATTCATTGCAATAAATTGCATCCAATTTACTCTGACTTCCACCTGCTATTATGCCTGTATCGGCCAGGAATTATTTCTATTTTTCTTGTGATTAGCTCTTCTCTTGTTTAAGTTGAGTCACCGCTGTTTTGAAGCAGGTAGTAGGTGGGGGATATAAAATGAATCCGGACAGGTTGTATGGTTGCGTGTTTTTAGCTGAAAGTGTTGAAAGTTAGTTTTATCTTTGGAGATACCATACCTCATGATATGACATAATACACCAAATAATGGTTACATATATCTCTCACATATTAATCACTGGTTGTGCTCCAGGTTCATACAGAGTGCTAGTAAATGATACATGATAATGGATATTCATACTGCACACTAAAATATGAAATATACTTACATCTCACGAATACTACGAATAAAAGCTTTTTTTATATATATTTACGATATGAGACAGAAGTGAGTTTGAATTAAAATGAATGTATAACTCTTGTAGAAATTGTAGCGGGTCGTAAACTTGTTATATATTCTGAAATGTTATAATATAATACCAAACAATTAGAATATACTTTACTAGATAGGACAAGACTTGGCTTCTCTCAGCCGATACAGAGTTACAGACATTCACCTCTACCCAGTTTTCAAGCTGAAGTTATACTCAACCGTCTGTACCGTTTTAATCATTTATAAAGACCTATCATTACAGTACAGTTTGTTGTGAACTTCAATCGTCAAATTGTCGAACAGGGCCTAATCCATGTTAATACTACCGGGAGCTCGTGGGCAAAGCGCAAGATTGATACGTCTGACATTCTCCAAGATTTGGCCAGGATTTGGCCTGACTGTTTTGCCTGTCGATTCGATCGATCATAAGGGAGGAATATACCAAGCTTTTAATCAAATAATATTCCAGACGTATTAAGGTCGATTAATATTTGAAATATGTCTCGTATCTCCGAAAATCTACTTGCCTGGATTTTCCACGAATGAATGCAATGTCTGTAATAAAATACGAAATACAAGTATTAAGGTTGATATATATCAATGATACCCTCTATCGAGACAGACGATATTATATTATGTTATTCTTATATTCTCTAATTTGTTTTAATGGCGGTACAACAATGAAACACATCTGTAGCTTTTATAAAAAACACATTTTGAAGACGTCAGTAAACTGTCAATGACCTTTTCCTTGAATGTTGAATTGGTCAACCTACAAAATAGTTTTTATAGGAATATATGGACAAAAAGTCATTATAAATCTAGCTTGAAATAAGGATGCCGACCTTACATTCAAGGAATCATATATTTAAGTAGTACAGTTTGGAAGGTATTCATCAAGTTATGTACACAGACTGGGGTTGTTGTTATTTTGTTCCTTTTTTTAATAACAATAAGAGTTCAGTTTTGTCGTGAAATTACTAATGACACATACTTATAACAAGGTTTTTTCTTTGAATTAAAACAAAATTATGGAATGTTATGGGGTTAATTTAAATCATACGAGTTACTATCTGTGATTAATTTATACGTGAAAAACCCTTTTCATCTTGTTTTGTCGGATTGTTGGATTGTATATGTTAATTGTCCAAAATGCATGCATCTGTACTCTCTAGGGAACCACTTATGCCCATACCATAGGACCGAGTCTGCAGGTGGCCGTCGAACCATACTTGTGGCATTCTGTGAGGGCATAAAATCACTCTAAGAGGTCTGCATCGAGAGATGACCTGAATTTGAACTTGACTAGATTCACTTATCATTTATGCCATACCATTCTCATTTAATGACATAAAACGTCGCCTCATTTCACTACGAGCTTCTGGTCACTCTCAGGGTGATCTGAGGAATTAACGAAGAGCGAAAAGGATCGGGCGATGCACTATAGGAATGGGTGAAAATGCAAACTATACATTAAATAACCTCATTTTAGAATATTTACATTAACATTTTTTAGAATTCATAATTTATATATGATAGTACTATGTAATAAATAAATTGCTCAATAGACTTATCCTTTTTTCAGTTGAGACCTACGCCAAATGGAAATTACCAAGGGATGTAATTTCAGGCATTGAAATCCTCGATACTTTTGTTTGCTTTATGTATGATGCCTCTTTAGGGTTTTGAACTAAATACATCGACATTGAGTCGACAGAGCCTTTATACCTGATGCTTCCAGACTTCGGAATTGGCTTTTCTACTCAATTCAGATCGGCCAATTCATTCCAAAGAAAATTGAAAACTTATCTGATGTCAAATGCCGGATGTTAAATGCAACATTTTCTCATTGTTATTTGCACATTCCTTGTTATTTAATTTGCCTTTTTTTTTAGACATAATAATAACAACACTGTAATGTCCATTGGATTATTCACGTTGTGCGCTATATAAATGTTTTATTATTATTATTATCATCATTCGTATTATCATTATTATTACTATTGTTATTATTATTATTATTATCATTATTGTTATCATTATGATGATGACAATGATGATGCGATGATGAGACGATGATGATGATCATCATCATTATTTTCATAATTACAGTCTAAAAATTTCAGATGTTGCAAAGTAATGGTATGGTTTGAGTGGTGGTCAATTTGCCAAGACACCGAATTATATAATTCGGTAGAGTTCGTAATGATTATCTGTGCGCACCCACATGTGTGGGTGGGTGTGTATGGGGCGTGGGTGGTAGTGTGCGTGTGTACGATATCTATTCTTAAAACATCAATCTATTAATAGCCTATAATTCAAAGTTTATATCAATGAAGCTGAACTTGACCTCGACCTAAAAATCAGTCTGGAGTCAGATGTTGAACACATGATTATTTTCTTTGGACTTCTCTTCTAAGTTGCTTACTTGCACCCATAGGTGCATATAAATGATGTTCTGCAGATTTAAAATGATTTAATGTAAGGATGTCAGAAAGAGGATGCCACGCATGGATCAAAGATTTAACTTCTCTTAATCTAATATGTTACGTACTTGTTCCCATTTCACTTGTAACATTAAGTGATGTCCTCTTCCGAGTGGGATTTTTCTTCCACAACAACCGTCAAAAACACCATACGTCGGGCATCAATCTTCTGAAGGGGCTGGATCTCCTTCAGCTCAGACTTCTATACTGTGTAACACCATGAATCAGCAAACCAGGGGTCAAAGGTTAAAATGGAAAAATATTTCATATTCATTCTTTGAACTATCATAGAAATATGTGTGTATAGGCGAGTCCAACCGACAGGTGGTTCCTTTTCCTTCATGATGTTGGTAAGATCTTGGTGACGTTGAGGTCCTCCTGGCCTTAATCCCCTCCTAAAACCGCGGGAATTGAGAGTGCTAGGATTTGCACGTATATGTCAGTTTATATAACCAATTTACCTATGTTTGACACCAGCATCGTTAGGGTTGTGAAGAGTGATGATGCAGAATTGATAAATCACCACTACCCCCACGTCTAGGCAACTCTTGGACACAATTACAACCCAGTGCGTCACGCAAACCTCTTGATGTATTTGTGTTTTTGTTTTTTCTTCTTATATTATCTTATCGAGAAAAGAATTACGTGTCCATAAAGCATTGCACTACTTCACAATCTTGCTACTAGAACCCTGAAAAGCAACCTGATTTCTTGATGGTTTGTCCGACTTTTGATAATTTTTGTTTGCTATGTTTAAGTCAAAAACAGATTTCAAAGCTTCTTATCCACTACAAGTGCAGAATATTTGTACTCCATGTCCTCTCCTCAGTCTGTGTTGTTAAATGTATTATGATCTGTATTTCTAAAGGGGCCCCTTGAGGACTTGTGCTGGTCGTGAACTTGCCTTTTACGACATTCTCTGCATGCCACAGAACTCGGCGGCAAATTAAGCACGAAATTTGTATGTAAACTTGAACAGGGCATCACTGACTTGGTCCCATACATCAGCTTTTGTGCAGGTGCGCAAGATCGTTTTCAGCCAGGCACGTTACTTTCGTAGTTCTGATCACGTGACATCCACCTGTTACAACATGTAAGATTCAAATTGCATCGACCTATTTCCACCGTTTGTGATATCTTAGACATTGACAGGATTTGACGTGAATAAAAACCAGCAGAGTTCAGTCGAAACAACTTCATGTTTCGGTTAACTGGTCATTTATTGCTGATCCGTGTGTGGTAAGTGTAGCTATATCAACGGCATAGTTACCTTATAAATATGTCAGATGAACGCATTTTATTGTTCTTGAAACCAGTAACAGAAATTAGGTTTCTCGAGCTTCAGTGGCATCAATTGATAGCTTATGCATATATTTAAGTCTATATTTTTACGCATTTTTTAATCAAAATTAATAAAATAATTATTATTTCAAAGCAACAATAGTGAAAAGAGAGCAATGGAAAGTCCCAGTCCGACGTACCACAATGTTATATAACTAAATAAATGGCCAAAATCTACTTTTAAGGAAGGTAGTTCCATAAATTTTGTGTAAAATATGATTATAATAATTACCAAATTCATTATTATTTTCTTCAACGACTCCATAGGCAAGTAATGGCGCTGGATTTTAAATATATGCGGTTCATGATCCAAATATTATTTTTCTTTTACTCATCTTGTGAAAAGGAGTTCATCTATTAATTGCATTATTTGTTTTTTGATAATTCGATGCAAAGGGGGTATAATGTAAATTGCATAAAGAATAGATAATGTAATAATAAATAACAGGGTCAATCTAAGAGCAGAAAGAATAAATACATATCTGAGAGCCTACCTATTTCATCATGACCTAGAAGATGCTGACCCTTGTTTATCAGAACCAAACTCTCTCTCTCTCTCTCTCTCTCTTTCTCTCTTTCTCTCTCTCTCTCTCTCTCTCTCTCTCTCTTTCTCTCTTTCTATCTTTCTCTCTCTTTCTCTCTCTCTCTCTCTCTCCCCCAGTAGAACATACTATTGAAACGGTTGTGTCTTATATCCACCATCATCAAAAGCTAGTAGCATGGGCAATAATAATCCTTGATGTTATAGTTTCAGAGAAAATGCAATTTAATTATGACGTTCACTCCTTCAGTTAACCAAGGCCTACCCTTGCGATTTCTAGGTATGTCTTTCTAAAATAGAAACGGTCGCCCCTCGCGAGAACAATTAGTAGCATATGTGTACCTTGTTGTTTAGGAATTAGCAACAATTAATCTACAATACCGAATCCTAAGTATGTCGAGGGCATTTTGGGGTATTTAGTCACTAGTGAATGATTGTTGTGCTTGTATTAGGCTGATCACAGTGCATGCATATACATTCTGCCGTGCACGTCAGTGCACAGCAATAGCAAATCTATGCTGAGAAGCCATTTTTCAACTTATGATTTAAAAAATTCAAAAACATGTAACAACATAATTTTTTCACAGATATTTCAGTCATTCTTTTAACCCACTATACTTAAAATCCTGTGGGTGTGGGTATTAGGGAAAGTATTTATTTTATTTTTTAAAAAAGGGATGTTTTTGACACCGCGCAAATTGGGCCAGTGGGTGTGTGCAATCACCACGGACAATACTGCACTAAATATCCCGGCAGATTGGAAAAAACTCCCCTGTAAAAAATGGACTTGCCACCAATGTTTCATTCACTGGATTTCAATGACCTTACCATATATGGTACCTGTGACCTTTCCCTGGCTACCCCAGCAACAGGTACATCGGAATTTTGTTTCTACACGAAGTTACATTGAGTTGAATGAATTTTCAGAAAATGCTCATAAATCCGTAAATGTTGCCCGATTTTCAAATCCTAAACTGGTTTTCAGTAGTTTAACATCCATAGTTTCTTGCCACATGCTCCGATTTTTAATCCATCGAGTGAAACATTACTGGAAATTGCTGCGAAAGTTCAGCTCATCATTTTATTCAGCAAACCCAAGACGAAAATCCAATTGAATCCCCATTGAATGTCCCCATTGAATCCAATTTGGAGTAAATGGAAAGTGAAACAATGGGGACCAATTGCCAATTGGTTCCAATGGGGACCAATTGCCAATTGGTTTCAATGGGTACCCATTGTTTCACTTTCCATTTACTCCAAATTGCCAATTGGTATTGAATCGGGATTCAATGGGGGCATTCAATGGGGATTCAATAGGTAAATCGATCCAGTTAGAAGAACCAGTGATAAATTATTGATACTTCATAATCGATATTGGCAACTGTCCACCAATTAGGTATATTCCAATCTCATTTGCATTAACTTCATCACAAAGATCATTTGAAGTGAATTCAAGAGTTTCATTTACAATGTCATTGGCTCGTACAAATATATATACTAAATATGTATATTGTTTTTTGGTTAGTAATCATATAATCAATATATAAATCAATATATCTATTGTTAAAACGTGAATGTAATTGTAACATGATCAGACAAAATAATCTATTGGTTAATAATTGCTGAAGGAATAAAGAAATCACAAAATTGATGTGCATTGTCATAATTTGCTTAACAAATCATGATAAATTTATTTTTCTGTGACACGTGTAAAGTGATAATGAATATTCATGAGATGCCTAGATTTGTTGGTTTCAATTGGCCAATTGGTTTCAATGGGACCAATTGAAGTCCAAATTAAGGCCAATTGGTCCAATTGAAACCAATTGGGGACCCATTAAAGTCTAATGGGGCCTAGGCCAATGGGTCCAATTTGTCCAATGGGGCCAATCCGGACCAATTGAAACCAATTGGGGACCCATTAAAGTCTAATGGGGCCTAGGCCAATGGGGCCAATGGGGCCAATTTGTCCAATGGGGCCAATCCGGACCAATTGAAACCAATTGGGGACCCATTAAAGTCTAATGGGGCCTAGGCCAATGGGGCCAATGGGGCCAATTTGTCCAATGGGGCCAATCTGGACCAATTGAAAACATCTGAGGTCCCATTGAAACCTGTTAAAACCTATTGAGACCTATTGAGACCAATTGAAACCAATTGAAATTTCAATTGGTGTTCAATTGGTTTCAATTGGATTTTCGTCTTGGGAATGCAAGCATCTACAAAGCTCAAACTTTCTACAGTTGTTTTATATAGATCAGGAAGTTAGGTGAGAAGGAAAAAAAATATATAAACATTGTCTAATTTGCATAACGGTGTTGCGAATATGTAATTAGCTAATTATCAGCTCATTTGCATAATTAATTAGTTTTCATAAATCTTATTATATAAGTGGATAGGGATTCATTAGTTGAAGCTTGCCACAAAGTTGTATCAAACAGACTCATTTAAAACTTGAGATATTGCATTTACGCATATTAATTAGCTGGACTTAGTCGTTTTTTGAACATTTCCAAACCTGCGGATTGGTGAAATTGAACAAAATGTGGTTTTTGTCAATCCGGTGCACCAAAATGCAACAAGTCTGGTTCTTGAATTTTATTTTTCATGCTTATTTCACTTTGGTTTCACAATACATATCATTTTTAAGACCATGTAATACTCTATTATGTCAAAAAACACCCTTAAACATGTAAAAAATCCATTTTTGCCATAATTTGCTATTTGCGGCAGGTTTTTGAATGATTTTACGATATCTTCAAAAGACCATATCTCAGGAATGCCTTGACAGAATTTGAAATTTTTTGCAGCAAAATAAATATATCATTGATATCTTTAATATGACACCAAAATAAAGAATGTCTTATGTGTATTATTTTTTTGAGTGCTCTATTTACTTGTATCATTATTAAGAAACTTCAAATGTAAGTCTCTGTATAACAAACGGAGTTTGCTATTAACAATTCATTCTGCGAGCCTCATAATATAGTTCCTGTCAAGCGCATGGGCACATAGATATATGACGTTTCTATGCTATTCCAAAGAACTGGATATCATTACTGTATTGGCAGTCGCCCGAGTAACTTTTTTTATCTAGTGTTCGTCAATTTGATGCTCATTTAGATAGTTCATGTCTTTGATTGTGTTATATGTGAGTATCATACAGACTGATACGTGAATAATGAACGCATGGCAGTAAGTTGGCCACACAAGTCTGTTTTGAAAAGAGAGTCATGTCAGAAGTAATTGGTGATTATCACTGCTCGCTCCTAACCCTAATGAGATAATGTGTAAGATGCTAACCGTGATTTGGTCTAGGTTGATTGAGGTAGACCGAAATAGAATAGGGCTGGTGGAAGAAACGAGAGAAAGCGCGGGGTCTGGTTCGACTAGGGTGCAATTAGCCAGGGGCTAAACCGCGCAATGGTAGAAGCACACGTATTAATAGATGTATCTGTCAAGTTAGTTAATTGAAATTGATTAGAGAGATAACATACCCGTTAGCTATGTGGGCTGACCGTGCGGACATATCGAATGTTTCGTGAAGGGTCGTTGGGTTCATGAGCGTGTTCTTCATTTTAAACATTATACATGTACAGAGCCTTTAGAGGTTCTGAGCCGAAAACAGGATTTCTTTACCTCTAGTCAGTCTATAACACTCTCCCTATGCTCCGTCTCTCCCTCTCAGCTTCCCTCTCTCTCTCTCCGTCTTCCTCTCTCTCTCCCTTCCTTTTTATCCCTCTTCCTCTCTTTTCTCTGTCTGATCATTTTTCTTCTCCTCATCACATTTTGTGTCGCGTTTTCCCCATTTTATCAGTTTTAACGCATTCCTGCTAATTTCCTCATCTCACCGTTTGTCTGATCACATCCTTGTCATTTATGTCCACATGAAAACAGATATATAAAGCATGAGATGCTCCTTGACGTATTATCAATAGTTTGGCGTTATGTTACATAATTAAGAGGATTCATGAAGCTAACAAGGGCACTCGAACACCACCTGTTACTGAAAACCTTCCTAAGATTATATCAACCATAACAGTTGTTGAAAATCCATAGTTTTCCATAGTTGAATGGCCTTAATTACTTCGTACAACTTTTGTAGCGCTTTGAATGTAATTAGCCATGAACATTCATCTTTTCGCAATGCCCCATAAAAGGGTTATTGGGGCACAAGAACTCCAATAGATACATTACCGCCATTGCTCATGTGTGAATTTGAGAGGATGTTATATTGATTACACGTCCATGTTACACATAATGCCGTACGTGTACAAGCATGCAGAAATCGAGTCGACATTGACGCGAAGCAAAATCAATGAAAAGCCCTCGCAATACCGACATAGTCTAACAGATATATACATAGTCAGAGTGGTAACATTTACGCAATTAATTAAAAACTTACCGGGTTTGGTGTTTGTCTAGACGCCGCTAGCTCAGGGATAATGATGATAAGACACTCTGGGTCACACTCATATATTGACAGAAACAGAACATAGCTGGCTTGGGTGAATCCTGTGAAAGGACGGTGAATACCAGCCATAATTTCTAAAAGCTGTTGCAAATTTCTTCATTAATTTAATTGTTTATATGAGTGTAAACTTTCTTTCTCATCAATCTTTCATTAACGCTTTTCTTTACTTTATATCCCTTTACCATACGGATAAAAAGTATAGGATTTCTGTCTTGTATGATTTTGTTTGTATTCCTTATCCAAACTTTAAATGTTATTATTTTCTTGATAATGTATACGAATTGTTTTAAAGTGTATATCACATGTAACCAATGTGATTCACATCACCAGTCTGTTTCTGGTACGTCTCTGTTTTCTATAATATGAAAATCTGAATTATGATTTATAAGAAGAATATTGAACTCTAACTTTAATATCTACTATCTGCTAGATTTCTTTTGGGTCTTCTTGTTAGATGTATGTAATTGTCCTATTATGGCGATCCCATGTTTTCATAATTGGTATGCATGAACATGAAATAATTCGCGTTTCAGCAAATTCTACCAGATATTGACTCTGTTGTGTATTTTCGTAAGACAAATATGATACAAACCAACCGAAACATAATAATGCTTTATAATAACTTAAGCACTTTACATTAAAATCAATTATGATTATTATGTGCCGGTAAAACTAGATTTATTTGATGTGAAATTTCAGACGAATTGCAACGCAAGCAAGCAATGCAAAGCCAACTTGTCTCCCACGGTTATACATCATTCTCACTTGCACTATTCAATTATTAACGCGATGGCGAAATTGCAAGTGGAGTTCATTACTACAGCGGAGAACACGTTGTGCGGGGATTCCCTATTCATAAATGATATATTTATATCTATGACTCTTTCACCCAGGGTTATGATGAAATTATGAGTGTAGTCGAGGGAAAGTACTATTTAATGATGTTCAATGCTATATTTATCAATCTGAGGCGCTTTAGCCACCTTTGCTATACCACGTCATCTACCCTAGATCGTAACCTATTCATTTATTCAAGGCGTGTCGAGGCCTGTGTGTGGTGCATGCGTGTCGTAATATCACCCCGCTTTCTGATGAATTGTAATACCATTAGCCGATCAAATCCTTTCAATACACGCCTATCCATTAAAGGTTCACACTTCCGATTTCATTTTCAAGAGACTAGCAGAACAGTTCAGGTGGTTTCAGGTAAATTCACTAAATATGTTATTGTCTTTACATTTGTTTGTATTTAACTATCTTCCTCTTTTTATCCCTCTCATATTGTTCTTCTATTTAAATGCTCTGTAAAATAAAGAAACGTGATATTTGCAAGTGAAGTACGCAGAACTATGTTATATTTACTGTTTTAGTGGTAGATTGCTAAAGCCCCACTGCACTAGTTCGGCCAGGAGGGATTAGACCACCCTTCATGGTCACTGACAGATGTTTATCTCATCAAATCAGCTCTCAATTAACATAAGAAAAAGGGGGTCATGGGGGACCAATGGTCACACATGCGGCATTGTTTGTTTTATAGAGGGCGCAAGTAGCTATGAGTAGTGCAGTGGGGCTTTAAGAGGACTGTCGAATGAGCCTAAGCAAAAAAAGATATGTCACGTATTCCGGAAGTGATATTGGAATGCTGAACCAATCAATTAAGACTGTAGTGATTATTCATTGATAGGAAAATCGAGATGGTTCTTCCGTTTCGCTTACTATCCAACTTGGTAGACAGATAAGTGTGGAATAGTTTTTAAATATAGAAACATTTCAGACTTGGTAGTGGGCGTATTGACACAGGGGTATCGCCAACCCAAATCGAGAATGGGTCCAGAAGGTTTGAGTAAAAGGTTTCTACATCATAACGTGCACTCTGACATTTTACGCGAAGCGACTGGTCAGCACTCTGAAGTGACATCGTATACATGGTAATCGATAACTGGTGGAAGCGGGAAAATGAGGATGACGTCACGATTTGGACCTTGTCGTCTGCTCTGAGGTGTCTCGCATATGGAAAATTCAAACAATTGGACGGACGATCAGTAAACACTTTATATTAATATATAAATGCATGACTCTACGGTGCATCTTGAATGTCAATGATAACGCCCATGTGACTCGTTACATCGTATTGCGTAATTTGAACAACATTATTACCAACGGGTGGGACTATATAAAGCATGAAAGTTGAAGGCTTGTTCAGCATTGGCTGTGAGTGAACCGAAGAGAGGAATTCCGTCTCGCCATATCGTCCGTATAACCATCAATGTCAATCGAAAGTGATTAAAGATTGAGAGGAATAAAATCACGTCAAAAAGAAAACAAATCTCACCCTATATTCCTCGAAGGTAATGCAATGAACCCAGAAAGTACGTTTTCGTCCATTTCTCCCTTTACTGCAGACGGTACGTCCCGGGCAGGAAACGTTATCGTAAACCGTCGATAGCTCGAGGCGTTGTGTGTATAGGACGCTAACACGCTGGTATCATCGTGCATCGATGTCGTGATTGATCTACAATGCTCTGTTTTCTCAAGTTCATCGTCAAAGGAGTGTTTAAAAAGTCATCTCGGTAATGAGCCGCTATTATTGAGCCCGCGGGAGGCTCACGGGAAGGGAACTTTGGCGTTTGGGGGACAGGAATGTCCTCCCCTTGTCTTAGATATCCACATCTTGCTCCTAAAATACCCCCTTTTTATACCAACATTAGAGTCTTGTAAATATTTAGAGAACTCTGTATGAGCGATACTAAAGACGCGGAATACGGCTGAATGAAACTAGATCACAAATTGTTGAAGGGCAGTGAGAGGCGAATGAACTAGGAGTGAATCGTTCAATTTGCCTCTTAATCTTATACCAGTTGATTTGTGACTGCATCTTTAGAATCCCATATTGGAATACATTGGTATCAACAGACGTTAAACGACTGGTAAGTAGAAAATAAGAAGGACTTATCATAATTATGAGTATGCATTTTACATTTACGTGAACTGTGTTTTGAATAAGTTGGCCTGTATCATAAATGTTTGTGTTTCTGGCAATTATATTTCATTTGCTTGACAGAAGAGGTGTTCGCCGTAGAACAAAATGCCTCAAAAATACCATACCTTTATTTCATCAAAGTAATCAAGATGTAGACCTCATCGAGGAAGTCAAAATGTATATCTCATCACGCGAGCGATAATCTAACTTTCACAAAATGTTTAAATGTTTTCAGCCTGGTTGATAATACTTGTTACGCTTCAGTCTTTTTCTAGCTTTACAATCCGAGCTCACTGTACACAAAAAATTATCATATCAGGAAAGAAAAAGAAAGGATGACTTTATGATCCGTAGAGAGAAATGACTCACAGCACCCCCTCATCGACACGAAGTCGAGCTGTAAGACAATAGAAGGGCAGTCAAGTTGACATTTCAAAACCGGCCTTTTTAACTAAAAATCGACGCGAGAATAATAGAAACCACTCATATTGCTTGGCAATATTTATCATGGATTAGTCTATCAGACGGAGGGTGTAATAATATTATCCTTTTCTTCTTGCAAGTATTATGGACTCTTGTTCTTGGAGAGGTAGAAAGGACAGGAGATGATTTTGTTGGTAAAGAGCCAGTAGGGCCCTGTCAATCCAGATTAATGTCCATACTAAATACCCTTCTAAGAGACAGCTTATGAAGGAAGTCACGTGTCAAGATAAAGTTCAAGTTTATGCTAGCCCTGTTTCTTTACCTGACGTTTGCTTCATGAGTTTTTGAATTATTCGAAACAATGCAATCGTAAAACAATTGGAAGGTTTATTCGAATAATGGCATTCATGTAAACTAACTGTATTATCTGAAGAATAGTGCAGCAGGATCTAAACCATTTCAGGTATGGTGGATAAGCAATAAGATGTAATAAACGTTCGATATTAAGATATTTGAAATCTGCATCTGGTAAAAGAGGGAGGAAATATCGCAAATTAGAATCTTATTTCTACCATTTCATAAAAAACTTCGGACGAACTGTTTTCGCAATATTCTTAGGAATACATTGTATAACCTACATTGCCATCAAGTTGAAAAGGGTTTCGCAAGATTTGTCTTACTGTGTATAGCTTAGATTTGATATTGTCTTCAGTTATAATGCTCCAGAAATCATATGTTTTATTCGCTAGAAATATTGTTTCGACATGTCACTTGTCATAACAGATTTCTGAATCCTCAGTCATCATAAGAGTTCATACCTTATTAAACTTCATACCACTTCGAAAGTGATGGTTGTACACTTGTTTTGTAAAAAGTTCCCGTGGTAATAGACACTGGTCAAACGTTGGTTGACCGCTGGCTGGAGGAAACCCCACCTTGACCAAGCAGCTTGACATGTTTTCCTTCGAAACTGAGATTAAAGATCGTCCATTTCCTCGGTATGATGAAAGAGAACGCTAGGGGGCGTCCTAGACGACTGATGTATAATATCTCGAGGCGATGCCATTGTTTTAAGTCTTATGCCATGTTTTGTTTACTCGCCATTGGAATTTGGTAAATATTTCCTGCCAAACAGACAGGAGAGTGGGGTCAACATGGTCGCTTGTCACTTGGCATTGGACAACCATTTTACGTTTAAAAGGAAAATCACAAAATGTAAAGATTATTTAATGAGATGTAAGTGATAAATATGATAAAAATGTACATTCGAGTACCACTGAAGAATAAGATTCGTGTGGTTTCTTTTGTTTTGAATACAAATATTATCAAACTAGATCTTCTGGATTTCCTTAACAAATCATTGTAAATTTACTGTTTTACAGATAAGTGTCTTTTAATGATGTATGGCATTTTCTCAAAGAACCTCTGTATTAAGCTCTATTTTTAAAGTCAGAAAATGTAAGTTTATACGTGATGCGGGAATTCGCTATTTCCTCTGTTTAAACTGCACTAAACGAATATTCCCATTAATGTCTTTTTAAATCATACATATTCAATTTCGAAGGATTAATTGCATATCCGAAATAGCCAGCTATGGGAACACTCCTTTAGATTGGAGGCCGCATTTCGACGTCACCCAAGTAGAGTGGTATCAAGGGAGAACCTTTTCTTAGAGATAACAATCATCCCCTCCTTCACATTCATCGGTTTGAGATGGGACAAGTGTCTGAGATCGGACGGACGAGCGTCTCACCACTGGAGCATAGAAAGGAGGTTAAGTCTGAATGCGGAGATGTGGATGGTGGTTGTGTTGGAGGCGATCTGTCCGAAGTTCGTTACCCGGTCATGAGCCTTTTACACTTCCTCTGCGCCTCTCCTTCGCTTGCTAGTGCTCTCTAATCAATACAAGTTTATGAAATATATCAAGCTTATTGCCAAGATTGGGTGTAGGTTTCATGAAGGTTATAATGTGATGTCCTATTCGTGATGAGAGCATGCTAGATTGATAAGTCTATGTAGATATTATGAAGCGGTTGTTCACCAGACACGTGATGAAAGAAGAGGAAGAGAAAACAAATTAAGGTGTATCATAATGATCTGGGGGTGTTTCACAATGATTCTAAGTCGAACTTAACTCTAAGTTGGACTTACCAATTATGAAAAGCCGTTAGCATCTTTGAAAATATTTTTGTAAAAGTTATTAAAAGGCATAAAATGTTATTCAAATCATTCATATTTGTTTATTATGAAATGTATTACACCGGTGTGTACTTTATTACAAGCTGCGTATTCTCTGATAATCCCGAGTTAGTTTGCCAGGGTTTGCTTACTGATGAGGTTTAATTTGTATCTACAGAACGTACTTGTCACTTCGAAGTGCATTTGTGGTTTGTGTATTCTCTATATTACATAAAAGGCGATAGTTATTACAGTTCTGATATTAAGTTCAAGTCTAGTTGTTAAGTTTTCGTTTAGTTTGTTCACTCAGGCGATTCATCGATTGGTTTATTGCCTGGTTGACATATCATTACAAAGTGGGGTGATGGAGGAGGCTTTCACCCCTCCTCTATCCTTCAATTTCTGAATATGCCACTTTTTGTAACAACGTTCACAAGAAACATCTTTAACATAATAATCAAACAGTATTCATTCTGATGTATAAATATTAACAATGACTAAACTTCTATCCTTAATTCAAGAGAGATAAACGAGAAGGGATCTTGGCTAAATATTGAGAAACCAACTTTAATAGATACGTGTACTAAAACTTTCCATTCAATTATTCCTTTTTTAAACAATTTTTCCCGTATTTTTCATATGCTTGGAATCTGGGTCGGAATCCTTGAATAAAAACACACAAACACTTGTCGATGAGTTGTTTGAATTGATCAGTATAGCACTGGACATCTCTCAAAAACAACATGTTTTCGTCATGGTTTTTGCAAGTACTCTTAAGCCATCCTCTTTGGAGACATCGAAATGGTTTGTCTGAGGATGAGAAAACAGTGCCGGTGATGCTGGATAGAGAGCAAGGAGAAGTTGATCTCGGGAGTCGACCACCTCTAATATAAAATCGGGACTGGATGATATCAGCAAGGGAAAATGAAGGGCTCTCTCTCTCTCTCTCTTCTGTATTTTTGTTTGCTTTCATCTCCTGAACACACCCACTCCCTCTCTTTCTTTCTCCATCACCCACTCAATCTCACCCCATTCTCTCTCTTTCTCTCTCTCTCTCTCTCTCTCTCTCTCATTTCAAAACTTCCTATCATCATTCTACCTGATCCACCCATTCTCTATATTTGTCAGCTATTCCCTAATGCGCCCTCTCTCTCTTTCTATATTTCTCTCACTCTCTCTCTCTCTCTCTCCTTATTATTTCTATTATCTTGATGCCAAAATCACACTACCCCAATCTAGAAGCCTGCTTTCTTGACCAAAACCCCAAATTCAAAATGGCGGCGGCATCCAGACCACTCATCTCAAGGTTGGCAGACGACAAACGACAAAAAGAGAAGCATGGCCTGGTTTCCTTGGCGACACTTTCCCGCCATTTCGAGAGTTTGAAGTGGCCGGATGTGTGATCTGCAGCGCCGATCATCAGCCTACAGCCCGGCCGAAATGTCGGGCTATATATAGGCCGCCTTCTCCAGCCACATTTGTCTCCATTTGAACTTTTCTAGATAATGATTATACATTAACGAAATGCGTATCCAGAACAAAGGCATAGAATTTCACACTTCAGTCATTTCAATATAAATGACAAATATCAGAAACTATCTTCTTGTATGTCATGATTATTTTCCGCCTGTTCTGTTTGTCGTCTCCTTATCAATCAATGAAAGAAACGTCATCAATATTTTGTTTCATTCCGAATCTGATTTGCTAATTTCACAGTCCCTCTTCCCTCTCTCTCTCTCTCTCTCTCTCTCCCTCCCTTTCTCTTTATTTCTCTCTCTCTCAATCTCCCACATTTTAAAAACAAAGCTGAATCTTGAGGTATTGTGTATCCTCATCCGTTACCTTCTCCTCCTTCATGCATGGGTATTCCCCTACGGCATCATTAGTTAGCCATTGCACATTCTATATTTGGGTTGTTAGCTGTCGGGCATGACTTACGCAAGACCACCACAAACTTACCGAGTATGCGCCACCAAGTCCCATTCGAATCATCAACTCTGATTAATGTTTATAGACAAGACACTAAATGACACGAATTCATCATATATATTAGAACTTAATGTCCCATCACATGATATATGCATCTGCTTGCTCTATGGCAATGTGTGTGGGCGTGTAGGAAGTGGGTGTTCGTGCGCGTGTGTGCGGTGTGTTAAGTGTTACGTCTTCAGAAGATGAGGCGACCGGAAGAAGCGGTGTTTCATATAGGACGGTGACTGGTGTCGATAATTATTGTTTCATACTGAAAATATATATTAGCTAATTTAAAAAGTTTCATATTCCTGAACATCTTGGTAAGTCTTTTAAAGAGCTTTTAGAGCAGAATTAAGACTATTTATATATCTTAATATGTCCATAGTAGGAAATGTGATTATCGATGCGTTAAATAAATAATATTTAAAAGATACTTTGTCACAATAACATCCTAAGTCCTTTGGAATCGCAAAGAGACATGCTATGAGCTTTAACAGTATAATTGTATTAACAACTGCCAGCATAGAAATTAATGAAACTGTTGACGTTTCTATTTCGGTCATTTGCAAAGAAATAATTTAGCTACATTAATGGAAAATGTATAGTGTGGGTAGGACTTCATCATGATTTATTCAATTATTTCATTAAAGCAGTGGTAAATGGTTTTGATTCCATTGTCATTGGGAATTATAGAATGTAAAGGTTTTATCCTCTCTTTGTAATGCTCTGAATTAGATTATGACTGCACGATAATGAAACCAGTTAATGTTGAACATTGGGAGCACTAAACGTCATCTTTCAAAGAGCCCCTGAACTTTGAAGCGGTTAATGGCATTATCCTATCCTTTATCAAGGCATTATCTCTGTCTTTTCGGAGGCTTATCTGAAAGCTTAAAAAGCTGTGTAAACTTGGAAACCTGCCCATCCTTTCCTGGGCATGCAGTCTTACTTCATAAATAGTCGATTTTCACCATCTCCTTTCGCCTCCCTTATTCATCTTGGAAAAACCGCAACGCATCTTCTTCATCTTGTACATATGCATATCATCATTATCTCTCGCATCAGTTTGTCTTATCATTCTGTGCCCGCATTCCAAGGCGGTAGAACGGGTAGACGGAGCTAGAGAGAGCAAGAGTGCCACAATGTTTGTTGCTTTAGTACACATTGCATAAAGATGATGACACGTTACTACAATAATTTGTGTTCTCCATCCAACGGAGGGCGTACTCAGGTAGTACCAAAAAAGGGGGAGTGTACCTTGCATCCTTCTTGAGATCGAGCACGCTGAGCTGTGGATGTGTTATTTTGTTTGAGCCAGCGAACAATGCGAGTCGTTTTAAGTGTTCGTATAAGGGGGAAGGGTAAACCCCTATCATCCTAAGAATGAGCCCAAACCCTGGATTCTATTCGACTGGGTCGTGTATACAATATAACCGACCCCTAGAGAACTAGTAGCATACGATGCTACCTTACAGATTGGATGGATGCTACAAGATCTGCTGCGGTCTGTCGTCATCTTTCGCTTCTTGCCTGGTTGGTTGGTATTGAAATGTTCTATACCGCAAGCTGGTCAGTGTGAAAAGGAGAGGTGCGGGCGATACTCTTTCCTCATTTCCGCATCATCATTGACGCCTCATGATTATAAAATATTCATGGTGGAGTGTGAAAGAGCGAGCAGAGAATGAGAAGATGAGAGAAGAAGTTCGCTATCAAAGGCAAATTGAACCGCATATCATCGACTTACCTTCCTCTAACAGCTTATAGACACACCGCAAAGAGACAGGGGTAGTTTCTCTCCTACCTACGAACCACTTTGATTTACATAACGCATATTGGAGTTAAAGACGGATTATAGTCCAAGTCACTCGATAATTTCCATGGATTTCATTTTGGACCTTATAGTGATAAAAGCCTGATTTGTTTGGCTCCTTGCAATTTACTCTGAGGAATATAACACGGATTAAGAGCATAACCTAACAATGATTACGTAAGTATATATCTCTTTACAATAAGGAATCGTGAAATACTATTTCCCCCCTTGATCATGTTTAATATTTATCATGATAATGATCATGTACTATTTATGCTTATTGACTTTAGATGGAGCGGATTTGATGTATTTTCATTTTTTTCGTGAAGTAAGTCGTTTCATCATACTTGTATTAATTTAAGTTGTATTGGATTTCAAGTGACAATTTCGAAATTGTCACTTGAAATCAAATACAACTTAGTAGGAGAAACAAAAACTAATATTATCTGGGCATAAACCCTCGGAGGCACATATCAATCATCTTCCCTTCAAAATTTATTCAAAATATTATCACGTACACTCGGTTAGCAATTGGGACACAAAGGGAGAAGCTCATCTCGATTTGCTATTAAAAATATCTTCGTTCATCCCAGGAAAATAGCTTCCTTTTCTTTAATGATAGTTCGTAATTGAGTTGAAAATCTTTACGTCAGAGAAGTCCATCAAACTTTTTCTTCAAATCACTTTTCCTTCTCGTAAAATCCTCAGTTATCTTATTAGTCATGGCCAAGTAATGGATAGGAAATGGGGATGAAAGGTACATTAGTGTTCTAATGGCGTCCCAGAGTGCAGTTCGTTAAGTTATCTCTCTAAGAGCAAAGAGGCCAGACCTGTCGATGGGGTACGAAGTATCTGGTCGGCTACAGAAGAGAATCATCGATTTTTGGGAACTGTTCAATAATTCAAAGTGATTATTAGGCCATGTTTAGTTGCGTATAATGTGATCATTTACATGTTTTTATTTTACGAGATGATAATGATTTTGCGAGAATGGTATCTCGTCTTTATGGTTTTTATGGAGCAGTAAGGTGAATATATAAATTGGTTTTCCCCTGCAAATCGGAAGTTGTATGGAGATGTACAATAATTGATCAAGGCGTCATAATGCGAGCAAGATAATGTACTTCATCATTATTTATACATGTATTTCTATTTATGAAATATTAATAGAGCCATAAATGGTGCTAGCAATAAGAGTAATATGGGGTTTATGAAATATTTGAACTGCTGAATATTTCATTATCATAAGTAAAATGTAGAATGATTTAAGTAAAATCTGCAAATTTATTCATATTTATATACTCACGGTTCATATTATTAAAAAGGACACTTTGATAGTACATGTATTGTCAGTGGATTATGTATTTTATATTAATATCTTATGTTTAAACCTATGTCGATCCAAACTATTTCACTACAATATTCATAAATATTCAATATAAAAGAACTTTTATATTTAGAACTCTAAGAAATCTAAGGATCCGTTCTACATGCTATCATCGTGCTTTATAGGAGACACTCTTACTGTCGGCGGGTAATTGTTAATTCCATCAATTCTGCTCTTCTATTTTGGGCGTAAGTCAGTGGGACATCACACATTGAAGTAACGAAATAATGATACATAAAAACTAAAGAATTGACGTTTAGTGTGATAACACGAGGTCATGTCAAAGTAATCGAATTTGCGAATGATTCTTCCCCGAATAACTGAGATTTCTTCAAGAGTTGTCCATCACGATTTCAATCAGTTTATTTGGTTGACTTTTTACAACAATACAGGAAATTGCATAAAAGGCCTCCCATCACAAAAATCAATGATAAATTTTTGGACTACTACTATAACCGCCACTACTACTACTACTATTTACAATATTACTTCATAACTACCACCATTAGTATTTATATTACTAATATACAATTCTTCTATTACTGCTCATATACTACTGCTAATGACACTTCTACTATATTACTACTGTTGCTGCTACCTTTACTATACTGCTGTTGCTGTTAGAAGTGGTATAACATGTGAAATTTTCAGGACAGACTGAACCTGTATGCACTTTCATCTCTCACTATCCATTTCAAAATAAAATGGTTGAAGCAGAGATCCTCTTTCGGGGTTTTATGAATGTTATAATGATGTCTTTATCACTCACGAATTCGGATATGATTCGTGGGTTCTAGTTTCGACTTCTTAATTCCCTTTGAGTCGGATGAACGCATTATGGCGAAACTTATTAAGCCTCCCTTTGCGCGTGAAGTTTGTTAGGTAGATA
The DNA here is from genome assembly GCA_035222895.1 of Strongylocentrotus droebachiensis. NCBI lineage: Eukaryota > Metazoa > Echinodermata > Echinoidea > Camarodonta > Strongylocentrotidae > Strongylocentrotus > Strongylocentrotus droebachiensis. The sequence goes on from JAVYIG010000374.1 coordinate 138,261, forward strand.
AGGGCGTACTAAGATGAAGTGTGTTGTCCCCATGACAAATTCAAATTCCTTTTTTTACAGAGACAGAGTGAAAATGTGATGATTTAAAAGTCAATGTCGCATTTGTTACTCACCTGCGGATAATTTGGAAGCTATACGCTGTATTATTCCGAGCTTCGCTTACAAACATCTTTAGGCCGAGTTCTTTGAAGTTCAAAATCATCAGTGAGGGCATTCATCATTTCAAAACTCTCACAAGATGCTCCTTAAAAGTAACTTTATCGGATTCGGATCTTAGATAAGTGAATAACTCACGCGATTATCATCTTTCTTTCCTATTCTCTATTACCATATTTGGATAATGAGACAAGTGCATTTAATGAAGTTTATCCTACTTTGACCTGCATTTCATTTCAACCCTCGTGTAGCCTCATTTTTATTTTAAACGAGATTAAAAAAAAATGTAAAAGTAACGGGGAGCGGATTTTACTGAGAGACCGGTCAATGACCTATATATAGACATGATGAGAAAGAATGAGAAAGGCATGAAGCATCGTGTTCTTGCGACCACGAGATAAGCATTATTGGGTATTGCTCTTTACGGAATCTATTCTGCATTTTAAAAGCTAATGGTGTATTAGCTTGCATTCGGCGCCTTGTATTTGCTATCTTCATGTTGACCGCCATTTTATGCAAGGCTCTACATTTAGGAACGGTATGGGGGTGATCTCCCTATCTCTTAGACCTGCTTTTCAGAATTCTCGTCTTTTCATATCCTTTTTAGCCTTTTATTTTATATTCCCAAATGTGAATTGCATTGGGCGACAACTGTTTTCTTTTATGATTTTTTTAATATTTCGCTCGACGATTATGAGAATTCATGGGCTCATTATTTTTTTACAAAGTTCTGATAGCGATATTAGATTACAAATAAAATGTTAATTTCGTGAAATATTTCGTTTGAAACTGGAACACTAAGTTCACCTCTCTCTCTCTCTCTCGCGCGCTCTCTCCCTCTCCGTTTCCCTTTCCCTTTCACAAATACACACACACGCTCTCTCTCTCTCCAACTCTGTCTCTCTATCTTTCTCTCTTTCACACACACGCACACAAACGTTCTATTTTCCCCTCTCCCTTTACCTTTCTATATCACACATACACACACACACACACCACCCTCTCTCTCTCTCTCTCTCTCTTTCTCCATCTCTCTCTTTATAACATACAAACGCGCACGCACAAACATACATCCTCCCTCTCCCTCATTCTCTCTCCATCTTTCACGCAGTATCCTACTCGATGAGTCAAGCTATCTTTAGATAGCGCTTTCGGTGCCGTTTTACACTCGAGTTGAATTAATTATCACGTCTTGAGTTGAGTACGATGGGTTTTGTCACGTCCAAACACGGCGTGCTGATAGATAGTCGGGCTTCTCTAAAAACCACATTGTATCACATCATCAATAATGTAATATAGAACATGTTTCTTTGGTTACTCGACTTGGTTTCCATGCTTATCTCATTTAGTATTCTGATGGATTCGATTTCAACCTACAGGGGGCTCTGTTATGCGACCTCTATGTGAGAAGCGTGAATTGATGTGATTTGTAATCCGAAGAGCTTATACGTGTAGCCTGTTTATTTACTCGTTGAATCTCCTAAGCATGACTCTGCGTTTAGCCCCATCCTCCTCTCCTACTATCTCTCTCCTCCCACAGAGGGGAGAGCATCATTGTTTCTGTTTCATACTTTTATCCTACCCATCCCCATATTAAGATGCTATTACATTATCTCATCAAAGATGATGAAAGAAACGACGAATGATGAATTGAACCTACGCTTAATTAAAACAACAACAACCCGAATGTTATGGCGATCTTAAAAACATCATGACCTGTAACCATAGTAACACTGGATGCCATTTGAAACAAATTTTTGGACGCCATCATTATGGGCAACTAATCATTTTCGGGAAGTAATCATTAACCAAAATTTAACTTCGTTTATCCCTCATTCTAACATAAAGCTAGTACTGAAAAAAAAATGAAATTTGTAGCTGAATTTCATAAAATTTATGATGTAAAAGGATTACAACAACATACAATTAACATTTCTATTTTACATTATAGTCGTAGAGTGATATGAAGTGAATTAAGAGAAAAAAATCTACGTGTCTTTAATGACAGTTTACATCAATCCATGTCACAAATATTCCTATTCATCTATCTTTAATTTTATTTTGTAACCTCCATTGCAGACTGGTACTAGCCCTGATCTCTGTCCTCTGCGCAGCCGTCATGAACTCGCTTTTCAAGCCACCGTTGACCTTCTTCCTCCCTCTCCTCCTCCTGGTGTCTCGAGCCAAACTATCACCATCGCAACGGCTCCCTGGCAACAACCCTGGAGAACACGCGGGCCGTCATCCAGAGCTCTTCTATGAGAATGGTCTTCTTCCAGACGGGAGGGAGATGACGGCTTATGCAGCACAGGGTACCACCAAAAAGTAAGTCAACCATAATTTATCAATCATGAAAGAAATTAACTACTAGTTGTTTTGATAGGTGTCGTCTATCAATCAATGTGATGGTTATTTTACCTGACTGCTAAGAAAGCATAAATGCTTGTAAGTAAGCAACCAGACGGCCGACGGCTTCAGGTCCTCTCCGAGGGACCTGATGGTGAGGATTAATGCCTATTACCAAAGGGCACTAGCGCATCGCCTTGTTTTCGAACCCGGGTCACCGGATTTACGAGTCCACTGCTCTACCGACTGAGCTATCGCGTCGTCTATACAATATGCTAAGTTAATTCGTCATGTTTATTACAGAGTTTTTCTCAAATTGGACTCCTGAATTTGACTGTTAAAATGCCATACCGTACACACACACAAAAATCAAAATATAAGAAGTTATATGCATATGACAAAGCTTCTTTTCCCAAGAAAGTATGTCAAACGTGCAAGTGCTCTACTCGACGCCGATCTCTCTTTAATTAATAGCAAGTACATTGCACAGTGGGTCTCATCAAATACACAATAGGTGACTAGACTTGTCTGCACTGCCGCCGTTCATCCCTCGCCCCATGCACCCTGCCCCTTTATAAAAAGAGACCTACTCATATTTCCATCTATCTTCAGGACTGTCTTGATGCTTGTAAAAAGAGACCAACATTATGCTTAGAAGACATAACAAACTCCAGTCAACCTTCTCGCGTGTGTCTCTTGAGCTGCAGCCACAGATACCGTTTATTTTTCTTGGGGCTTATAACAATATCAATCCTTCAAAAAATTGCCATCCCATTAAACAGTCGTTGTTGTAATGCTTACACTGCTGATGAACTCGAAGCCGTTAAGGTCATCTCATTGCGGTCAGATTTACGATGAAGATGAGCACACGCGCACGCACACACCCACACACTACATACACGCACACACTCAATTTGTCCAACATAAACCTCTCTTGCTTTTCAAATAAACCCCAACACTTTGATTAATGTGTGATCCTACCTTGTTAGATGACAGTTCCTTTTAGACTTTCGTTTAATTTCTAAAGAAGCGTAGACTTAAATTTTCTTAAAATAATTTCTTCTATATTTGTTCCCATCCTTGTTATTTTACCCATAATTATGTGCATATAAAAACTGCTCGAAAAAATATCATGTACATATATATAGACCAATCTCTCTTCTCTATTAATGATCTCTCCTGTACGGCACATTATCCAAGTTTGTCTCCTTCTTATGTTCTCTCGTTTCTTCCTTTATTTTTCAAACCTTGAACTCTTCCCCTTCACCATCTTTCGATCATATTTTCTATGATATCATATTGTCCCATTTCTCACATTATTTCTTTTCTGGCGATGCTAATCGCCGCCAACCTGGCAAAGATCCAAAATGATTTTAGCACGAAATGATGATCTCTCTCAGCTCCAAGTGGGGTACCCTAGACATGATAGAGGGAGCAATATATGGACAGCTAATATTATTTGTTTCTTTTTGTCTCATACACTGATTCTGGTTAAAACCGCTTGTTTAGCATTTCAGACTGAATTTGATACACTCTACTGGGAAATAATAGTTAATAATGGTTAACAAAGTGGTGGGGGTTCCTGGTAAAGTGGTTTGAACTATTTTTGAACACTTTACGAATGATTGAAAGGGCCCTCGGTTCTGATCTCGGACAAGGCACGCATGTCGTCATGGAAGGCATTTTATCGACATAGCCTCTTTCAACCCAGGTGTACAAAATAGATTTTTCGAACTTTTTTTTTTTTTTTTTGGGGGGGGGGGGGGGGGTTGGATGTGGGCACCTGCAATTCTCTTGAATGCATCCCTATGAAAATAGCAGGCACAGTAAGTGTGATTATGTAGAACATTTAGTCCAATGAATTAGGTAATAAAACCACTTAAGCCGCTTTCAGCTCTTTGTAAGTGTAACTGAAAGAGCGCTTCTGGTTCATTATTTTGTATGGCTCATGTATTTTTTATGTTTAACTTTATATCTAAAAATTCTTTCTTTGTCTTGTTCAGGTTTTTCTTTACTGTGGAAGAAGACAACACTCCAGTGCGGATCATGGTGACGCCCTGCTCGGCAAGGATCGAATGGAATCTATCTATGTTAGAGCTTCCTGAAGATGGCAGTGGGTCCAGTAAGTAGTCCTCTTTCTCTCTCTCTCTCTCTCTCTCTCTCTCTTTCTCACTCACTCTTCTTCCTCCTTTTCTGCATAATTATTGTCCCTCTTCTTCCACTTCATCATCATCATCATCATTATCGAACAGGTTTACCATCACACCGGCATTCCACATGCTATTGAATGTTTTTGATGTATTCATGATTTTTGGATAATCCGGGAAAGTACTCACTGGTCATTGGTGTCCTTAGTGAAATAATGACCCTGACAGTTATTTCAGGCAACATTAAACTGCCTTCATGTGTGAGATTGCTTCTCATTGCGCTTTGAATCAGTAAAATAATAACTATATTTTGATATAAATGATTAGAATGATTAGAAGTGTTCAGATAATTACATGTATCTAGAAATATAGATCTTCATTATCGATTAGGATGCCCATTTTGAATTTCACTAATTTTCTTATTGAAACTTGTGTACGAAGTTGCCTGAAGGTTTATTAATCCAATTTTCCATTTTCCATTTTCTTTCAGGTGCGGCTGATCAGTTGAGTGAACAACGCCCTCGACGGCAGCCCACTACGATGCCTGGGACAATCCTGAAGAGCTATTCAGGTTATGACGCGGGGAAATATATAACCAACACATCTCCAGCTTGCACCTATGTCTTAGAGGTGCGAAGTGTCGAGCGTGGGACTACCTTTCAGATCTACGCGACATCGACACCCGATTCGGATCATTTCTTCCCCGAGCTCCCAAGTGATCCTCAAGTCGATGTGACGTCATTCAATAAGAACCGAGTGTCGTTAGCGTGGAAGCCGAGTCCTTCCGATGTGGTGTATCATCAACCAGTTCGGTACTGTCTCGCGATCAACACCAGACGGAACTACCACACATGGTGTGGTGTTCAATCCAGTGTTCCGGGCGGGGGCTCTAACCCATTCCCGTCCTCCCAAACGAGGTTCGGCTTTGATTCGGAGAGAGAAATGCGTAAAGCTAGGAAGCAAATCGAGGATGAGCAGGCGGTTCTGAGCAGATCTGAAGAAGCACCAGATATGGTGATTGAATGTGTTGGCTCAAAGACCCTTCATACGATCAGCAACCTAGACCCAGGCACCAGATATTTCTTTGATCTTTTCGCAGTAGATCAAGTCACTAACCGCAGCGTTGCCTACCTCGGGACGTCCATCTATACCCGCGCCGAACCTCCTGATCGAAGAGTCATTCGATTGAAAGATGGTGGACTCAGAACAATCAGGGGAGACCGATCGAGCCCAGTCAAGCAGTTTAGATTCCCAGTGAGTGGCAAATCACGAGACCAAGACGTCAACATCACTATTCAATCGTGTTCGCAGAAACTTGCGGTGGAGATTTGGAGAGAAGGGGTGAAGATCCGAGACGCTACCGTCAAATCTCTCAAACATTTCAGCATACGTAATGTCGAAGATGAACTTCTCATTAAAGTCAAAAGCAGGCGGCGGACACCGACGGATTATAAAATATTTGCGACAACGAATCCATCAAAGTACCCTTTCCCGCAGCTCCCAAAAGACAGCACGATAAGGGTTTTCAAAAACTTAAGACAGTGTACGTCAGTTACGCTGGCATGGTTAAGCACAAAAGAGGTTTCACAATATTGTTTGTATATGCGGGAGGAAGATCCCAAAAGCAGAAGCCTGATCAGGCAAGATAACCGTTGTCACGGGCCTAAGAATCGTAAAAAGAGCGAGAAGGTATTATGCCGCTCAGTTAATGGTGCAGAAGCAGACAGAGACGCTTTAACGGAAGTGGTTACCGACCTGAAGGCAGGCACTAAGTACATTTTTGACGTTTACGTCAGCGGAGTCGGCAAGGAGACCCTTGCATACAGAAGTAAAAGTGTCAAGACAAAACGGACTTGTGACGTTTGAAGAAGAGAGTTTCTTTTCAGAAACCTGAACGCACCACTTATTACAAGAGGCTGAAGGATGAACATGACGGATCAAACGTGTGCTATAAATCCGCAAGGAGAGACGAACTCTGGTCGCAGCCATAGTGTATCGCCCTTGGCACCCTTCCTGGGTTGTAGGATTGACGGTAAAGACAGGACCAAGTGTTTCTGCAGAGGACGTGGATGAACACTTATGAGCCATTGTCGAGACGCTCTCGAGATAACGTTCACGTGACGGTGTTAGACACCGTAGAGGGCGCTCCCGTGAAAAGTGGCATTCGAACACCAAACCTATCATATTTTATCCACTGTAAATTGAACCACTTCACTTATTTAAAGGTTTATAGGTGTCGTACAAGATGAAGCCAACAGCTCTTCATCGATCAGCCACGTCATGAACCATTTGCGATATCGAGAGGAAGAGGGATATATCGATATCTTTTATCCAATGGACGAAAGGAAATGTCAATATCGATATTTTCCGCGTGTCGTCCGCTATGCTAAGATTGCGCGTTCGTAAATTGAAGTAACGACTGTATATATTTCGTCAACATGAACTCGTCATCATAATCTGAAAATGTATTCGTATTTAAGTCATTACAGTATCTGCATTTCTTTCATACACTTTGTGATTTTAATCTTATGAAATTGGTGGCCTTCTAGTGTTTTGACTTATTATTGTTTCACTGCCAAGTATATTTTTAAGTGCAAGTTTTAGTGAATAGTTCCCTGCTGCAGACTTTACTCTTTACGATACATTTTGGCGATCAAGATTTTTCTCTCCAAAGCATGTCCATGTATTTGAGGCCTATTATTTATTTATAAGAGGGAAATACCTACAAACGACTTTTTGTGAAATTGGAGTTAAGTGATTTCTAGTCATTAATTATGTGCATATATTTCATTGATTATGTCCTTGGACAGCTTGGTGACATGTGTAATTACACAAATTAAAACTGTATGCTCGATGCACACGAGGCGTTATTTGGCTGACGTAACATTGCGTCAAAGACTGGCTGGGTCTCTGACGCGTGCGGTTAGAGTAACATTGCATCAAAGACTGGCTCGGTCGTTGGCGCGAGCGGTTAGAGTAACATTGCGTCGAAGACTGGCTAGTCTTTGACGCGCGTGGTTAGAGTAACATTGCGTCAACGACTGGCTGGTCTTTGACGCGCGCGGTTAAAGTCACATTGTGTCAGCGACTGGCTGGTCTTTGACGCGCGCGGTTAGAGTAACATTGCGTCAACGACTGGCTTGTCTTTGACGCGCACGGTTAGAGTAACATTGCGTCAACGACTGGCTGGTCTTTGACGCGCGCGGTTAAAGTCACATTGTGTCAGCGACTGGCTGGTCTTTGACGCGCGCGGTTAGAGTAACATTGCGTCAACGACTGGCTTGTCTTTGACGCGCACGGTTAGAGTAACATTGCGTCAACGACTGGCTGGTCTTTGACGCGCGTGGTTAGAGCAACATTGCGTCAACGACAGGCTGGTCTTTGACGCACATAGTTAGAGTCACATTGTACACACATGAATGCACATAATAAACAGTTTGAACATAACGTTGAATAACTTACTACAACGGTAATTGCCTTCATGTGCTCGATCCGCATAGGTATTGCACATTGCATATGTTATTACGCATTCAAAATGACACCTCGTTTACAATGGGTATAATGTTTTTAAAGCAATTTCTGCACAGAATAATTTTTGTAAAACATAGATGTTTCCCTTCGTTGCTCGCATCAAATTTTGGTTTGACAACTCCCCTCCCTTATTGAAAAAGGGTTTTATTGCAACTGCTACCCCTTAAGTTAGATCGAGGGATATCCCATATATAGAAAAGTCTTTGTAATATTCTCTCTTCGTGACAAAGAGAGGTTGTGGTTGTGTTTGTTTGACATCATTTTTATCCGATTGGAACTCACAATGTTTTAATCCTGCGAGGAACAAAGCCTTAGAATAAGCCGTCTGCATTCAATTTTTATCTTCCCTTTCGAACAACCTGGACATTGGTAATCAATATCTGTGATTATTAAAGGGATATGCAAAAGCAATGAATAATGATATTAATGAAACTAAGCTGTCATTTTATAGAGTAAGGCGTTTTTGTATAATTGCCATGTCTGAATGTATTTATGGGGAAGACCTTATAACAATTGTTTTTCGTGCGAAATGTTGTGAACGTGATGATTGTGTTTAAACACGAGATATTTATTCAATGTTCAAATAAGAAGTTATTAGGCCAAATGATAACTCCTATTGAACGCATGATAATCGCTATCTTATCATCAAAGTATATGATACACAATGAGTTAATGCGTGGAGCTTTGGATTCTTGAGCTGTTTATCATTCATTCCGGCATTCATTTCAATGTACAATGTGCTGACTCGCTTCCGTTTCTGCTAACACGAGACCATGCTAGATTTGGCACAGTCCCGTGTATAGCGGATGGTGTGTACATTTTATTTCCGATCATATAAACAAACAAAATATGCTAAAATGACTTTCAGAAACATATTTTACGCGCCAGGAGAAATCAGCATTCATGCGAAATAACGATGCCCTTTTATTATACACAAACAAATTGGTTGAAATCTCGTCATCGTTGGTTGTTGTTTGTTTTTTCATTTCCACATACTCAGTTCCATTCTAATTTTCATCAATATGATTTTGATAATGCGAATTCATCATTTTTTCGAGGAATGAACAAACAAATTGTTTCAAAATTAATATTTATAATTCTTTCATTCTGGATAAAGCGCTTTGTGCTCTTTTCTATGTGTTTAGTGTAATTCCAACGACGGTTCTAACTAGATTACGTATAGGCCTATTCCTGTTGGTACACAAATTCACTGGCAGTAGGCCTACATCAACATTGCTTTATGTCATATTTAAAAATGTATATCATGTCAACTGAATTCACCAATGTATGGTTACATTGTTTCAAGTATGTGCTTTATGAAATGAATTTATGAATTTATTGTTTTTGTAAATTTTAAATTTTGTACAAAAAAAGACTATTTTTGCGTTGTGTCCCTGTCCTGTTTGTTTGACGAAATTGCACTCTTTTGTGAACACATACTTTACACAGTTATAGTTGGTAGATCATTGGTAGATTAGATTGTGACTTTAATTAACGCAAATGACATAATGTTAAACTGTTTCAGCAATGTATTTTAGTATGAAATTGAACTGTAATAGAAGGAAAGTGCTGTATATGTCTTCAGAGCGATTTCTCTATAATTTAGATATTATATTTTACCTTATGAATCGTACTAAATAATATGTCGACCTTTTTAAATATCCAAAAATATGCTAATTTTCATGACCAAGGTAGAGCGATCAATTGCTCATATAGTAGCTGATTTTAATAGATGTGGCTTATATGCATGGTCGCACCTTTTTACAGATTTAGAAGTATTAGAATATAAATATTAACGCTGAGAAAACTGTTATGTCCTTGAATTTGCTTTAACCGTGTTTGATGTGCCTCTGATATACATGTACTTCCTAGGGCTTATAAGGAACGGGTTGTATTGCCATTTGGTCTAATATTCGATCGCTTACACTGATTTTTGTTTATCATTCATTTGTTTTTATCATCAGTAAGACCAATTTATAGTCTACTGGCTATTGCTTTAGGTCAGGTTCTGTGACAAGCCACCTTGTATAGGTCTGTCATTAGACCAAATACCTGGTAGATAGTGGACGAAATGGGCAATGCCAATAGTCAAACTCACCGGTTGATAAAAGACAGTAGTGTGCTGGACGATTTGGGATTAGACCTAGTGGGAATTTACCACGGTCAATATCATGTTTTTATTCAGTATTTCATACTTATGTCTATTCATGGTCAAACTGTGTCCTTTGTGTAAGCAGTCACATGTGTAAGGAGTCAGTGGGACTAGCAAATCGTTTTAAAGTAATTATTAGAAATACACACAGTTCACCCAACAGTCACCTAGCAGAATGTATATTCATAGAGTCATCGTAGAGAGCGCTCTACAATTGTCGATTTTGAGCGGTATTGACGATGATGTTGTTGTGAATTGATGTTATACGTTATTTTAGGGTTAAGTTTTATATTCCTCTTTTATTGTGATCTATTTCTTCTCGTTCTACTCCTTAATCAGCCAAATCTGCTTCATTTTATCGTTTTCTATGTTTCTTTATTCTCTTCATGTATTGCTTTATAATTCTATGAATTCACCCTTTTGTTCTCTCTCTCTCTCTCTCTCTCTCTCTCTTCCTCTCTCTCTCTTCCTCTCTCTCTGTCCCTCTCTCTCTTCATCCTTACTCTTCTCTCTCTCTCTCTCTTTTCCCCCCTCTCGCTCACTCCCTTTCTCTCTTGATCGTCTTGTCTTTCCTTTATCCTCAGTTCTCTTTTTATCTCTTCTCCCAGACAGCAACATTTATGTCGACTATATTCCCCCTTTATCATACTTTTAATCCAAATATTGCATTGGTATTATGTGCAGTGTCATTTTTCTCATATTTTTGTCTCTTGGTTCTAAATCAAGATAAGAGTGACATGGTAGCACTGTCATGAATACGCTCAATATATAAGCAGTCCATACAATTTGATAAAATATGCTTTTTGGAACAGTTTGCTGAAATAACCTTATTTATTCAAAAAATGTAATGTGCCAATGATATCTATCGGAAGATTGACAAAGAAAAAACAACAGTTTGATTAAAAATAAATGTTTAACTTTTCATAATTGCTTTCATTATGATCAGAAATACAATAGCGAAAAATATTAAGGAATGCATTAATAACAGATACAAAAGTTTATTAGTGAAAGACATTTAAATGAGAATTTTAAACATGCTTGAACAAAATACCATCAAGATCTATCGATTAGAGTTTATTTCAAATGACACATGTCAAACAGAGATTGCATACGTTTAACGTCGAAAAATATTTTGCCTTGACTCAGTTTGATGTATTTTGATGTCTTTTTATGTGTTTTTTCCTTCTGAAAAATGTGAATATGAAATAAATTGTGTCATCAAAACATACAACGTAACAAAAATGGTAATTATGAGCCTGATTTTCTTGCATGTTCTATTAAGATAGCAAGTCATATTAATAAGTAATCAATTTCTTGTTTTGAATAAAAGATGAACAAGAGTGTTGCAAGAGGAAAGATTGATAGAAGAATGAAGAGTGGAAATAACTGAATAAAGTACTAAGAAAGGGAGGGAAATGGGAGAGAGAATTGAATAGATCAAACAATAAAAGAAAAATGAAAATATGATGGAGACATGGTGTTGAATCATATTATATGTGATCAGGTTTCAAGTCAGAAAAGAGGTATCAAAGAGAACTATAATACATGACAAATACATATATGCAAACTTGGCTTAAAGCCCGTCTGTACTATAGTTTGGCCAGGAGGGATTAGACCACCCAGTGTGGACACTGTCAGGTGGCTATCTTATCAAATCAACTCTCAATTAACATAAGAAAAAGATACCATGGGGGACCAACTGGCACCGCTTAGGCATTGTTTTCTATATTGAGGGAGCAAGTAGCTACAAGACATTACAGTGGGGCTTTAATGCACTGCTTTCTTTTATTTTCTATTTTGTATGTAGGCCTTTTCAAATACCATCATAATTATATTTATTGGTATAACAATATTTTGTTTAAAAAACATAAATGAAAAGAAATCGACAAAACTGAAAGAAACGAACAAGGAATTTGGGGAGAGAGGGAAAGTGGATGCTGGATGGTAGCCAGAGGCAAGTCCACATTTTCAGTCTCATTCAAATAATGACCAAAGATACCAATTAATTTTTCTTTAGTGCAACCGAATGGAAAACACAATTTAGTGAAATAAAACTAAAATAACAATAATTAGTTGTAGGAAAGGAAATCAGATACTTCGCAGGACGGCCGATGAACTTTTGAAATACTCAAAGGCTACTAAAAGTGTTCGATTACCTGTAAACAAATGATCATAGAAGGAATCAACTTTCACAATGTTCACAGATATGACCTATTATGGAACCTAATCAATTTATTCTCTCTCTCTACTCCTGGTTTCATCAAGTGGGCACTCTCGTCGACATCGATCGGTCTGAGTCCAGCGCCATCTTCGACTAAAACATTACACTGTCAGACAATCAATTCTTCAGCTGATGATATAAAGCAGGTAGACACAACAAAAAATCGAGGTTCAATGTTTTAATTCCATTTTCAACAAGAAAAATACAAATTATATATAATAAATGAATTACAAACAACATTTTACAAAGTATACAAAAGTTATTATACAAGTGTACATGTTATTTTTATTTGCATAACCAAAAACACTTCTAAGATTATTACCCTTGTGTCGTGTAGATTCATTTCTTGTTTACCTTCTTTACCTACATTTATATCATACCTGAGCCCAGAATAAAAAGAAAATGTTCTCATACTACTATGTAAAAACAAAAAACGAAACAAATAGTCAGAACGCGAATTTGCTACATGCCGTGTTATTAGTTAATACAAGCCATAATGTTTGTCCTACCTAGCAACAATTAATATATGCAATTTGCATTCTGACTATATTGAAATACAATTATTCGTAACAGGTGAATGAAATATTTCGTATCAAGGCGCTTCACAAAGGCATATGCATATATTTTGTTACATTAAAAATTGGAAGAAAAAAAATTGTGTGCTTCGTTTTACAATTTTCTCATTCAATTTACCATAAATACTCTCATGAATTATTCTCACAGATTTTGTTCATTCTTTTTATTCATGGTTGATTTTCATTACCTCGAAACAGCTCCAAAATCGCCTTTACATGATTTCAAACAACCAGTTGTACTTTTATTGCAATAGCGCCCTCTTTTGATAAAATCTATTTGTCTCGTCAGTCGTCAAAAGCACCGGTCTACTAACATGATCAAATTTTATGTACTATATACTTTTTAAACAAAGGTTGTTCTTGACAACCTGAAACCTTGCATGAGGCTTAACCGACATAGCAACAAGTCATAAATGCAGACTGGATTCCGAGTATTGTAATTCATTCATCAATAACAGGTCAGTGGAATACCTCGTAACTATGTCCCCGGGGGAAAGAAACATCCATAAATTTAAATATGTTAGTAAACTGTTCTTTTGGTCTGTAATAATCAGTGATCAAAAGTATATTAATTATGTCAAAACTTTACAAGTGGCATATATTTCTATATCAATTACAAGACAAATCTTACAGATATGAAATTTAAAAAATGATAAAACAGTATTTAGTTGAGGTCCCGAAACTATTACATTGTTTCTTTTTAAATGATTGTTGGTCACTTTTATTCGCCAAGGTGCAGGAATAGATGACAGCTTTTTCGAAGAAACAAAAAAAAATCACCTCATGATTAGCGTGATTATTAGATTTCCTTTTTTTCTTCTTCTTCTTCTTAATCATAATTGATAAGGTCGATAAGATTCGCGTTTAAGAAAGCGAGTCCCAATGTGCCTTAGTTTCAGTGACCGTAATATACGCGGTTGTTTTAAAAATAAAATAAAATGAGTAACGCCTTAAAAACAGAAGAAAAAGAAACATGAGGTCGTTGTCTCTGTTGATCTATCAGGTCAAATATTCGATGTATCAAGGTTTTGGTTTATTTCAAATAAGATACGGTAGACGTATGGTTATTGTAGCGTTGATGTATAGCAAATACCTAGTCAGATTTTGATCAGATTTTCTAGTCACATTTTTTGACTAGATTTTAGTCATTATGACTAGATTTTAGTCATTATGACTAGAAATCTATCCATTTTCAAACAAGTTTGACTAGTAATCTAATCCATTATCGTTCGTGACTAGTTTTTTCGGTTCAAAAGGACTAGAAACTAGTAAGTGCCCCTGGGATCCTTTATTCTAGTCAGTTTGACTAGTTTCTATTCAAATCTGACTAGACATTTTTAAGAGTGAAGGGCGAAGACTAACTGTATGAAAACATAAAATCTAGGACGGATTATAATATTCTTGCTTGTGCTTATTCTAAATTTTACACGGTATAGTTCTACAATTTGAAGAGAATTTTCTAAAATTTAATATTTCATGCAATTACTCTGGCAACACGATGATTCTTTTGTAAGCTCGTAATGAAAGGAGATCTTCTTTTGTCATCTGTATGCTATAAAGTTCATCTTTCGTACTTTCTTTATATAAAATTGGAGCCTGTCAGCAACAATCTCTGTTTCTCTAAAGGCACCTCCACATATTTATCTTTCCATTTCAAAACTAGATTCTAGAAATGATACCTATATAATCAGAACTTTAAAAATCCTTTCCAATTGTCAATCGGGAGGACCAGGGGGGTGTTTCACAAAGATCCTAAGTAGAACTTAACTCTAAGTTGGACTTAAAAAATATGGAAAGCCATTAGCATCCTTGAAAACATTTTGTAAAAGTTACTTTAAAAGACATAAAATGTTGATTCAAATCATTCATATTTTCTATTATCATGGGAGATTCTATGTTCTTGATGTGGAATTTATAAAAAAGTCTAAAATACTTGAATTTCTGCTTTTTAATATATTTCATTTTAAGGCTCCAATGGCTGTCCATAATTTTTAAGTCCAACTTAGTGTTAAGTTCTACTTAGGATCTTTGTGAAACACCCCCCAGGAGTGTCAAGTCTGACAGACATGAACGCTATACAAGAACCCACTATTATTATTATTATTATTTTTACTTCTTCCTGCTGATGCCCAAAGGCAATATTTGTATCATCATGATTGTATCAAACACGTAAGTAAATACTTTCGAAAAATCAATCTATGGCGATTCCGATGGCCTTGTGCGTCACCTATTGAATGTGGGAATATTGCAATGTAATTTGAACATGATTTCTAATATGCATACAATTTGCCCTTGACTTTATTTTTTCGAAAGTAGTTGTGATCTTGTTATTATACCGTTTGAGAATATAATTTGTATCTTGATTAGTTTGTGGAAATAATAGTGAAGTGAAACTGATAAGGAGGCGAGTTGGCTCAGTCGGTAAAGCGTCTGCCTGTCGAACCAAAGATCTCGGGTTCGAATCCCACCCAGACGGATGACTGAAGCCTGCGTTGTGTGTTAACTTATCCCTCCCCTTAAGTGGAAACGATATGAAGTTAATGGAGGCCCTATAGATGCACACCTTTGCACCCACTGCACTACTCGTATAAGAGTAGGGGAAACCCCAGTGTAGTGGTCCACCTGCACACTCCCAATCAGTTATACTGGGAGGAGAGACCCGAGGGTTACAGTGATCATTCAGTTAGCTTTTCGCCTCTCAGGCACAGGTGACGCCAAATACTTAATAATAATAATAACACATCCTTTTTTCCCCTAAGCATTCCTTCCCAATGTATGATTTAAGTTGATACTATTTAATTAAGTGATTGCTATGATGAAGAATACAAAAGAATTAAATAAGTATTAAACAAACAAATGAAACATCACATCAGCACTGATACAACTGTAAACTGGTGTATGATTGTATAATTAAGGTTCGAACACACAGGATTCTCCAGTATAAATCTGTCTAATAAGATCCTTTTTCTTCTTCGTATTCTTCTTCTTTGCTTCGTCCTCTTCCTGACTATACATTATTCTGTTATTGATATATTTTTTTCTTTTTCTTTTCTGATTTCTCTCCCTTCTATAACACCAATTAATTCGGTGCTTCCGTCTACCCGTCTTATTCCCTGGATTCCAATTTTGATTTCCTCTCTGTCTCGCCATCAACAAACTATTTTGCACGAAGCCGTCTACTCTATATCTACGTCAAATTATTAAAAGGATACTATTAGTTAGGGCAATGGCCTTTCTAGGAAATGGGTAAGGATATTTAAATCCTAAAATAACTGTCGTTACGCTACATCTGATGAGACTTATGTCGGAAGCGAGACCCTAAATGCTACCACCATCTACCCTAAATGGTCGCGAATCCATTCCGTATCTAATCGACCAAAATGGAATGACAACATTTTTTATTTTCCAACCCCACCATAGGTCTGTACGTGTAAAGTAAGCCTAGTCTTTATTGTTAATTTATAGCGGGGTATTATCTAAATGGAACTGAATCTAATCATTTGAGAAGATGCTCAATCAGGCCTTATTCCTACATACCCGATTGTATAGAAATTAAATATATTTTAAATTGAGATGAAGTTTTCGTGATTTTATTTTCAGAGCAGATTAGTTTTCTAATCCCTTTAGTTTTAAAGCCAGTAATGTTGTACAATAATACAATATAGCAATTTAAACTTTTGGAGGATTCCGTGATTCCTATTTTTGTCGACATGGACTTGATGCTTTTAAGCAGTCCTAGCTCTTAAGGATGTGGAAACGCGAAGGCTTGTCGTCACAATCAAGTAGCCGTGGTTGAATCTTGGACGAAACCCAATGTTATTTCCTTATCTGCGATGCCGTGCAAAGTGATGCTGAAAGCCATCACACGGTCACAAATACCTCTCCCTTATCATCCCCCTCCTCCATCCCGGTGGAAGATGCCCCCGTATGAACCCTAATTTTTCAGACAGAGGCATTTTATTGTGTAGCTTAAATAAAGGGGCGTAGATGGAGCACGAAGATTGCATATAGTACTAGTAAATTGTTACGTTGATCTGCACAACAAATATTGTGATTTCATCTAGTTTTCACTTGTCCCTATATAAATAGTTGCGTAGGTATGGGGGCTGAGGGCACAAGCCCCGCCCCCTCTACCCCATGGAAAAAATGAAAACAAATAGAAAAGGGATTAGGAAGGAGATGCCCCCTACTATTAATGTTCATTGACTAAATTCTGTAAGCACACAAAACATGAGGTAGCAGCAGGATTCTGTATATTATATATACATGTACTCAATGAGTTTGCTTGCAGGGGCCAAGGGGAACTCCCCATCCCACATAAGGTAGAGAGAGAGGGGAGAGAAACCTACTAACAAGATAATAGGGCGCCCTATTTCAATTATATGCATCTAATAAGATCGGTGCCCCCCCCCCCCTCCATGCAAGAATACCCCTCGACAGCTGGGCTTACGCTCTACCACTGTATGTTACACCTCTGTCTGAATGTTCATATCCTCATGAATTCACTCCGTCGGGTAATGTGAAAATTGAGACATACCCTAATTAGGTGAGGGGTTGAAGTGCCCCTCTGGATCGCTCCCACGCCCCCACTTTCCTGCACCCTAGTGAAAACATGTCTTGAAGTCTCGACACTGGTCCGTGCGATGGTGTCCGAAGATAGGGGTGTAAACGGGATGGTATGCAGACGCAACACGCCCCTTCCACAAACACACCGGGCTCTGGTAGCCCTGGGATACCAGGGTAAACAATAACATCATCGTAAATTGCTACATGGGTCTGACGAACGTATGAAAACATTTTAATAAGTTTGATACACATCATGGCTACAAGTGCGAGGTTAGGACACGGCATTGATCAATGAATCAATGTGAACAGAATCATTGGGTGCAGGGGGGGGGGGGGGGGTGAGTATGGACATTAATAAAAGATCATAATGGAGGATATCATGAAAAGATTTGAAAGATGAGGAAACAATAACATCTCTAAAGCTTAATGCTTCCTGCTTAATTTCCATGTGCGTTCTAGTTATTTTCTTTCTTCCCAGACCAAAAACGTATTACCCAATAGTACTATCCCAACTATCTTGAAGACGTTTTCCGGGGATAGTGGTAATCTTTGAAGGGTTCGTTTTCCGTTGTCTTGGTCATCGTTCTGGATGATACTCCTGGGTTAGTTGTATAGGAGAACGTTTGTTTAATCACTGTAGACAACCCTTATTTTGCCTTACCTAAATTATTGGATTTTAGTATGGGGAAATCCTTCTAAGACCCTAATTGACCAAATATTAATTTTACAGAAGCGTGCATTAAGGATAATTTATAATGTCTACTTTCGTTCCCACACTAACCACTTATTTTTACAAGACAAAATTCTTAAAATTAATGATTCGTATTCTTAGTACCTCGTTATTTTTATGTTCAAACTGATTAATAACGAGTTACCTCTCCCGATTTCCTCCATTTTCCCAAAAAATAACGAGATACATTCATACCCCTCAAGACAGTCGAACCACTTCCTCACTCCTCGAATGAGAACAGCTTTCGCACAAAAAAACCATTATTTACACCGGTCCAGTATTTTGGAATAACATAGATCCATCTCTTAAACAAAGTATCAGTTCATACACTTTAAAAAATAAGACAATTTTACAATGTAAGCATCATAATCATTGGTAACTTCTTTTTGTATATTTAAGTTCTTTTTTTATTTAAAGAAAATACATTTTAGATACATATATTTTGATATTTTGCTTTGTTTTTCATTTTGTACGTAGTATACCATGAAGATATAAGGTCAATGTCTCCCGCAACTACTGTAATATTGAGCCGCTGTGTGGGCAGATGATTTGTTTGATCTAGGTTTATGATCTATTTAGCACTCGTGAAGAAGACTACCAAATGTCAGTATCAGCATGTATAAGCTCCCTGCAGGTCTATCTATACTATTAACTTTTGGAAAAGGTGGTGATTTTGTGTTGTGTCATGCCTTCTCACTTAGGCTCTTTCTATTTCATTCCTTTTTCTTTTTCATGTTTTGTCTTTTACCTTCACCCTCCGTTTGTTTTGTATCTGACTTCTTCTCTTTCTTCGCTTGTTACCAATTTTCAATACGTAAGGAATCTCGTAATGAATTCTCCTTCACGTAATAACAGCAGCAGCTGTAGCATTATCAGTAGCATTAGAAGTAGTAGGAATAGTAGAAGCAGTAGTAATAGTATTAGTAGTAGTAGTAGTAGTAGTAGTAGTAGTAGTAGTAGTAGTAGTAGCAGCAGCAGTAGTAGCAGTAGTATAGTAGTAGTAGTAGTAGTAGTAGTAGTAGTAGAAGTAGTAGTAGCCTAGTAGTAGTACTACTACTAGTAGTAGTAGTAGTAGTAGAAGTAGTAGTAGAAGTAGTAGTAGTAGTTTAGTAGTAGTAGTAGTGGTGGTAGTAGTAGTAGTAGTAGTAGTAGTAGTAGAAGTAGTAGTAGAAGTAGTAGTAGTAGTTTAGTAGTAGTAGTAGTGGTAGTAGTAGTAGTAGTAGTAGTAGTAGAAGTAGTAGGAATAGTAGAAGCAGTAGTAATAGTATTAGTAGTAGTAGTAGTAGTAGTAGCAGTAGTATAGTAGTAGTAGTAGTAGTAGTAGGAGTAGTAGTAGTAGTAGTAGAAGAAGTAGTAGCCTAGTAGTAGTAGTAGTAGTAGTAGTAGTAGTTGTAGTAGTAGTAGTAGTAGTAGTAGAAGTAGTAGTAGTAGTTTAGTAGTAGTAGTAGTAGTGGTGGTAGTAGTAGTAGGAGTAGTAGTAGTAGTAGTAGTAGTAGTAGTAGTAGTAGTAGTAGTAGTAGTAGTAGTATTAGTAGTAGTAGTAGTAGTAGTAGTAGTAGTAGTAGTAGTAGTTGTAGTAGTTTTTGTTATTGTTTTTGTTGTTAATGTTGTTGTTGTTATTGTAACATCAATGTTAGTTGACATTGACCTATAAGACAGTGTAAACATAATATGTCTTTATCTTGTTGTTTAACCTGTTAGATCGGCAGGGAATACCCCACCCTGATTTGATCTCTTCTTTCTGGTTACAATCTACTTCTCTTCCTCGTCAGGTCAGACCACCATATCCGATCATTTACCGGACGAACGAGATTCATATGGTTCAGGTAAATCAACCGCAGATAGTATCTTGAACATGGTTTGGTTATACCACTTTCCAATGTTTCCTTCCGGTATCAGTGCGTGAACGCTCAAAAGTAGGTCTATGTCAGAACATCCTCTTTCAACTCGAAATTAACTGTGTGTTTTTGGTTCCAATCCCATGATAGAAAAACAAATATTAATGTATCATTAACAACAAATTGTTGTAAAGCATATGGATTAATGTCTTGCCACAGGATATTAGTGGAGAGCTGGGATGCGATTGAGAGTCAAGTGAATGAACCGTTATAAAATGACACCTCCTTTCTCCCTCCCCTCTTTCCGTCACTTTCCCCCAACCCCGTCTCTCACTCACCGCCCTCCCCCTCCCCTTTCATCAAATGGTTATATGTAATGTTCCTCTTACTCTGAATCCACTCATATCAAGAGATAGCATTGTTTTAAATAAGTTGTTCTACATATCTGCATGAATATGTAACCCACTTTCGGGTCAAAGGATGAGAAAAAAAGAATTCATTCATTTTGAAGAAGAGAATATCTATGTCTGTGAAAGTGAATTGTAAACCGCGACCTTGACCAAGAAGACAGTGACTGCGACACGTAACCACCACGTAAGATGTGACGCCGGTCTAACCTGACCTCAAAATCAGATCCATCACTGCATGTGAACATAGACCTACTATAGAAACTATAGAATACTCACACCCCCCCACCCCCCACACCCCCACCCCCCACCCTATCCGACCCAAATCCATTCCATCCAACCCATCACCAAAAATCTGACCATCTTTACTAACTCAAATACATGAACAATTTAGTCAAAGTCAAATTGAAGTCGAATTCAAATATAATAATGATGATAATAATGATAATGATAATAATAGTAATGATAATAATAATAATAATTATCATAGTAATGATAATAATAATAATAATTATTATAATAATGATAACCATAATGCTAATAACAATAATAATAAAAACAATGATAGTAATATTATATAATAAGAAAGAGAAGAAGAAGAAAAAGAAGAAGAAGAATGATTACAATAATTGTAATTATAATTTGTTTTACACTGGGAAGCATCAAATAAATTTACAATAGGCATAATGTACTGAAAGAAGAGCAAACAAAGATTTTAACAATATAGTCAGTAGAAATCGAGAATGACTTATTTGAAATTCAGTCATTTTGCAAGGTGGATAAATGATATAGAAGGAAGAGGAAGTGAAGCCAAAAGAAAAATTTAAGATATATTTAACAAATCATATAAAAATAATTGAGTTAGATGTTTAATCAATTTGTGTTGGTGTGTAATATACATTTTCACTTTCGTCATATAGATATAGGCCTGTCTCGAACAGGCCTTTCATTGTTATATAGTTCTTTTCTCCAAATGCCGAAATCGAAATGGTATATCGATGTGTATTAGCATGTACTGTTATTCAGTAAGGTTTTGATACCACAAGCAATCACTGAAATTCCTTAGCCAGGGAAAAGAACAATTAAGAAGATGGAACCGGTGGAAACCTTGCTTTTTACAAATCGAAAGTAAGAAAACTTAATTGTCAATTGCACCTGAAAACCAGCACCACTTTTTGATGAATGCAAGTAAAAGTGTTAATCAAGATATTATAAACTAATCAGATACCAATTTTCATAAAATGAAAGCTGTTAACCCAATTAGCATAAAAACTGCGCTTTCCGCATCAGCATTGTAATAAAACCAATTAAATTTTGTTAAAATCTTCAATATCAAAAGTAAAAGAAAAATCAGCTAATATCAAGTTTGCAGTATGTTAGCTCAAGGTGTAGGCTTAAATGTCAAATATCGTTGAATTCTCTTCATTTGTACTTCCCAAATAAATGACGGTTTTCTGTTTACATGTTGTTTGTTCAAGGACAATCACTTAACGCCTGAAAGAATGTAAATTCATGCAAAGTCCTCTTACATCTTACACCCAACCGGATCACCTTCAAACATCTCACCTTTCGGTAAAGGAAGCATTGGTTTGTAAATAATTGAATGTTTTTAAGATATCTACCAAACCTGATTCGATAAGGGCATGACATTTACATTCATCAAGGTTAAAAATGTTTTAGGAGCTCTAAGATTGCTGATGTATTCGATGGGTGGGGGCTAAAAGAGGGTGAAAGTTTAGGAAAATCTGTAAGAACACCGGGGCTTTAAAACAAAGTAAGCTCATGTATAAAGAGTACTAAAATAATTGTAAAGAGAATCATGAATAATTGCACGATAACGAAAACATTTGACAATTCAACTCAAGGGTAATATTGATACTCTAATGTATTATATCCCATGTAAATCATATTTGGAATACGTAGTACGTCATTGGGTAATTGACAATGCTATGTAATGTGCATAAGGTTAATTTTTTGAAAGCTAAGATGGTTCGTCGATAAGTTTTAATACTATAATAGACATGACATTAAAACCCCAAAGGTCAACCAATGTAGGGCACTTGTGATTTTATAATCAAATTAAATCATTCAGTTGTGACAAGACAAAATCTGGTACAACGACGGACATGGTTTCAGCCATTCAGGGGATATCATCAGGGGACACTGAAAATATCGGGTACGTGACTATAAGTCACGTGACCTCCCTCCCCCCCCCCACCCACGAAAAAAAATACCATTGAAAAGGGTGAGGATATGGAAGGGGTTTAAAGTATTCTTCTTCTCTCTCTCTCTCATTTCCTCTCTTCCACCCTCTTCCTCCGCCCCCCTCTTACTTTTCTTCCTTATTTCTTCTTTATTAGATTAGGGGCACATGCCCCGAGCCCTTTAAAGCTATGTACAAATAGGTCTAGGAAATGTAACATTCTCAAATTACTGCAAATCACGTGACATGTAAATAACTTATAAATGTGAGTGAAAATTATAAAAATGCTGTCTCTCTTCGGTCTGTTTTAATTTTCATTACTATAATGCCCCCCCCCCCTCCTTCGCAGGCGACCTGCTTCTGTAAATCTGTTATATGTTAGCTTGCAAAAAAAAATGTTTGTGGGGTCAATATTTTTGAAAATTTGCTCGATATCTTTATTTTAGTCCATCATAATTTCCTACAGTAATTGACAAAGATTCTCTCTTCGTTTGAGACAACCATATCCGAACTGCTTTCCATCTGTACTATTTTCTCCAGACCTTTGATATTTCCGTTTCCTTTCTCACCTAGCTTTCTCCTTCCTTTTCGTCATCTAAATTATGCTAGTCCTTCTGAAGCGCCAAAAGGCGAGAGGGTGGGAGGGATACACGTGTTACAGAGAGAGGATAGGATGGGTGGGGTATAACACATTTATCCCTCAATTTTAATATAGCCTACTCCATAATTGTAATTTTTGTAATATACCTGTCGACAAATTTTTGATATGAGGATCTTAGGGGGGAGGGTGGTGGCAAATATCTTCAAAATATGTTCCGATACCACCCCAAACCACCACCAAAACAACTAACACAATTTCAGTTGGTTGTTTGATAAGTAAACTGTATCATATCCGAACAAATGTGCAACATCTCCGCCCTCCCGATAGAAAGCACTTGTCTGTATGATATGGATAAAAACAATTGAATCTTGAAACTTGAGAAGTATTCTTTGCCTTGTGCAAGCGTCAATATAATTCACGTACTGAATGTGACTTGCCTATTCCCTGTTTGACGATATTCTTCGTTCATGTTCACCTGTGATAGCACCTGTCTCTCTCCCTTACTCTCTCATATAGATAACCCCATGATAATGACCATGATGATGATTCTGATAACGTCTCTGATCGAACGACACACGTGACCAGACCAGACAGTCTTGTCATCACCTCTATTTTTCCCCTCCCCTTCGGCCTTTCCCACCAAACCCCACGTCCGGTAATGTTTCCTCGTACGTTGACTTGCCTTCCAGCCCCATTCTCGGTCAGTTAGCTGTCAGACATTATACCAAGAAACAAAATGATGACAAAATAAGGTAAAGACGAGAATAGTGCGGTCGGTGAATCATCGGGGAGAGGGAAGGACATTTGTGGAGCCACAAGAGGAAACAGGCTAGGGGTGCAACTCCCACCCATCCCAGCCCACCCCACCCCACTGTGCATCAATAGATCGGTACATTATCATGACTATAACCTATCGGTAGATATACCATGTTAACATCCAACATTACCTATCAACATTTTAATTCATCCTTGTGTTGAAAAATATAATCCTGACAAAAGGGGATTCAATTTCATCAAACAAAACAGAACGTAATCGAAGCATTTCACAACAGACGCTCATATCATAATCAAAAACATATCAAGAATTTAGGACGAAAAATATCGAAAACGAAGGGTTATTTTTTTCCTTCCAACAGTATGAATTTTAAACGAGCAAATGACAAGTTTTACTAGTAAAAGGGAAAGTAATCATGGAGTGTGTACAAAAGGATAGAAGAGATACTTGATTAATGAAATAAGAGAGAGAGAGAGAGAGAGAGAGAGATGAGGTGGGGGGGGGGGGGGTTGGGCGGGAGAGATTCCAATGTCTAACATCATCCAAGATATTTCAAGATTAGGACTAAGCTACAATACTGTAATATCATTCTCAATTTCGTTTAACAAAAATAAAATTGCTGATGAAATTGTCGATCATGGAAACATCATTTTTATCGTCGATGGAATTTTAATACGGCACCTAAGATTGAACCACGCAAATGAAAAATTCCTTCCTAACGTAGATATTGTTTTTTATTTTCTCCCATTTTAAACCATGAAGATCATTATATAAACCCTTCTTTGTTTTATCCTTCGCCTAATTAAGCAACACTTTTTTTCTCCAATATGAGAAATAGATACAATGGTTCAGATTTTGCGACAACAAAAATGCAGACTAAAATATTATGCTTACGTATGCGGTAACACGAATACCCGTAATACAAGAACTCAACATAATTATGATTGTATTGTATTTCTTCTAAACCTGAGCTTAGAAACGCCCATGAGAGGGCTATGCCATTGGCTATGGTCGATAGGCTGGGAGGCTATGTTTAGAATAGAGCAGCTACCTTCATCACACGACCTCAGACATTGATTGGATAAACTTTGCCCCTAGATTGTAATAACTTTATTATCAAGACATGCGGAGGAGGGAGGGTAGATAGAGAGGCAGAGAGATGGAGTTACAAAGAGGAAGAAAGGGAGTAAAGATAGAGAGAAAAGGGAGAGAATAAGATAGAGAGGCAGAGAGATGGAGTTACAAAGAGGAAGAAAGGGGGTAAAGATAGAGAGAAAAGGGAGAGAATAAGATAGAGAGGCAGAGAGATGGAGTTACAAAGAGGAAGAAATGGGGTAAAGATAGAGAGAAAAGGGAGATAATAAGACAGAGAGGGAGGTGGAGGAAGAGAAGAAGGGGAAACAGGGGAAGGGGTGAAGGGGCGGAGGAGAAGAGTGGTGGGGAAGGAGGAGAAAAGAGAGTGAGAGAGAGAGAGAGAGAGAGAGAGAAAGAGAGAGAGAGATGTAGAAAGAGCGAGATAGAGGGGGAGAGAGAGGGAGAGAGAGTTAGAGAGAGAGAGAGAGATAGAGTAAGAGTGAGAGGTATAGCGAGTGAGGAAGAGGGAGAGGAGGAAAAGAGGGCAGACAGTTAGTAAATAGAGAAAGAGTTGAACAACAGCAATTAAAAAAAAAAAAAAAAACAGAGAAAATTAAATATATAGATAGCTTGATAATAAGAAGGTCAAATATATTAAAGACGTATTAAAGGGGGTGTGGGAGGGAGGGTGGTGGAATGATTATGATTAAGGTCTCCCACGGTGACGCGACGTTCGTCTACCGTCTCAACGCCCCCGCTCTCATCGTGCCAAAGTGACATTGCTCGCAATCCGGAGATATTAGCACGGTTTCAGGCATACCTGAGGTTAAATCGAAAGTGGTCATAGTTTGTGCAAAGTCTCGCCTTTTGTCACATTTGTGTTACCCACAAATTCCTGAGAATAATAAAGTGTTGAAACACGTGAATGAGCTGCAGATGAATCCATTGTAAAAACCTTTCTCTTTGTTTTGTGAAGGTGGTCTTCATCAAGGAGCTAAGTGGGAGACCTTTTAATGAAAATGAAAGTATCGTGCCGAGCAAGCTGGTAAACTTCACAGTCTTTCTTTTCGTTCCGTCTCACACAAAGAGCTCTAAAAGTGCGCATTCTTTAGGATCAGTAGAAATATTTAACCTCGGTTTTTAGTCTATAGGTACTTTCAAAATCATTCAAATTTGACAAAGGAAATCTGTATGGCATCTCATTAGGCTAGTTCTGGATCTGGATCTGGATGTGTACGATGTGTACGATGTGTACGATGTGTACGATGTGTTACGACACGCACGCGTTGAAAAGCGAGGACCATTGTGCTACCTTTGTCTCAGTTGACATATAACTAGCATACAGGTGTAATATTATATACAGGCGAAAATTATTGTTACCTCTGACATTTTTACCTCTTAACATTTTTACACAAAATCAATCGACATAAGCTTTCCCAAATTGCTTCCACAATCCAGACAGTTACTTTCAAAGCAAATTTGAATGATCATTAGTTAATGAATATTCATCATTATGCAGCTGTTCTCTTCCAGCTCTTCCAAACATCTACCAAAGATTTCACCTTAACCTAATCTTAGAAGAAAAAAATCCAGGCCAGTAAAAAAAAATAGTACTTTTTACTCATTATTGTGAAATAAGTTATAACTCTTTAATAAAGTAAAAATGTCTTTTACCGTCCCTCGATTCAGTATTTCTCAGGAAAATATTTGTTACTAACCATATTTTACCATGTTTAATTCTTCAATATATATTTCCAAAATATATATAAATAAATTAAGATCATACTTTTAGAGATCATTTCTATAGTATGTATCGTTCTCTTACGACACACTAGTGTCCCCACACCTAACCACGATGAAGAGTCGTAGCGTTTCCCTCTGAGCGCGAAGCGGACTTCGAGTGTTATCTCCTCGATAACTCGCTCGTCGTCATTGATGACCGTTCCTCTTCTCCCTTTGCGAGGAAAAGGAGGAGGGAAACGCATTCTGAGTGGTTAGATTTTTAAAATGAAATAAATAGTAAGATAGTACATTGCTGCAAATTTTCCATCGTGGAGATCAAAATGATCGATTACAAACGGTACGGAATGGTATTTCCAGAGAGCTTTCTACCTTGACTGAGGAATATTTATAGGCCTACAAGACATTTTGAATTAAAAAAAAAATCATATCATCAGCCATTCATTAAATTTTTACGGAATGACAGATCTGTTTTTGTATTCTGTAACAAAGCTAATACAATTTAAATATTTTATGAATTTGAGGAATGGTTGGTAGGAAACTCAACGTTATGAAAGAAACTCATATTACCGGTAGTTTGTATCTAATATCATGAATTTGTAGATTTGTATTGAAATGTTTAATATTTTTTAAATGGAAAATTCTCTGGAATGTTATACCGTTACACTTGGAATTGACCAAATGCAATCCTATTATGTTAACTACAGTCTGCATGTCTTTAGTTTTTAAAATCTTTAAACCCAAGGTTTATAAGTCCTGGTAAAATGTGAAAAATAGTTTGTAAGCTTTCGACTCATTCTTTTTTATATGAGTTGTAGACTGACAGAATAGAAATGTCTCCTGAAAAGGATTGCTCTGCAAATGCCTTTATAATAAATAAAAAAATATGACAGATATAACCAAAATAATTGAAGTGTTTTGACCAAAGGGTCATGCCACATATTATTTGTGTAGCCCCATCAATACCCATTTCTGTGTGCAGTTTATGCGCTTTCCATTAAGATTGAGTAGATTTGTAATCGATTCCGAGACCCCACAGTATACACCAAATACACTACAGTCATAACTACATGTAACTGGAGCCTGGTGAAAATTATTGTTACCTCTGACATTTTTACCTCTTAACATTTTACACAAATCGACCTGGGCTTTCCCAAATTGCTTTCAAAACAAATTCGAATTAAAATTAATTAATGAATATTCATCATACAACTGTTCTCTTCCAGCTCTTCCAAACATCTACCAAATATTTTACTTAACCCTCATCTTAGAAAAAAATCCAGGCCAGTAAAAAAGAATAGTTCTTTTGATTCATTATTATAAAATAAGTTATAACTCTTTAATAAAGTATAAATGACTTTTACCGTCCCTTGATTCAGTATTTCCCATTAAACTAGTTGTTACTAACCATATTTGATCATGTTTAATTCTTCCATATAATTACAGAAATTCTACTTTGAACTTTAAGATCATACTTTTAGGGATCATTTCTATAGTATGTATCGTTCTCTTACGACACACTAGTGTCCCCACACCTAACCACGATGAAGAGTCGTAGCGTTTCCCTCTGAGCGCGAAGCGGACTTCGAGTGTTATCTTCTCGATAACTCGCTCGTCGTCATTGATGACCGTTCCTCTTCTTCCTTTGCGAGGAGAAGGAGGAGGGAAACGCATTCTGAGTGGTTAGAATTTTTTAATGAAATGAAAAGTAAAATACTACATTGCTACAAAGTTTCCATCGTGAAGATTAAAATGGTCGATTATAAACGGTATGGAATGGCATTTACAGAGAGCTTTCTACCTTGAATGAGGAATATTATACAAGACGTATTGAATTTATTAAAAAAAAATCATCAGCCATAAGCCAACCACTAAATTAGTGAAATACTCAATGTTATGTTTGTTTGTTACGGAATGGCAGATATTTTTTGTATTCTGTAACAAAGCTATTTCAATTTCAATATTTTATGAATTTGAGGAATGGTTGATAGGAAATACAACGTTCTGAAAGAATTTCATAGTAGTCGCTGTTTTCACGAAGTGACGGTAGTGAAAAAAAATTGCATTCACTTTGCGTTACGATTTTCCTCACTACCGTCACTTCGTGAAAACAAGGACGGTTTGTTTGTATCTAGTATACAGTGCAGACTGTCCGCTTATTGGGAATTTCAAAATTAACCGGGGGGAGGTGGGGCTGCAGCCCCAAGCCCCGCACAACTGGGTCGGCAACTAATGAATCCAACTCTTTCTATAATCAAGTGAAGATCCAAGATGTGGTTTATTTATTTCTTTTTCTTTTTGTTGTTGTCAATTTACCAAAATTAAAGATTATTTGATTTATTTGATTTTATTTTATTTTATTTATTCTCCGAATTCACAATAAAAAACATGATATATATACAGAACATTTACAACGTAATATGAATAGACATTTAAAAAACAAACATAATATACAATGTAGAAGAGAGAAAAAAGAAGAAGACAATAATGAAGTCGGAGGGACACCCAGTTCAGTCAAGCCATAGAGACAAGACTGTTCTTCCATGGGGTCCAAGATAATTGTTATAATATTAAATATATATATTGTGTAGAGCCACGTTTGTCCATCCCCAGTATCATTTTTCATGGTGTACGACATCACTTAAAAAAAAAAAAAAAAACACTTTTACTCTTTTAATCCATTAGATTATATGGGTTACAAAATGCTATCGTCCTTAATTAAGAGAGTTATACCGGTCTGCGAGGTGAGACTACCCTACGAGCCTGACGATGATAACGATGACATACGAATTTGTTGAGGAATCTGTCACGCACGTTTCCCGCTAATTCGACCGTGCGTGCCCCCAGAGACCCTCTTCGTTCACATAGTGTTGACATTTCATTCCATTTTATTTCTTTCATTGATCAAGTCATAATAATACAGCCATGTTTAGCGCGATCTGTGCCAAGCCTATTTCGGCTGTTCCTATAAAACTGAAAAAGGAACGAATTACGCGGGTAGAATTCTTTTATGCGCCGGTTTAAAGCTACATGATGTTTTAATGAGTAGTAGATATACATCGAAAAGTATCTGATTCATTGTATGTAATGTGAACGCAATCATATTTCATATTTGGGTTCAATTTAAAAAAAAAGCTCATGTGAAATTCATTACGTGGATTTGTGTTACTTTCTGTTAAATTGAAAGGAAAAATATAGGCAGCAGAGGCAGAGCAGTGACGATGAGGCGGGCATAATTATGTACCCCCTCCCCACTCATGAATGGACCCACGCTACGCCACTCACTGCATAGGCATATTTTTATGGCATATTTCTCCTTTTTTTCCTTGAATCTCAATAATATTTCCATGATGTAAACGAAATTTGCAAGTGTCTTATTTTCAAATAACATGAGATTTTGTTGTTGCCCCTCCTCGTAATGTAGTCTGCGTGACAGCGAGCAGATTGAAGGCATAGTTGGTGCGATACGTGAGCGAACTTGTCAAATACCCAGGGAATCACCTATTATGACAATTTGCTTTTAAACGACCAGGGCATGCACCCTCCTCGATGGTTGCACAGAAGAGAGAGAAGCCTTTCATTTTTTTTAATTTGTTGTACTGTTACCACATTATGTCTTTAAAAAGAGAGAAAAAAAGAAAGCAGGAAATTAATATTAAAAAGAAAGGCGTTGTATATAGTCAGTTCTTGACTGATTGCCATTACAACAAGAAACAACAACAACGACCCCATGTTCCTCCTTCTCCCTCTCCCACATGAGCTTCCTCCCTCCCCCCCCCCCTCCTCCTCCCCCCTACTCTCTCTCTCTCTCTCTCCGTCATCTATGTTTTTTTCTCTCCAATTTCTCGGTATATCTCTTTCTTGCTCTCTCTCCTCTAACCCCCTGTGGGTGTGTTGTTCGCGTTTGAGGTGTTTAAAAAACATGTTTTCAAACTGATTGTCTATGTTTTTTTTCTGTCCATTTCTTCATTTATTACAATGCCCTTAAAAAAAATACGTACTATTCCGCCTTCATGCGTGTATTAATCGACTTCGAGATAATATTGACCCACATCGCTCTGCAAGAAGTTCAAATTTAAGTACTTAAATGACCTCTCAAGTCTGAGGGGAAAATCAGAGCTAGATTACGATTCTTTAAACGGAAATAAGAAGATTTTGGCGGAAGCCTGATATCTTTTTGATGTGATTTGTCTAGTCTGAAGGGAAAGAAGTTTGGTATAGCGAAATATTCAATGGAGGACTTAAATGAATCTATTAGTTAGAACTTAGACAGCGACAGATATTAAAGGAAAGAACGAGATGAGCATAATGAATATGAAGAACAGCAAGGGAAAATTATATAGGAAAGAAAGCCGAAGGAAAATATAAAAATAAAACTGACTGAGGATGAAAAATGGAAGCTGAAGAACAGAAAGAACAAGAACACGAACCAGAAAAAAAAGGAGGAGGAGGAGAACATGTAGAAGAAGAAGAAGAAAAAGGAGATGAATGAAAATTCATTTATAAGTCATTACGAAGTATATCGTCATGACTGTTGGCATATATATAAAAAGGTGGAACCTCTCTCTCTACAATGTTACGAGATATAATGTGAAATTGAACACTGATATAAGCAGTATTCACAATATTTCACACAATGGCTATAAATACCAAATCAATACTCACTATGAAATGTAATTGATGACGTCTAATCGTATAGATTGATCACTCACACTATACTAGTACATGGGAAAGTTCACTCAATGGATCTCGTGGAGGTTATTGTAATGCGAAATTGAATTATCGTCAGATTATTGATACGGTGATATAATTAGGTCATGAGCATAAAAGCTGAATATGGTTCATCTATTATTTTATATGCGTTAACTACATCAAAGGAGCAGATAATTAGTGTAGTCTTTGAATTCAACATGAATAAACTTTCCCGAAATATCCAATAAGAATTATGTGTAGATACAGTTGTTTGTTTCATTATGGAATTGTGGAATCATGATGACATAATTATTCAACAAGAATGATAAGACATGATAGACAGCATGTTAAATTGGTGTAACGACAGGATTGTAGCGTTATTTTTTTTAAAGATCGAGCTCTGGAGGGGTACTCAAATCACGGGGGGGGGGGGGGGCTGGCGCCGGGGTGGATGAGTACCGGTCTTACAAGGTGGGAATGATGTGAATAAAAACAAGGCAATCTTTGATGTATGATTTGCACATAATTGTAGACGCTAAAGATATCACCATTTGCAGGTCTAACATAATACAACACATTAGCTATAATCATGTGAACTATAAAAACTTGTCAGCTAATATGCCTGTAACGGACACCGTTTATGTACTTGGATATCCTGTAGCTAAACGAATATCAAGCAATTATGAAGGTGATATTATGACGTGAAATAGTATTCCTGGTGTATATATTTGTCTCAGTTGGACTATAATAAGACTAAATGGTGCACCACTGTGTCTGAGCGACAATAATACTTTTGGTGTTTGGACATTGGGTTCAGAATGACGTGATAGACCCAACTTCAATGACGCGAACACGCATTCTCTTTCATTCGGATAAATTGAGTTCACACGTAAGTTTCCGATCTGAGGGTAGCGTGGTATTTGAGGATGAAATGTGCGAACCATTTTGATTTCTTGGATGAAAATCCTGGCGAAAGAAGATTTCTTTGTGACTTTGTCCTCATGCTATAGATGGAAAGACAATGTTGATATAGCTTTGATGATGGAAAAGAAATGAAAAAGGGGAGAGAGAGAGAGAGAGAGGGGGGGGGGGGGATATAGACAGAAAAGAGAGGGGATATTTGCGGAATTTGAATTCGAAAACTGAACTGTTGAAGGGGAGCTCCTTGAAAGATGGCCTTATTTTTCCTGTTTTACCATTTTTCACTGTCTGTTATGGTCTTTTGTTGTGATTCTTTTCGCGCTCATCTCCTTCTACGAGATCTTTAAATGAAATTTCTTCGAATGTGTTTTCGTACTTTCAAATACTTCAGCTATACTCGAACATACTTGAACATTAATGAACCTAGCCTTCGACATATCTGACCTTGTGAATTCATGACATTCAACTTTCTCTGACTCTCTGCATGAGCTCCGAAAGGAAGTATAAATAGTTTGTTGCAAACACATCGGCATTTCTCGTCAATGAGTCTCGCGAATAATCGATTTATTCTAGAGTGGGAAGGTAAATATCAGAATAGCGATTATATTTGTGCAAGTCATTTGAAAGGTTTTCGTCATACTCATTTCATATTACGTCACACGATACCCCGGCGCGTTCGTGTATTGATAGGGGTGATAAGCCGGCGAATGCAACTGGACGTAAAAAAGAACATTCCTCTTTTATTTTGTTTGAAGTTTATGGAGAGTAAATGAACTGTGCGTAGGCAGAGACAAACAAACAGAACTTTTATGCGAATGGAATACGAAAATGAGACTAGGAATAGATATACTTTTGTAACTAAATAAAGCTTTTTCATCTGCTGAAAACATGTTTAACTCCGTGATTTAACCAACCACCCCAAACGCCTGCTAATCATCATCACCTCTTATTGCCGTTACCATCACCACCACCACCACCGCTATCTATATCATCGTTGTTGTCATCATCATCATCATCATCATCATCATCATCATCTTCATCATCGTCATCATCATCACTATCATCATCATCCTCGTCTTCGTCATCACCACCACTACCAGCACCACCAGCACCGCCAGCATCACCACCACCATCAACATCACCATCATTATCACCACCATCATCATCATCATCAACAGCACTGTTATCACCATCATCATAACCATCGCTATCATTATAAGTCAATAATAATACTACCTTCATTACCAACAATAAAAACAACAATAGCAACGACTAACCAGATCATGAAAATTATGGCTGCATGAATTACTGCAACTTTTGATTTTACTTTGCTATTTATTTTTGAGAGTACAATGTCAATGCCAATTTGTAACTTTAATTGGACGAATCAATATATTGGGAACATCGCAGACAGCATATAGACGGCGGAAGAAAGAAGCTTCCTCCTCCTCATCTCATGACCCCAGAGATCAAACATTATGATTTATGTTGGTGATGATGAGGAGGAGGATGTTGGTGATGTAAACTGGTTCGTGGTTTGAAATGGAGATCATGGTAGTGGTGGTGAGGATAGCGAACACTTCTTCTTTTTTTTTTATCCAACATTACTGAGTCTAACACCACATCATTAACCAAATTACTATTGTCACCGAAGATAGAACCAGACCAATCATCTCAATTGATTCTAGTTTCATCAAACACCATTGCTGGGATGATAGTCATCGTCGTCACCATGGTAACCGTCATTCCTGCAGCTGGTATCGGGCAGCTGAATGATCACGTGACCTCCTGCTACACGCATCGGGTCGGTGTATCAGTTCAGTTCCCTCAATGAGCAAAAGTAAATATTTCTTTGATGATGAGTCTGATTGCAATGAAGACACACATACACGGGCATCAATCATCTCTATCAACAACATCTTTGCGGTCTTCACCCACAAGAAGAAAAGTGTGTGGCTAGTTTGTAGACGCAGACCCTTTGCAGTCGTAACGACTAACATAGTGTCTGAATTATGAGACTATGTAGACTGCATACACCATAGGCCTGTATGATAATTGATATCTACTTGACACACCATTGTCCCGAGACAAAGTTAGAAAGAGCTCAAGACTTGATGGAATAGTGTGCAAGTATCTAAATAAAGTCTGTGCATGCAGACCAGTGATTGGCGTTGAACTTGTATGACGTCATGGCAAAATAACTTCCTTCAAAAGTGCTCGAGAAAAAGCGGCATGTTTGATCCATTACTGGTGTTATTCCATTAAATAAACGTTTTTTTGCTTTGTCCTCTATTGAAATTAAGACCTTCGTTCAAAATGATTTTTGGTATTAAAGATTTGCATCACTTTATGTATAGTGTTTAGGGGAGCACTATCGGGATAACAATGATAATGAAAAAGAAGAAAAAAAAGTACATTGGCAATAAGAACAATTTTTGTGTGTATGGAGCAAGGGTGGAGCGATGGATGGAGGGATTGATGGAGAGAGATAGAGAGATAGAGATAGAGAGAGAGAGAGAGAGAGAGAGAGAGAGAGAGACAGAGAGATAGCGAGAGAGAAAGAGAAAGAGGGGGGGGCATGAAAGTACTCAATAAACCGGTGTTTCCAGTGTTTCTTTAAAAAAAAAGGGGCCCAATTCTGAAAACGAAAGCACAATATTAGAAGGGCTTTGTTTGTTGATGTCGGTGTTGTGTACTGAAGGGAATGGGGGTATGCTCCCACCCCTATTAAAAAAAAAAAAAAAATCGCCCCTGAATATTAAAGGTAGGCCTACATCTCGGAATAAACTGTACATTTTATTTGTCTTTATGTACGTCATTAAATCATCTCAATCGCCCGCCTGTCATCTTCCCAACTACAATCGTTTATTTAAGAAAGAAAGAAAAAGACCAATACAAACATGAGTGGGTGGGTTTGGAAGAATGTCTATACATGCCCGTCCCGCCTGCCAATAGTTATTTTCAAAGCTCTTACCGCCTTGCATTTACGTGGTTTCCGTGTCGTATCTATTCGGATGTTTGATAACCATTGAACGGAACGAATTATGTTTATTTTTGGAAGGACCTTTGACCGACACACGAATGCAGCGGAAACTGTACAAGTGTGAACTGGTTTTATAAGAAAGGGAATGTAATTTCAGTGTGTGTGTATTATAATTTGTCTTACAAGAAATATATTTAACTCATCCCTTTTATATTAATAAGCATGCGCATTTTTTAAATAAGTACTGTCAGAGTACTAATACTGAAGGTTAAAACTACTGGCTATTGAATTCATACCCATATCACATTTCGGGTTTATATTGCAGATTACGTTTATTTTAATTTTGTCCAGTGTTCAGATGTAGATTTCTTTACGGTCCTGTATTCATCTATATACTGTTAATCTTGTATAGGTACTTTACTAGGACAACATTTCCATCTTCTTATTTTTTATTTCTTTTCCCCCTCGTTTTTACACGCCAATAGTGAAGGACACAAAGCGTAACAAATCTTTATCTGTATCTAAACCAAAATGGTGATGATGTTTAAAAACATTTAGGTCAAGATATATCCCATACCAATACCATTACCAACTTTGTAATTATTGCCGTATGTGAGCATTTTATTATTTTGTCCCGATTTAAGTTGTCTTGAGAATGTGACATTTAGATAAAATTTACATCTAACATTGTATTCAACAAAGCTCCTAATTTAACCAGTCCACCTTTCATTCTTGAGTTAAGAAAATCACAAAGAACATCAAACTTACAAGGGGTATGCTTGTTAACTGTAAGTACAGTCCAACCAGTTTCCACATCTCTCTCTCTCTGTCTCTGTCTCTGTCTCTTTCTCTGTCTCTCTATGAAGGCCACCTGTCTATAGTGGCGATGTTTTTTTGTTTTTTTGCGGGGGGGGGGGGTCTCCCTCTCGAGCAAGAAATAATTGTGTAGTAAAACTTGTCTATATATATAGGGAGGCTACCTGGATACCGGGCCTGGTTAAAGCGGATATTGTCTCTATGTCCCTTGGGTGGGCGTAATAGACAGGTTTGAATGCATCTGTATTCCTCAGCTTATCAAAGAGAAATCTATCCTCTTCATGTTTGTCATGAAAGTAATTTAAGAAATTAAAGTGTACCAAAAAACAATAACCTTTCCCAATTTTAGGAATGTGCCGCTGAGCTCTTTCTTATTTGCATTCGATTTGTCCAAAGTTTATGTGACGTCATATACTTCCGGGTTTTATTACAGCCACATGAAAGCTGCCGCTGTGTACGTAGAGTGGTACGAGCGAGTGTAGCTAGCGCGCGCCGTACAAATCGTTGGGTTGTGTAGCGACGTGTTCCCGTCCCGTTACTTCAGAAAACGATCTGACAGCGTGAGGACTGTGGCTTTACGGCACAGAGAATTTTGTCAAAAGGATATTCATTTAAAACCTTTCTTTGAGATCACATTCTATTTTTCTTTTGGACATACTCAGGATTATTATTGACTAAACCATGATGGGTAGAACTTCATTTCATCGAAGGGTATTCACCGCATGCCTGGTGACTTTTACTGGAATATTCATGCAGTGTTCGTGGAGCTGTGATCCCCTCGAGGAGCCCACCGACTTGAAGGCCTACAGGTCTGGGATAGTGGTGGAAGGGACTCTCGTTGGATCAACGGCCTTCGTGGAGAGGAAAACAATGAAGGGACAGTTTCCTTCAAGAGTGTCAGATATTCAGCTGAGAGGATTTGCTTCGGAGGACCCATGTACCGGTCCAGTTTCATCATTTTCATTGAATACAACTTATTTACTATTTATCAATGAGACGAGTGACGAAGGAGTTTATAAATTGATGGCGAATCCGGAAGAATCGTCGAGAACAAGCAAGCGGACTGTTCGAAAAGTGGTCAAAGATGGTAAGTGATGAAAGAGTGCTCCTGATATCTTAATCCTCCATCTTCCACCTCAGTTCTGTAGTATATCATGGCGAAATCACGAAAACAGCTTACTGTGTGGTTATTCCTGTCTTTTCAGCTGTTGAAACGAGTACTTTGAGCGTGCTTGTTGGGCGAATATTTTCATTTATCGGTGAATTGTTATTGATGCCCTTTGGCTAGCCGATACTGCAAGCCACGCGTGCTCTATTAACTTCGGGTGCTAGGTTCATTTGTGGGCCGCCAGCGCTGGCCTCCCGTTCCTTGATTGTTGGCAAAGAAAGCAGGATCGCCCGGTGTCGAGTATCAATCTGTATACTTACAATGTAGACCTAATAGTAATACACAAGAATTCTAGTTTGGAGCAAAGTACATGTGACCATGTGACACCATGTTATTAATCTGTAATAATTAACAGAGAAACATGGGTCACCTTGTCTACTCCAACTTTTAAGTTCTGTAGTAACTCTGTAAAGTATGTTGAATAGGGTCTACATTGTTATTAAATGTCTGAATCGATAAAAGACAAATAAATTAACCTTAACTAAACCTTGATACGTACGACCGACAGAAATGTACCCTTTCCCCCACATTTCTGGGCATCTACTAAAATGTCCAAACTTCAACTGTAGTTTGAGAGGTGCAGTGTTTATACACTCTTTCATGAATTTCTGAAGATGATTTGAGAATTTAGATACATGTACATGTACATGTACGTTGTTCTTTCAATACAGCCATTGATGTAGCGAGTCACTGAATATAGATCTAGTGGCTTGAATTGGATTTGAAAGTATGGCTTCTTATTTCTTGGTTGCATTATTACATAATCAATAATGTGCTTGCATCAACAACAGTTCATATGATGCAATTTATTCTGTTTCCTAGTTGCCTAGCAATGCAATGAATTGAAAGCAAAAGAAAATCCTTTTTGTGATACACCTGTAAATTGCACTTTTGCATCCATTCTGTAATTGGTAGAACAGGGCACCAACTAATCAACATAGATGGATGATAATGTTACTGTGCGATGTATGAATATGGCCTTCATTCTAAATGAAAATGTGTACTCTTAGGTACCAATGTTATCTTTTCAGTCTTGGGACTTGAAGTTGCACATTTACAAATTCAATCAGACATTTTTTTTGGGGGGAGGGGGGTGGCGTGAGAAAATGTTTCGTTTGACTAGCTTAGCTAAGAAACACAAGCTGATCTCTATTGCATAAGATTTGTATTCATTAGGATGTTGGTACTTGTAGTTAGCTCCCATTCTGATTGATTGCCTTTAATTTAACAGGGAAATGTAATTGTATTGCCTTTGATTTTTAAACTCACAGGGAAAGCTTTTGCTGAACAATAGATCTTATGTAATTTTGTTTTGCCACATGACTGCATGCGCACCTACATGTATACAGAAAGGGGATTTCCTCCTAAAGCACTCATGCACAGAATGTTCTATTTCTGTTCTTTGAACGTACCCCATGGCTTGTATGCACTCCGCTTCTCACAGGGAGGTATGGTATTTCTTTTCATCTCTTTCTGACTGATTGTATATGAAGACAAATGACTTTCTAACAAGCTTTAGGCACATGTGTACAAAGCATCCTGAAGAGACAGGCACATGGTGCATCATATCAAAGCCCTCTCCAGCCTTGTCACAAAGCATGTATGCTCTTACATTCCATCCTCCCGGGTCACGTTGGGCATTGGACACCATTATGTATTCAGTCAAGCCAAATATTTCCGCTCTGGACGTGTCCACTCATGCCCCTATTACAAATAAAAGATAGGATCTCTTTAGATACCGCTGTGATTGTATTATGGCTGCTTTGAGCAGAAAGGTAAACTCTCAATTCATTTGATTGTCCAAGCCTGATGTAAGACACTAATGCTGTCTGGCATGCTCGTTTCCATGCCTTCTTGCTCTCCCAAACTCAGTCATCATATACATGTAGGCATTATACTTATAAATAGAAGTGCTTTCATTTTTGTTGGTAAGCCTCTATATATCAGGGAACACATCACTCTATACATGATGTAATAATCATGAAGACCCACAATACACAATGAAATGGTACATGTAGGTCTTCATAATCTTTTAAAGGTTTATTCCCCGATTGCTGCTCTAGATCTACATTGTATGTCAGTACCAATTCACATTAATTACTTAAAATGTAGATCTGGTTTATTGAATTATTTGTTTGTTGTTGAATACTTTGATATTTTTTTGATCAGCCTATATTGTATCTTAGATTAGACCAAAGAATAAGTTGAATCATGACTTTTGCTATAAAAGAGCAATATCCATGTAAATGCATGTCTTTGCAATATTTCTGTTGGTTTGCAAAGTGAAAGTGTTTTGTATGTGGAGAAGTCAAAGGAATGCACAATCATTAGAAGTACATAGAAGCATGTACGTTGTAGTATTAAAAACATTGTATTTATATCAAAATATGCAAACCTTTAAAATCCTAGTGCAAGTTACAAAATTTGTACCAAATTGGTTGTGTATAGTTGTAGAGTCACAACTGTTAAGAAAACATTGATTCCCAATGGAATTCCTTGGTGAAAACTCTCAATTACCCAATTAAACTCACACTCCTCCATTGATATCTGTACTACCCCCATTGAATAGCAACAATGATGTGACTTTGCATTGAAAACCACTGCCCCCACTCTGAAAAGGTTCTTACAATGTACATGTAAATAGATCACAACAAAAGGGATTGGAATGAAGAATTAAGCCTGCCCTGAAAGTAGGTAATCATGACCACCTGATTACCCTAAATAACATCTATTATACCTAAAAGGCTGGTGCCCAGGTACTCTACAATGGACTTATAAAGGCAGGTACAGTACGCCTGTATTATTTCTGTCCCAGTCAGATAATTTGTAATTCTTTGATGTTTGGGTTTATTTCCAGATTGTGGTCTAAAGTAATTCTATTTTTAGGAATTTTGAAGTTTCTATTAATTCTTGATCAGCCCCTGGGGATCAGGTCAATTTTATTATTAAATAGCCATTATTATGAAAACTAAATCTTTTTATCAGAGGCTCATTACACTACACATCAAAGGAACTTGTGATATTTTATGTAACTTGGAATTATTGTTCTATTAGAAATTTCGAATTTTGAATTCAATTTCAATCAAATAATCTCTAGTACAATCATTACAAATTCATCACAGATTTATTCAATGGGTAACAGAGTACTGGTGATGTCCTTGATTTTATTTTATCTAGTACTAAACAGAAAATAATAACAACTTTGCTTTGCAGTTTAATTACTTTTAAATCACACATTACAGGTGTTGAAAGTACTGTGAGAGTGCTCTTTCATTAAGATCTCATCAAGTATAGTTTTGTCTGTTTGGAGCCAGAAGGGCGTTAACTTATCATCTGATATACCGGTAGAGTTAATGTCCTTCTGGCCCTAAACAGGCAGTTGTTTCTAATGAAGTTTTACCAGGTAGGAATGATTAA
This sequence comes from Strongylocentrotus droebachiensis, assembly GCA_035222895.1. Classification (NCBI taxonomy): domain Eukaryota; kingdom Metazoa; phylum Echinodermata; class Echinoidea; order Camarodonta; family Strongylocentrotidae; genus Strongylocentrotus; species Strongylocentrotus droebachiensis. The sequence continues at coordinate 179,320 of JAVYIG010000374.1, forward strand.
TCTAAGCTTGACCAGTAATGAGCTCAACTTAGTGTCTGATTTAATTCCTCACCTGTTATTAAGAAGAGGGACATTTAGGGTGTAAACTAGTTATGTACATGTATCTAGTTGTGCACCTGTACAGTGCGTCCCAGAAAAAACGAAACCGAGAAGACAAAAGACTTGACCAATATGGAAAGTCTACCCAAGTTCAAATATGCAGGGTTATTTTTTTTTTTTCACCTGTAAAATCATGGGGCAAAATGTTCATTTGTAGAGTTTACTTCAGTTTAAGTAAGTGGATAGAGTTTTGCTTTCTAGTTTCTACCTGTAAAAGGAGTAACAAAATGTTCACTTTGTATGATTAGGTGACCTTTATACATCATTATGTTGACATTACACTCTGTATAAATAAATGTAACAGGTTTGATTGTACACACCCACCCCTTTTATGCAAAAGAAGTGGGTGTGTACATCCTACCTGTATGCATTTTTTGTTAACAGAAATATTTTGTCCCATCATGTACACTGTAGTAGGCTTCTTGGTTTACATAATGACAAATGCATAGCAACTGTAAAACACTACCATTAGTGTGAGACTTGAGAAACGACTAACCCTTCAGATGGAAATATATTGATATTTGAAGTGCAAGGTTGATCGTTGATTGGTAATACGATCATCTAAATTAACATTTTTATTTGACCCTAGAACAAGACTCGCAAGTGTGACTTTTCTCTCTTACGCCGTATCAAATTAAATTAGTTTGCTTGGAAAAGAAATCAATATCGCTTTCATCTTTGGATAAAAAAAGCAGGACCTGACGCAGTTGAATTGAGAATCCCCCTGATGATGTTATGTTCACGTGCATGCACATTGATGTTTATTGACGTTTTGTTGCGATGGTGCTTGGCGTTTTGATGGAATATAAATCCTTCCCATTCTTGTGTGGATATCCCCAGAATATAAACACGCAGCCTTGTCATCAGTGGATGCATATGAGTCAAACTCCACACTACTTTTTAGATACCGGTATCCAAACATTTCATACAAGTGCAACATGCAGTAGCAGGTTGACTTTACAACCTGTGTTGTACAAGATCAATGTGCAAATAGTATTTATGATATGATCACCTCCTGAAAAATATAAAACATAATCAGTATTGTCCAAATATGATATAGATTATAGTATTGATTTGTATTGGGACAAAGTTTGTGAGACACATAAAAATACTTTGTTGACATTTTACTGTACCTCACAAAATCACAATGTACATTTACCTGCTGTATGCATTGTAAGATAGAATACATATACTTTTAATACATGGAAATGTACTTTGAATGGGCATTAGTGATTCTTTTGTAGATTAATTTTGTCAATATATACTGGACTGTTTGAATAACTTATCCCCAAATAGATGAATACTAAAAGGGAAATATTTGAAATAGCTTTTCACCACTATGTGCAGTTGTGCACAAAGAATTTTCATTTATATTGACTTATGATTTGTGTGTTTACCCCAGACAAAGGAGGGCAAATATGGATAGGTTACCACAGATACCCCACAACCCAAGAAAAAGAAAACATCAATTGAAGTGTTCTGTTTACATTTGCAATATGATGACATTCTATTTATCAAAAACGACCCCATCTGTCCTTCTGTACTGTTTCCTGATGCTTTTTGTTTTTCTGTTTTACAAGCCAAGAGGATGGGACATTAGAATGCTTCTGAATACATCTCTGACCTTTCTATGCTACCAATTGGCTAATCCGGGAAACAGCATTAAGTCTAATGGAATCGGAAAATGAGATCCCCCTCTTTGGAATGGAAGTCCTATTTGCCTTCCTGATTGGAGAAGAATGCAAGAGAGAGAGCTTAGAGAATGGAGTTTGCATGCAAGCAGTGTAAGCACACCAGGTGAATACACTTGTGATATACATGTACAGTCTGTCTGTTCCATTGAAGCAGAATATATTAGAAAGAACAGGAATGGAATATCATTCAGGCATACGCTTGTCATGTATCACTTGATTCTTGGGTATAATGGTCAGAAAAGTAATTGTTCATTAGTGGTCAAATCTATAATGGACAAATTTGGGACATATTCCCATAGGAGATCGATTGAAATGTCAAATCCCCAAGTTCAGATCGGTTGTCCAGAATGATGTGTGTAAAATCAAGAATTACTGGATTTTGAATGCCTTTGACAATGTTTGAGCGGAGAAAGTGAAACCAGGATTGGAATGTTTGCACCTGTAAGGCAAGCATACAGCTTTCGTGGTCAAAAGGGCTCTATTAGACCTTTATCAATGTATACTATAGACCTAAAAGATCACCAATATTTGTTAAAAGTTTGTGTTTTGGGCAATTTTGCTGACCCAAGAAAAAACAAGAGACCACCTTCCACCTGGTGTGTTGCATAAAATTTCCCATACATTGGTTCTTTGTGCCCAGGTTACAAGCATGGTTTTTTTAAACAACAAATTTGTTAGTGATTGAAAATTGAAATAGCTGTAAGTGCAATTTGAAACTCTCTACATGAAATGTTAACCTGTTAATCACATACAATTTGATATATATACATGTACAAACATCCCAGTAATAGATGAAATGCAATACAAATGCAGACTATACGTGAATGTACATTGTTTGTTGTTCTACATCGCAACGTTTGATTTTTTATACCCAAATTCATAGAAAGTGCATATTTAGTTTCATAAAATTTGTATTTTAGGCCATCCAAAGACTTGGTGTTGATTTATTCAGGAACCGATTATCCTTTTCAAATATTGACATTTGTATGTAGGACAAAGTTTTTAGGTTAATCCTGCCCAGATGAACCAAAGAAGTATTTGCACCTTCAATTTCAAATATGCGAACTCTAAAGTTAACCATTCTATCGCCTTACCAAGAAATTAGGGCCATGGATCGACAATGACATACTACAATGTCAAGAACTTGACAGAGCTGTCATTGAAGGCCTTGTGGTCGATACATTGAATTTTCTTTTTTGGCTTTGAGCTTGGTTAAATACCACACAGGATTAGGTGAGCTGAGAAAGGCTTGGATATAGGACAGATCCTATGGCATGGACGGCCTGTCAACACCTCGTACAACAAGCTCCTTCTGGGAGGAGTTGCTGGAAACATTGAGGGGTGCGTTCACATTATAGCAAACCTTTGAAGTGTTCCTTACAAATACAAATAAGAATATATAGTTTGAACAAAGGTATTGGAAAGGGTGGAAACTGGATAACATACAATCTACATCTCAAAGGCATTTTTGAATGTTGAATCAAATCAATGAAGTTCCCCAGGGAATGGATATTTATAGAGGCAACCTTTAATCTGAAGATCAAGATACATGAACATGTATATGTACATGTGTAAACCACTGAGAGACACCAGAGCTTAAAAGCAAATAAATCCAGAATTTTAAGATAAATTTTGAATGTATACCCGTACATTCGTGGAAATCTGTTTTGGTCATTGTTTTAGTAGTTTCTCATTTTATCCTCAAAAAGAGTTGTTTATGATAAGAAACCTCTATACAGTACATGTAGATACATGAGTAATAAAGAAAGACATTGTAGCAAGGAATACTGATCAAATATTTTATTAGCTAAAATGTTGATGTTGTGAAATTAGGCCTTTGTGAAATTATTGGTTTCTCTGATTTCAATATCAACGTGTACATGTATCTTGACATGTTGGTGAATTGTGTGAAATCCACCTTCTTCCAGAATAGGGGTCTGATGTACATTGGCTAGACATGTTGCAACGAATAAAGGGAAGGGGATGAGCGTGGTAAAGACTGGCTTCCGCTGCTGCTCCGTATCCATGCCAGAAGTCTTCAAAACCAGCCCTCCTCCTGATCCTGCCAAGCAAGTAACCCCCTGACGACCAAACCAGCCCATCCTCCATCCTACGGTAGCCATTAATTACAACGGACCGGGTCCGTCCAGAATTGCTTGGCCAAATGCGCAAAGTACACATCCATGTTGTAATACATGTGATTCGTTGTTGTTGGGTAATAATTTGATGGGAACACACATGTGGGTTTGTCATTTGGTTATCAATTAGTTTTCGGTGATCAGAGAGAGAGAGAGAGGTGAATTATTTCCCCCAAATTTAGCTCAAAAGGCCTGTTTTCATCAGCTCTAACCCGCAATTTTTTTACTCTGGATATTGTCCTGAAGCTCGAAATTGCGTCTTCACCAGACCGATACGCTCATCACAAACTAGCTCGGACGGGCGCAAATCAGCCCGCTATTTCCCAAATAATAGCAGAAACAAGATAAAGATTTCTTGGGATATTTTCTCGACCAAATACATGTATGTATCCCGCTAATTAAAACTGCTGGCTGATGAGCAAGCAAATTGACTGGATAATTTTTGATCAAGATAATAAAAAAAGCGGGTCATTTGGCGAACTCAAGCTGAGGAAGACAGGCCTACATGTATGGTGATTTATGAATGCATAGAATCAGATGTTTCAACAGAAAACCTGTGTTTTTTGCATTTTAACATATTGCAAATTGCAATAATAAGTCAAGTGTCAACAGTTGTAAATATGGCATGTACATGTACTTTCTATACCCATTTTGAGGGTGCAGAAATTTAATTTTTTGATTAATTTCTAAGACATTTTCACTGTGTCAAGCGTCACTGTAGATTCTGCTTTGAATTTTGATAAGAAATGTTAAAATATTTCTTCTAAATTACAAGTGTCTTGGATACTGTTGAAATCTATTTGAGCAAAATTCACAACCTACATTTGTACATCACTGAATGGGTTAAATTAAATGGAAGAGAAGCCTTGCAAGCTGCAAATGTCTTTTCAAATTAATTGAAAGAATCTTGTCCAGGTAATCCAATAACAAGATAATTAACATCCCATATCCTTGAAGAAGTTTGCCATCCACTTCATTACTACTGCTGCATGTGTGAATTGAGAGGAGGGGGGGGGGGGGGAGTCATTTGATTAAATACTTACAGTCAAACCTGTCTGTTATTGTTAAGGTCACCATTTGGAAACAGAAAAAGTAGCCATATGTAAATACCTGTACATTTTGTTTAATTGTCATCAAAATAAAGCATAGATCTATGTATTCCATACTTGTATCTGAAGCACAAATCACTACCGTGATATAATTCTGATTCCATATCTGGTTTATTTATAATTTCAATCAATTTCGATGCGGCCTTATTTTGTGTAATGTCATATTCTTCTTTGCCGTTTACTTGTAATTCAATGTTTTTAACATGTTCCTTTAGTATTTCTCACTTTCCTTCCTTATCCTTTCTTCTTTCTCTTGCGCTTAGAAACATTGTATTAAGCGCATTATAAATGTAATGTATTATTATTATTATTATTACCGGTTTTCTATCTTTCTGTGATCATCCTGTACTAGACTGCTCTACATGTACTGTACATGTATGTACCAGTACACCACTACTTAAAGCAGAACATTCACACTATTCATCTGCCTCTATATATATGTAAATTGATATAAATGTATGAATAATGAAGCTGAGAGCTAGTAGTATCCAGGATTTTTACACGCTCTTTCCCCCGCTGTCATCTCGAGTCTTTAACCCGGCTGAATGCTCTGATGTGTGAGGGATTAGCATATCTCACGTTCTTGTGTTTCTTGGTGTGAGGGGATTTAACAGGGAATCTCTGAAGGATCAGAATGAAATCAACTTGAAGCTCTAAAGCGGCTTTCCTAACCATTTCACTGGCCCAGACCCATATTGTCTGACTCCAAAGTCTTCCTCAGATCGACCCCAGTTCCTTATTTCACTCGCTTGTGGTTTTGTCATGAATATCGAGAAGCGGCCGCCCGCAAACGAAAACTGCTGGAATTAGATCAATGAAAGCCTACAAGTGCAATGTTCCTGAACATGTAATTACAATGCAGGTACAGTGAAGATCTACTTTCTCTGGCCTAATCGGATTAAAGAAGAATATAAGGGAGTTTGAGAGCTTCACTCAGATTGACTTTTAGCTCAGAAATTTCTGAAAGATCTCTTGAACTCAATGTCAAATTTAAAGAATTACCACAAATTGAATATTCAAGTTAAGTTAAATTACAAGTCTAAATCTGGATTTAAATGAAATATTCTTTCATTACTCTGGTGGAATTTGATTTATTCAATTAGAAATTAAAGAAAAATCCAATATATCCTTATCAGAGGTTCCATAAATGTAACATCTGTCTTTTGTGGGAATATTAATATTCATAGAAATAACCTCTTCTTATGTTGATCTGTAAACTTAATACCGTTTGGAGTGGAGTTATCACAGAGATCTGTGATTGTACTGCTCAATATGGAATCATTGTTGTTGGAGGTTTGAATAGAGAACAGTCGAACTAAGGACAAATTATTCAATTACTCTGCATGTGGCCGGAGTTAAACAGTTTCAATTTGCAACAATAATCAAGAGAAAAATCAATAAAACAGCTTAAAACATTCCATCCTTATATTTAATTATTTGGGAGTATTGAGTGTATGAGAGAGACTTGTGGGAAACTTGATAAGTGCATAAAGTTGAGGACATACAATAACCAGTATCTCTGCATGTGGACCTTGCATGATATACTTTTTCAAGTCTTCATAATGATCTAAAATTCATTAGGACAATAACCCTTTTCATGTTTTCCGTTCATTCACAAAAATCATTCAGGCAAGTAATATGCAACGTATGAATTAGACCCCTGGGGCATGCTACAGTTTATACATGTATATATCTTTCATCAGGTTTGCCGCCCTGATTGCAACGAAAATGAAAGAAAGAAAATGAAACCAAAGTGATTGCTATTGGTTGCCCAGTGGTCCATTGAACAAAGCAAAATGGGAAAGTAGACCTACTGTACATTGTGTACATTTGTGAATCGTGTGCCTTCCAAATTTAAAGTTCATATTTATGAGAATTAGAATTTGCAGGTTTTCCAGAAAGAAGCCTAAAAAATAACTAATGAATATTTCAGCGTTGTCAGGCAACCTGTTATTTGGAAATTAGGATGGGATGGACTCTGAGACGATGCCCCTCTTTGAAAGCAATGTTCTTGAAAGATTATATGTAAATCATTTTTTGTCTTACATTGTGTAAATACTTTTTTATACAAATTTTTGGAGAAAGTGGTTTTTTGACTGCTTTTTAAAGTGAGATCACACACACATGAAAATGATGGTTGATATTACCTACATCTGTACATGTATTCCCACAGAGCACAGACCTACATACAAAAAAAAAGGTAACAAAGAGAAAGAGAGAAGAAAAAAAAAATAGAAAATAGAAATGAAAGTTGATACCTGCTGCTTTGTTTGTCCCTATGTACACCCACAATCAACCACTCTGTACTTCAGGATTCAGATTGATGCAGTTTACTTTGTGAATCTTATTGAAATGTGGGTAACTGAATTTGAAATTGTGGTTATCAAATTGATGTCATCGGTGTGTCTGCATTCTTTGAAATCATTTCTCATCACACCGTGGTCTACCACCTGCTATTCTAAAAGGAGCGTTAGGATAACAACTTTGCCAAGAAGTGCTATTTTACAACAAAGCCGTCACCGATGTTGTTAGGCATACAGGGTCTAACCATAAATTACTCTCCTCAACTATGCACTCGCACAGCATCCTAGAAAATTGGTAATCGTTTTTTTTTTAGGCAGGAGAGAAAATAAAAGATGATATTTTTTAGGGAGCCAGAAGGATGTTAACTCATACTTTTACAAGGAGTTTATTCCCTTCTGGCTCTCTGCAGTAGGGATCATATGCAGGAAGCCAGGAGTGCGACTCAGTGCGTAGGGCAGGTAGCAGGGACAACAAAGTGTCTATTAACAAGGACAAATTGACGCCTGGTTGGAGAGAGCCTCAGAGAGCCTCACTGGGCAGTTAGCAAGGTTGGGCTTGAAAGAGGGGTTTTAATAACCTTCCATAACAGTGCTTGCCTTCTTTAAGGGTTGACATGAATAGGAGAGCTAGATTTCTTGCGCTGTCTGGCCCTAGCAGCGATGGGTACAATGTGATCCTTTGATGGGTGTGAATAGGTATCTTTATCTAATCACTGACTCTTGTAGGGGTGCAGCTGGCCCCCTACCAGGTAACCACTTAACGATGACGACGGTATCTTGTAGAAAGTGAAGGAAAACAGACTTGCTACACATCGGTGATGATTTTCTTTGTCCAGGGTGAAAAATAGATAAGGAACTTCACTTGAGGTACAACAGATCATTTTCTGCAAAATGGGTGCAGCAATATTGGTGATAAAGCCTGATTTGTTTATGAACCTGTTTTCATGTGAAAAGTGATATTTTCTGAATTTGTTATCATATGAAGAGTAAAAGGGCATTAATGCTCAATGTTATGACAGTGTGGGTGTTAACACTCCTCTGGCGCTCATTTAACATTGTTTTCAGAGTCATACATGGAATGACATTTAAGAATGTGTGAACAGAAAACTGAATATGTGTATGCCGCTATGCTGTGCATGTTGTAAGGGAGCAGACTGCAGGCATGCAAACAAAATGTTGAGGTTGTAAGCCTAAAGCTTGAATTATTCATGAACTGGTATAATTGGCCTATCATACATACATGAGACCGTATATCCTTACAGCCAATTCTACCTTACATTAGGATGTAAATCCAATTCAGATTCCAATATTCATACAGTAGCATAACTGTTAAAATGCATATGATCTACATGTATATGTACAGTGCATGTATAATATATTTCAGTATGTGTATTGGGATATTACTAACTTTTGTATCTCGACTTTTCATGAAAAATGTAAAAGTTTTGTCTTTATGGCACAACTGGCTCATGCCTCCATTTTAAAAAGCAATTTAACATAAAAAGAAGAAAATTGTGCCCACTCTCTTCAATTCCCCTTCAAAAAGGTACCAGAAAATGTGATTCTTTCTTATTTTTTCAATCAGATATTTTTCCTTATTTGCCCCCCCACCTTCCTTCATAAACCTGGATCTACATGTACCCCTTTTCTGCCCTTTTTGCTTCATTGTCTGTTGAAAATCAGAATGTCATTAACTCTATGCTAAATGATTATGGTGAGTTAACACCCTTCTGGCCAGTAGTTGTGGCTCTTTAATAGCAGATGGCATACATGTACCTGTGGGTGGTTCAACATGTTCCAACATCAATTCCAGTGTACAGTGACATGTAGTCCTTCATATTATAGATGATGCGGGGAGCACCTCGCCCCCACCATTGACGAGAGTAATATCCCCGGTCGTTTGAATCGCACTGGACAGGTGCAGTCAATTGAATAGTCTGATATGGGAACCTACAAACGGATTTCCCTCTCAAATAAATGTTCCTTTGAGCCAATAACTCGTATCAGAATACAGATTCAAGTAGACAGACCAAATGGCATCAATTTTGAAATGGAGGTTGCATTTTGGGCAATCAGTGTTGGAGAGTGTAGTGTACACTGTACAGTGTAAATGTGTAGGCTACATGTACATTCTCATTTGGAACAAGTTTGTGAGGCCAGAGCCAGAAGGGCTTTAAATCACTTTTACACAATACACATGTAGACTTCATACCCTTCTGGTTTTCAGAAAAAGACATTGTAGTTAAGAGAAATGTACTTGAATTTATTGAATTACTCCTTGACCTGCATATTTGTTGTTGACTTGTGTAACTCTGTATCCCAAGTGAATTTCAACAGAATATTAAAGTATTTACATGTAATAGACAGAAGAGAGAGAAAAAATGAGCAAAATAATTGTGTCAGTTCAAGAGTCCTGCTGGTTCTTTAAAGATGCCATTCCTTTGTTATTACTACTGTTGACATATTGAATTCAGCTTTTCATCCTAATTGGTAGAAGAAACAAAAGTGATAGGAATAGTAATTTACTAGCCTCTTGGTTCAGTCAAGCTGGAATGCACCCTTTGATAAATAGTAATAAACTTATTATTTTCTTTCAATTTACATATTTCATCTGTTGAGAGCTTCTGGCTTTTAATGTACGGTATTATCTTCTAACTTTCCCAAGCAACTTTCCCAAGCAGTGCTCAGACCTAATGTTCTGCATTATCAATCGTTACAGGCTTTATTTTGTCAAAGGTACAGGGTTGCTATTTGGGGTTAAGGCTCTAAGGTTTAGGGTGAGGGTTAGTGTTACAGTTACATTGTAGGTACATGTAGAGAGTTTGTTTGACAAATGTACTGTAGTTGAGAATTAAGTTTGTGGAGGAAACTAACTGTGTAGCATTTGTCACCAAAGCATATGTTGTCGAACAGAAACTTCCCAACTTCAATTTTCATTTTGTACCTCACTACACCCAATTCAAACTTCAATCATATTTGCCTGTGATATATATATATATATATATATATTTTTACTATTGTCATCTTTTAATATTCCCTTTTTCTTATAGCCAGGCCCCTCCCATGTTTTACGTTACAGAAATTTCTCCATTGTGGTGTCTCATACAAGTACACACCTTCTCTCAATGTTCCTCTTCTCCAACTTATTTATAAAAGAAACTCCGCCCGGTTTGTACACAGAGCAAAGGGTTACATACACTGTACCAATAGTCCTGCTCCCAACCTCATTATTTCATCTTGAGTGGGTGCATTTGTGTATTTTTAGGCCTGGAACTCCAATGCAATGAATCAGTTGAACCAGCTAATAACTTTCAATGCTGCCTACCCTGTACAGTATGTCCCTGCCCCTCTCACCCCTGTCACACCCAAAGCCTGGAATCCCACCCCTCTCATCCACACCATCCAAAGCCGTTAGCCATATCAGGACACCTGCTTTGCCCCTCCCCTCTGAACCATTACCCCCTCACAGACCCCTGAATCCCATCTCTCTCTCACCCCTACCCCACCCTTACCCCACCCTTACCCTAGGACCCCACCCCTCTCACACTTTGCCCCGCCTCAACCTGTTGGATTTCACCCCTATCTTACCCAAAGCCAATAGAATGCCCTTGTCCTTGGCCCTATCCCAATCAGAACACCTACATTGTTCATGTACTTTGCCCCTCCCTTCTCACCCTACCCCACCTCCAAGGCCCAGTAGACTGACCTTGTCCTTTAGGTCTAAGAAAGACACCTGCTTGATTAAGGTCATATCCCACCCCTCTTACCCCACCTCTCTTACCTCACTCCTTTTACCCCTATCCCACCCGACCCCCTGGATTCCACCCCTCTCAACCCTACCCATCCCAAATCTCTTAATCTCACCCATACATAAAATAAAAAAGAATGACCTTGTCCTTAGCTCCATGCCATTGATGACACCTGCTTTATACCACACCCCTCTAACCCCTTACCCCCTCCCAAACCCTTACCCCTCCCAAACCCCTTGATGGTATTCCTACCCCTCCCAAAGCCAATAGAATGTCCTTGTCCTTAGCCTTATCCCAATCAGAACACCTGCTTGAAGTCTGCTTTGTCAGCATGCTGTGCAAATAGGACAACGTCCAGACCAGACAGACAGCCAGTGCAACTCAAATATGCTTGGAATGTTGTCAGATTCAAGTACATTTTCATTCCCCATTTGGGAGAAGTTATTTTGTAAGGTTGCTCCATAACACAAATTGGTGTCCTGGTGTAGAGTGCGTTCAACTCTAGGCATCATCTCAATCTGTTGATATAAGAAATCTTTTGAAGGTCTCTTTGTATATGTTTCTCAGTCTATTGTTCAGACTTTTGGTGAAAGTTTTCTTGTGATGAACAATGCAACCAAAATGCAGTATGTTTTGGCTTCATAATGTCTCTCTATTTAACATAACTTACATTTTACAATTTTTGCATTAATCTTTATGGTAATATACACATACACGTACATGTACATGTAATAGTTAACAAAGAAAGTAAAAAAAGTTTGTGGTACTGGTGGATGAGAAGTGAAATCTTTACATCGCAGGTTCGCGTGAGTGACCATAAGGTGAAAAAAGTATATTATAGCTAGAAACAAACGGGCCTCTGTTGCACATGGCCCTGAATTCTATATTTGGACTCGCCCCTTCCATTCTAAAATTTTAACAGGGATCCATGCATTAGAGACCCTATACTAGCTTTAAACCAAATCTCAATGGAAAAAGTACATATTATAATTTATGCATGTATGAAGTTGTGAGGCCACCAATTGTCTTCTTAAATGACAGAATGAGGGCTGTTGATGAAGACTATTCACGGTTGATTGTGAACAAAATTGAGATCAGGGGCTTTATCCAGCATCCAAATCCGGAATTTAAATCCACCTTCATTCAGAGCAATTGTTTTTACCACCAACGTGGGACATTTATTTGTGACAAGTGATGAAGGCACAGTCGTCAAGATGTGTTTGTTTTAATATATTAATAGAGAAAGAGAACTTTTATTACACAGTCAAATGAAAGGCATATGAAAGGAAGTACAATAATGAAATTTGCATGGTAGCATTTTCAAAGAAATCAATGATGTTTTGATCCTTTAAAAAATACATGCCCAGTAACTCCAAGTTGTGCACAGGAAGCAAATACCCTGCTCACTGCCTTTATCCATAATTCCTTTAAATCAAAAATTGGGTATTAACATTTGTTCTATAAATTTATATCAAAATCCTAAGTTGACTTAGTATAACATTTTTGATGCACATTGAACACCATATCATGTTAACATTTTCTTAATATAAACTAAGCAATTTGATTTCAATCTGGCTCATTAAATACCATGTGTCATCTAGGATTTTGGGAATTATATTTTCAAATGTTATGGGTTACTGGTTATGATTTTGAAGACATCTCATCTGTTCAGAGCCAGAAGGATATCTAATTATTCATTAACTCATTATTGAAGACAGTGTTAATGCCCCTCTGGCCCTGAAGAGACATATTTCAGCTTTTACTGGTAGGATTCATGCAGAGTATTCCAATATCAATTTCCAATCAGTATTATGTCCCCTGAACTACACTGTAGCACTATCCTGAACCCCTTCTCTGGCCGGCCTGCCATGCAGTGCTACGTAATTCAAGTCAAAGTATTCCTAGATGGTGCCGACTATCTGAGATTGATGTACAGTACTTCTAATGTTACCACTCCTCCTCAAAGTTTGCCCTCTGCAAGCCAGCCCCACGGAATATCTTCATTAATTTGGTGACACAAGCGACGGGCCTTAATTAACCACCGCCCGAGGCAGCACATTTTCGTCTTCTGAGCGTCGATGTCGAGCGTCCAGGGAGATGCCGTGCTGCGGTTCTTCAAACCATCCAGGCCTGTATTTGGCCGTCCGAAATGGACTTGCACAGAAACGAGAGTTGACATAATGGTCCACTTATTTTTGTCTTGGGGCGAGGTACAGGCTGTATCAAAAAGTGGTAGTGTCTTAACTTTTGTTGTTGTTGTTGCTCCATTCTTAGAACTCATCATGCAAATTTATAAACAAATTATATTGTATAGAATACACAATAAACCTGTTATTTCATACTTTAACCACCATATTTTTGATGTACATGTAATAGCTAGATTAAATTTAATGCATCTTTGCTGAATGCTATTTAATGGTGTTTTAACTATTTTCTAAAGTTCAGTCTTGTATTCAGATGAATGTACATGTACATTATATTGTTCACTTCCATTACTTGCTGAGCCATGTTACATGTACAGTTATGTATAATGTACCCCCTTTAAAACCAATTCAAGTGTTGTCTACATTTACTGGCTTGACTTGCATTGATACATACCTACACATGTACGATGTAGTTCTTCATATCATATATCATAGGAAAGGTCCATCCATAGACAGAGAGAGAGAGAGAGAGAGAGAGAGAGTCTGTATAATGAATTGTGAAGCTGTGCAAACCTCATCATCATCGTAAGACATTGCTATATTTCATCTGCTCTCTTTCCAATGAAGATTGATGGGTAGACATTGATGAAGACCATGATGTAGAATTAATGTGAGATGTCAAGCATGTCAAGTAACATCTTTATTTTAAGGGGCCCGGCAACCTTCCAACCATGGAACCCCAAGCATGAGATACATGTAACTCTGACTGGAGTCAATAGAAAATATGTTAGAATCAAATTGTGTACACTGTATGGTCAGGGTTAAACATGGACACTCAAATATTCTTCTTTCCTTCCGTCCTCTTTTTAATTAATTTGCTTAGTTAGTGGATGAAAATAATGCTAACAGAGTGAGAACCTGGTTAAAAATAGCCAAGATGTTTGATATTGACTCTCATGTCATGATAAAAAACATGTTTTTAACAACTAAAATATTTAGATCTAGTCCAGCTGACTAGATGTGCAGTTACTTACAATTGTAAATGTGTTTTCTGTATTAGAATGAGTTATGTTTGCACTAAAAATCACCAAATTCATTTTCATAATAGTTTTTCCCCATTTGATTACATGGGAATTCTGGTCATGTTTGTTATTTTGACACACCCTGTACTCTGATTTGACAATAAGTAGACTATATTGACCAGATTTGCCTCCAGTGTGCATTGACATCAAGGCTCTATGCACCTACTCTGTGGTGTATTTGTACTTTAAGTGTGTTGTATACCATAAAAACAAGCTCGTCACATAGTGCTGTCCTGTGATAAGGTTACTACGTGTGCAATGAATTAGGGACAAGTTTGTGCTGTGATTTTCTATCTTTGATTTGTTGAGGCACCTTGTAGCTGACTCCTGCATAACCTTTTGCCAGGAGTCTACGAGGAAGAAGAGGGGAGGGTGTTCAAATTTTGATACAGTGCGAAAACTATGTTTCTTAAACCAGTTCTGACCTTTCATCTCTTCCTTTGCTGATCTCATTTAAGATGTCACCAAAAAAAACCTTCACTGACTCTTTGATTTGTTGAGGCACCTTGTAGCTGACTCCTGCATAACCTTTGCACAGGAGTCTACAGAGGAAGAAGAGGGGAGGGTGTTCAAATTTTGATATAGTGCTAAAAAATATTCTTAAACCAGTTGTGACCTTTTATCTCTTCCTTTGCTGATCTCATTTAAAATGTCACCAGAAGACCCAATACTGATTTTAGTTTATTAACTTACCGGTAATTTTTTAATATTAAAATCCACTTCAATGGAATTCTGAGTGCACATTTTGCAGTGACTCCATGATGTGTTGTCTTCTTTTCCCTAGACAAACACAGACCCTAGACAAACAAAGTAAAGAATGTTTCACCTGTAAGAGATTTGAAGCCGAAGACCCCTCCTGGTTTTTGTCAATCTGTTTTTGTCCTTGGTTTATAAGTCGTCCTGACAACTTCTTCAAAGTAGAAATATCAGCAGTCTGACAATATTAAAGGTAAAGACCAGTATTGGAAACGCCCCAATTTCAAAAAATGAAATGGAAGCTCTCATTACCAATCATGTGAAAGAATATGTTTTGACTAATACATGATGATAAAAAATTTGCCGGGAAACCGGCTACTAATTCATATATTTGGTCAATTTGTTTCTCTCATGGTCGTGTGAGAGATATACATGTAGGGTAGTCCCATATACATCTTTCTGTGTATAGTGCTTGTAACTTTACGAAGAATGGGCCAAATTTCTTATCATTTTGATTTTTGATGATTCCAGAACCTTGCAGATGCTAGATGCTAGATGCTAGATGATCAACCTTTTCTGATCGATTCCACAACGTTTCTTTCACATTGCAATCGCATGACCATTACTGGTCTTTACCTTTAATGGTCTGCAATCATCTTCAGGCTATAACTGTCAGTTAGATCAGCCTCTTCCTTTCTTTCTAGCTCATCGTAGGCCTTCTCTTATGCCCAACTGTAATTACTACAGTATATACCAGTAAATATAAATGTATATATCTGACTTTGTACATTGTACATGTAGGAGGTTTGAAGATTCAGATGCATATTCATGTACTGTAGGTCCTAGGGGTCGCGCACAATATTTCTAAACCTTGTTGCAGTACCTGTATGCATACATGCACAGACCTATCTGATATTTAAACAATAGACACTCATTGATTAGAAAACAATGGCATATCAGCTGTAACATTTGAATAAACATTCAGCTATTCTTAGGTTTAATCAAATAACACAATTTATATCAATAAGTATGACTGTATGACAAATACAAATACTTTAATCACAATTTAAAAAACATTGGTTACTGGTACAAACATGTACTAGTTGTACATGATCTTTGAAAAGTGAATTAATTTTTTGGTTATTAAAGTATATCTATTTTTTGGTTATTGAAAAAAGTTTGTGAGTGGATATGTTTAAAAAAAAGACCCTTTTTACTGTTCCTTCTATCACAAAAGCATAAATTATATTGGAATGTGTGAGTGTGACCCAAAGTGGCATCCTTTGTTATTGTTGTTTTGTTTGTTTTTGCGTTTTAATAGGGACCTTATTTAATCAGATATCTACAGTACAGGTGTATATATATATAAAGGATTTATTTTGATACTCTATAATACTTGACAAGGCATGTTTGCATTCTTTATGGATGTTTTCTCCAAGGAATAAATTATGGAATTTGGGAATGTCAAAAAATAACAAATCTTGAAAACATGACAAAAAATTGTTGATTACTTGAGGAAAGTTGCATCTTACCAAATCACTCGACTATTAAAGTCTTCCTGTCATATAACGGGTTTGACATTGAACTTTGACCGTTTGGAATGGCTGGGGCATCGTTAACTAGGTTGCCATCCCTCTAGACATTCCTGCGTGCTCAAAAGAAGATCTGTTTGTAAATTGGAAAGGAGATCGGTGAAGCTCATCTTCGCATCTAAGGAGGAGGACTTCCGAAATGTAATTTGTGGAACTGTTTACCTTCTTTAATAAAGAAAAGTACATGTAGATGTGACGTGGGCTATTACAAGACATTTCAAACGTGATGTGCTGTAATTCAAATGGCTTGTAAGGAAGTACATGTAGTGCATGCATGAGGGAATGGCTTCTTGAAGTGTGATGTTTACAAACAAGTCAAAGAAAAATTAAATAGAGTAGTAATACACAAGCAAACCGGAGAGCGGTAGAGGTAGATGCAAAGCAGAAGAAATGAAGGATTACAAGGAAAAGCAAGATCGTAAAGATTTCTGAAAAAAATTAACCTAAGGCAAAGCATCATCTCTTGATATTTGCAAATACTATATCATCAGAACATGATTTGTAAAGGAAATACAATACATATAAATTGCCTACGAGTTGATTTCTCTAAATTCCTTGTGATTGTGATATTTTAAGAAAAATTATTTAACAATTAACAAGAATGATATATTGTACTGTAAAGATGGGCATGGACTCTATGGAGTGCAAAAAAAAAAAACATTTAAATTTATTCTGATAAATACAGAATAATGAGGCACAAGAATGTTATCACATCTTATGAAGAGTTAGAAAGGGCTCATGTACATGTAAGTCAAATCTGTGGGTTGATAAAGTGATTGGAAACCAGATTGGAGGAAATTGAGTACAGTCAAACCCAGGAAATTGGTGGAAGCGTTTTTGGCGTAGGAGGTCTAAGAATACGAGACAGGCAACAGGCCTCAGCCAGCAGCCCCCCCCCCCCCCCCCGCAGGAGGATAGTTTCCTCAACCAATCGAGAAAGGAATCCCCTGCATTTGATTTCTTATATTTACCTTAACTGATGATATGAGTGAGGGGTGTACTGGGTACATTGAGTATAATCTGCATGAAATATCTTTTTTAACTGTACAGTTGATGAAAAAGTTCATTTTAGTTTTAAATAGTCTTCCATGTTTTTGCTCTCATTATGTAGAGGAGCATAATCATCTTTAGCCGAAGTGGATACTCGTTTTGACATGAGTCGGAAGGGCATTAACTCTGTAAAATGAAATAAGTTAATGTCCTTCTGTCTCCAAACAGATGACCTACAATCAAGATTATAGAATACATGTACATGTGTACTGTCATGTACCTGAACATTTGACACACACGGTTTTCCAAAAAAAAAAAAAAAAAAATCTCTAGATGTATTCTTGCTTCTTGGGCCTTGTACAAGAAAGAGGACATTCAGAGGCTGTGTTAATGAACACAACTTGGTTGTACAATATTTTGTGTGTGTGATGTAATATTCGGGAATGCTTTTGTACTTGGACCAAAACGTATGCATTTGACTACATTGTATATGTATGACTGTTCGGCTTTATGCTGTATGAATCAAAGCAATACATTGTTTTTGTTTCCTCCCAGTCACTCTATCATTTCTTATTGGGTCACATGTGTTCTTTACACCCTTAATAAATCAAGCTAGATTAAACCTTTTCTTGTTCTGCCAAGCCAAGTTTCCTGATTTCGGAGATTGCACAAGTATAATAGTTCATTGACTGCATTCCTTCTCACAGGATCGGCTAGAATGGGTTTCTTTTGTGCCCATAGATACGCCTCATTAAGCTTACTTTGTCATTGCAAGTGCTATGTAAGAAAACCGTGGGAATATTCATAAAAATAGTGTTTACCTTATCATGTTCAGCCCATGAGTGAGGGAACTCTTTTTGTTGAGAGCAATGGAAAATAATATATTTGAAGTCAAAGAAGAATGTGGATATGATATATTTCTGAAACAGCATTAAAATGGAATTCCTCTCTAAATTGAAATACCAATTTTGAACAATATGTTGTAACAGTTGCGTGAGTCTAAAATTCTAGTTTCTATTTCTATTACCGGTATACCTTATTCAACCAAAATAATTTTGTCATGGGTTTAATTACCATCACATTTTTTTGAATAGTTTTTTTACGGTACCTGTCAAAAGAAGACTATTTTTTTCCAGAAAAATTTATTCGCTTGTCTTTTTGCTACTGATACCGTTAGATTGTACATTTTTAGGTGTAATGTGGGCTGCAGCACGTTTTTGTTAAGTAATTCTCTGCATGGCCCTGAAAATACTTGTCTTGTGCTTGTGCCCACAGCTACGTGTACAATATAAATTGTTTAAACCCCCAGTGCAATCATCATCAAATACTTTGTCGAAGTGTACTTCCCCTATTTATGGCCCTTCGTTTGTCTTGTATTACATCATCTTGAAACCTGCATGCTACATGTAGAAGTGGGATTGATGGGAATATAATGTTGCATTGCGACATGACAATGTTATTCTTGCAATTGCTTTACAATACAAGACGTTCTTATAGTGGGGCGGGGATATTCAATGCTTCATTGCGACATAACAATGTGTTCATAACAATTGCTCAACAATACAAGCTTATCTTGTGTCTGACTCTGCATGAGGGACACTAAACTTGTGTAAATCTTTTTTTCCCCTCCAGAATATCTGTATATAATGTTTCGCTAAGCAGAGTAAAACCTGGATATAATTTCTATTGTGTACATGTACATGTACCAGCAGTGTCTGGCACATACATCACTAGGCAGTATGACATTTTTTTTATAAAAAGCATTTATTGTTTAAATTTGACCAAACAGGTTAAATATCTGGGACATTACTTATACACTGTAGTACTGAGTAGTATATTGAGCTCTATATGTACATTAATAGAACATTTCATATATTTGAAGCGAAAAGGGCGTTACGCTGTGTTAAAGTATATGAGTTAATGCCCTTCTGGCTCCATACCGATTAACTTATTATGTTGACATTGCACTGGACATTGATATAACCTAGAATTCAAATGAGTTCCAAATGATATAACCTAGAATTCAAATGAGTTCCAAATGATCTTTAAAGAGGTATAAATAATAGTATACTGTATACTTACAGAATAATAATTCTGTCTTGGAAAGGGTTGTGTAAAACAGCTTGATGTAGGGAAATAGTGATTTATAGATCCTATTGCCTTACAATTTAATTCTGGTTTATTTCCAAGTGGAGAATTTGATTTATACTTCCTTTGTGTATTCAGATTGAACAATATGTCAATATAGCCCTGATCAAAGTGCGTTCAAATGGAATGTGAAGTGTATAGCCCTTGATATTGAGCATTCTGATGTAGACATTCAGAGCAATTTCTACAGTGTGGAAAATCGGAATGCTTCTTTTTTTAAACAGAGGGGAAAAAAGCTGTGAATGTTTATTTTAATAGGTGGTTTATTAGATTTTGGTACTGGTTAGTGCTTTTAGGTACATTTACCCCTATTTAACTGACCCCCGTATAAACACATCCAGCCAAACTGTAAAGGTTTGATAGAATTTAGCAAGGTTTTTTTATTTTTTATAATTAGGTTAACTTTTTATTTTTGTATACCTAACCAAATTCTAGAAGCAAGAAGTCTCAGTTCCAAACGAATTGGAAATGTTAGGCATAAAACTAATATGTACAATTAAATAACTTAAAAAATAAAAATGTTATCTTGCTTTACCTTATAACAAAAATTATGTGACGTTGTTTAGTATTAACAATTGCAGTTCAAAATCACAATCAAATTGAAAAGTTACCACTATATATTTCCTTCAACTATTCTCTCCTGTCTGATGTCACAAGTGGAACATAGGTCATTGCCCTGTTATGAGTAATACATGAATACAATGATAAAATCTTACCCATTTATTAACACACATTGACAGGTGATTTATAAAGTATGGATTTCGTTTTACAGACAATGAATTCTGTGTGTTGTAATTTATGTTGATCTCAGAGATGCATTGGTGAAAGAAGTGGAATTCATGAATTTGTGAAGAAGAATTTTGTTTAACATTAAAGGACCTTTAGGGTAGTGATCAAAACGAGAAAAGATAGAGACATTGCAAAATTGGAAAATTGGAAAATGTAAGGATAATGATATAGAAGTCAATCACATTGCATAAAAGTTAAAGTTAATCGAGAAGGAGGATCAATGAAGAACAGAGCGAGGAAGAAATAAAAGAGAGAAATAACCATATAGAACAAAGAAGACCAGAAAATTCTAGTTAAGAATGAAATATGTATTTATTTTCCCCATAAATATAATGCACTTACAGTAGTGTTACAAATACATATAGGTTATTGCCCCCTTCCTCATGATACATGACTATCTACATGTACACAATCATTCATACAAGTAAGAAGGCCTGCATTTAGGCCTGACAATTATCCCTTTCACATGTTATGGCCATTAGCTCAATTCAGACCCTTTCAATATTCAAATTAGTGATTTTTTAAACAAAGAGTGAACAAAACTCATATTACAAGTTCAAGACACCCCTTCCTCTCAAAGAAATAAGGATAAGAATGACTATTTTTTCTATTTCTTGTCATGGCAACAAGCAAGTACATGTAATTCTGTATGATGCATGTCATGACCAATTGGATCGGTCTAGATCGCGCTGAATCGTTCCAGTGCATGTGAACAGGGTTAGGAAGGAGACACCAGTCAGAATATGCCAGGGTTTCGCCGCTATACCTGCAGGCCTTATACCATCCATCATTATCATAAAGTACTCAGTTTTGGTGCAATGCCCGATTAATTTCAATGAATTAGGGATTTATGAATATGCCGCAGCGGAAAGTCTTCTTCCCCCATTCACAAAGCATCATGGATACATCTTTTATTTTGTCTATTTTTATCCCAATATCTATCATCCCCCCCCCCTCTCTCTCTCTCTCTCTCTCTCTGTCTCTCTGTCTCTCTGTCTCTCTCTCTCTCTCTCATTCTCTCCCTGTCTCTCTCTGTCTTTCTCTCTCTCTCTCATTCTCTCCCTGTATCTCTGCTGCTTAATATTATTGTAAAAGACCTTTTCCTGAAAATGACAATTGAACTGTATTGACCTTTCTTTTATCACAGAGAAACTATATAAACATGAATGTACAGTTACATAAGTAATATATTTGGAAATTTGCTTGATGAAAGAGAGAAATATATATGAGAAATTAAGAGAGTTATATCAGTTTTATGAAGAATGTAAACATTTAAATGTTTAGGTTTTCCAGATAAGAACTTGTCTGTTTGACTGGAAACCTGTTTACCTGTAGTTTTGATTTCATAGGAGTCTGTAGCAATACATGTACGTGTACATGTACATTAATATTCTTTATTACCAGAATTTTAGAATTTAGACTTATCTTGAACGGTGGTATATGTACATGTATCTTAGTATTAACTTGTTATATCAAGTCATAGATCAGACCTGTGTTTTGAGATGATCCCTGGTATATATTTGTAGCAGTGCAATTATTGTCCTGTTTGCAGATTTAATATTTCACGGGGAACAGCAAAAAAATGATTCTTACTTTTTCTTTCATTTAATTAATCTTGAAAAGAATTCCAGAATCAGAAGGGGAATTATCCTATTATTTCTTACGTTTATTCTAATTTAACACCCTCAGCTAAAACTCTACAGTGCCTTTAAAAGTATTTTGCCTTTGGGAGGGACCATAGGTCCTATCTTGTACAAGATCACAAATGCGCCACAATAAAGCGAGCAAATTTGCAATTTGAGGTAAAAGCCCCGTGGCCGATCCGATCTGATATTCGGCTGAATGAAGGAGAAAAGGGAGCCAAATTTGTCCGGCTGCTGAATTCATAAATTTCCATTATGTGTTCTTGGGAGCCAGCCGAAAGCGGGCAAAGGATGGGGGAGATTTAAGATCTGTAAACAGGCTGCAAAAACATTTCCCTTCTCAATCATAATTTAGGGAGTAGAGATATCATATTTTTCTTTGTGACAGATCACTGTGCTTTTAGTAGGTATCATGATTTGGGTGGGTAGATATTATTTTGAGAAGAAATATTGCAGAATGAAATGAAGCGTTATTTATGGTGGAAGTAAAGATTTTTTGTGCGTTACAATGAATATTTTAGAGGATATACATGTACCGGTATCATAAAAAATCATTGGTAGAAATGTTTATCTGAATTAGTGCTGTAACATCACGGATATCTCCAATTCCGTTTAACCGCCAGTCAAAACCGGACGGTTTTCGGTTAAACGATTTATTTATATAAAAAAAAAAAAAAAAAAAAACGATTTTTTTTTTTTTTTTTTTTTTTTTTTTTTTTTTAATTTTTTTTAAAAACTTTTTTGTTTCTTCACCGACTCTGTCGGCAGCAAGCCAGGTCCGTGTGAAAAAGCGGGAAGGAATTTCATTTGTACTTGTGAACTTGTCATAAATAATAGTAACAATGTCGATTTTAGAGGAATGTGTAAGATCATTAATGTAAAGTCAAAACAGTAGAGGACCTAGGATAGAACCTTGTGGTAGGCCATGTGTTCAAGTTGGATGAATTATTATTATAAATTACATATTGAGATCTATTACAAAGATTACTTTCAAACCAAGATGACAGACAAATTGGAGTGTTGTTCTAGTTTCAGAGTGGTGAGTCAACACACAGATTACTGAGCTGGGAGACATTGCCAGGCATAGTGCCAGGTGTAGGGGCATAAATCGAAACTTAAAAAAAAAAAAAAATTAAAAAAAAATTAAAAAAAAAAAAAAATTAAAAAATTAAAAAAAAAAAAAAAAAAAAACGGGTAAACGAAACCGTCCAATTGAAAACGGAATCCGCCATGGGCGGTCGGATACCGGACGGTTAAACGTTTGACTACAGCAGTAATCTGAATAACATGCACTCCTTTCTTTGTGTTGAACTTATACTTACAATGGAATTTGGGAAAGAATTATCAAAGTTTTGTCTAACTACCAATGTATAATTATCAGCTGTCAACCAGATTTATTTTCCTTAATCTTTGAAGTACAATTTTTTAATAATCAAGTGAAATTTCTTCATCAAAACATACATGTACATCACTGCTTGGTTTTCATTTCTTTGTATTGTGAAAATGATTTTAAATCACTTCAAATCCAGTTTATTTCTTTTTAACTTAATTCATAATCAATTTGAGAAAGTATGAATCTGAGGTTGCTCAGCTTTTGTCGTTTGCAAGTTACCGACACGTCGCTGTGTAAAGTGCATGGTGTGTCAACACATTGATCACAAACCCAAAGTACATGAATACTCCAGGGTCATAATGAGTGTTGCATGACATTCTTTAGAGAGAGAGATAGATATCTTACAAATATACGTTCTGCATTGGCTGGTGGCTGAGCCTGGGAGAGAGTGTTTTATCAGACTGACGGAGTACATTGCACTGAGCCTAATGACGAGGCAGGTGGCCTGGTGTAGTATGTCATCGAGGAGCATCTATCATACCATCATCATGAAGTAAAACGCCCTGTTCGGACTGGAGAAAATGTGTATGAATTGGTGTATAAGGCAAGGCATTAAACTACATTTGCCACTCCATACCCAGGAGAGAAATGGGGACATGGTAGGATGACGAAAGCCTTTGTGTTTGCAATTGCCATATGCCCTCATGGTGACCTTATGGTAGGAATACTCCCCAGGGAGTGGAGATGGTGCACATTGTGATTTGTGAATGAATCCAATGACTGGGGTAGTAATATCTGTTCAGCATGAAGAGACAGCATTTTGTATAAAATGCTTTGTAAACCCAAATTATTATTATTATTATTACAAAGAAACTTTGTAGAATGAACCATAATTTATGACAGCGAAAGAGGAGTACATGCTGAATAACTACATCTTATAAAGTAATGTTACACAAAGTAACTAGTTTTGAAGAGTTCAGCTGACGGGACAGCTGGTGAATCATCAGCGTGCCTTTATGATAAGCCCTGCCCGGTCTAATATATACAGTTGTCAAACGAAGCAATGTTCAGACGAGAACGGGACTCTGATTCGCTACCAAGTTTTTGTTCAAGATAATGCTCAAGCATTCATTTCAATTAAAGATTTCTTAAAGCCCTTCTGCACTACTGATGGCTACTTGCGCCCTCTATTTAGCAAACGGTGCCTGTTGGTCCCCCATGATCCCCTTTTTCGTACATTAATTGAGAGCTGAGTTGATGAGATAACCTCCTGTCAGTGATCTGGCAGGGAGGTCTAATCCCCCCTGGCCAAACTAGTGTAGACGGGCTTTAAAGCAATATTTCATTTTACAAAGTTCAGACTAGAGAAAACTAATCACTTTAAGTATATGGTTTTCATAGAGCCATACGATAAATGTTGGTAGTCTAAACGGGGGGATAAGACGTGTCAGTCTAGAGGATAGATGTGGAGCATGAGATGTAACGAGACCTGTACCGCCTCTGAAGATACAGACATGGCTTTCCAAAAGCAACCTTGTTTGTGAAGACATCCTATTACCATGCAATTAGGACAGTTGACAAGAAATTGTAGAAGGTTCAATATCATCTAATGATCGAGAGCCAGTAGAGTGTTAACACATATCCTGTAATAAAGTGTAGGGGTTACCACCCTTCTGGCTGCCAGACATTTCTTTAATTGCTGCAAGGATATTTCTATTGATGATAGAAAGTATTAGAAACTGTAGGAGTTTGATTCTCTAGGCACTTTGGCACCTTCCAAATGGACCCGTTTCTTAACATATTTATTATATGGATGTTTCTTTCCTGGGGGCAAAGTGACAAGTTACTCTATTAACCTGTTATTAGTTAATGCACTAACATTTGTGGAGTCCAGTCTGAAATGATTTTTTGTTGCTATGTTGGGCAATCCTCAACAAGCTTTCAGGCCGTCAAGAACAACCTTTGTTTAAAAAATATGCATAAAAGTTGAATATATTAGTCAACCGGTCTATTAGGAAAATATTCTCTCAATTTTCTTTATCGAAGTAAATAACTTTTCATAAACAAAAAGAAAAAGAAATCAATTTTGGTGAAGTTCAGAATAGAACAGGACAGAACAGAAACGACAGCACGATCTTAAAGACTTTCAAGAAATCAAGTCAAGGCCAATTTCAATGCCCTGTTGTTTATCCCATGGAAATCATGTTCCTATTACCGGTATGTAATTTGTCATTGACATAATAATATTTGATAATAATATTTAATTTTTATATAGTGCTTAAAGGTAATACAAAGTTTTGGTATGGGGTCATGAATTAGGTTCAAATGAACATATTGGAATCATATGCGATCCTACAATATTCAGTGATCGTTGTCGCGGTTGAACTTGAAATCGAGTCTAAAGTGATGAAATTGTAAATATTAAACTTTTTATGTTGTACATGTATATCGCCCTCTCAAGGTCAATATATTAACTTAGCTATAAAACAATGTTTTTTGAATAAAATCGGCCAATTTGCTATCACCGTTTGGAATATATATATCACAACTACATATTCTGAGATTTTCATGATCGCAGCTACCTTCGTATGGTCGTAGGCGCTATTTGAAATTTATCAAAATTTTTATACCGGTATTCAATTTTTCTCGAAAGCAGAAGTGTTTTAGGGGCTAAATTTTTTAGTGCTTATAATACATCCATAGGGGCATCCAAATATATCGAAATTGTAAAGAATCACTATCCAGCCAATTTTCAAAATTTACCAAAACTTTGTAATACCTTTAATACAAATGTCTCTAAGCGCTTTACAAATATACTATTTTTGCATGTTTCAATAAGTGATATTCAGGGCGATTGAAATTGCTTCATGTTGAATGTTTGAAAGTCTTTGTGATCTGTTCTTCAGGAAAATCGCCAAAACAAACTTGGCACTTTCTTAAAATTCAGTTAATTTTCTTTGTTTGGGACAGGGGCATTGGCAATGCAAAGTTAATTTTCAATAACTTAAGGCTAATAAACAGGTGCCATGTGTGAACGGATCTTCAGAGGTTAGCACTTAAAGTAGGGCAGAGTCCTTGACAGAGAAACCAAGTAGGACTCCCACTTGTCAAGAGCCATTAGAACGCAGTCTGAAGGATTAACATCAAATAATTGATTTAGTCTCAGAACATCATGGACGTTCTCATTTAGCAAATCTGTTTCTAAAGAGGTCAGTGAAGCAAATGGAGGGAAGTCGTGACTTTGAATTCAGAAAGGAATTCAAATACCGGTATATTGCTGTACGAATTCTCTCCCCCTTTCATAGTGTGACCAGTATTTTTGTCTTTTTAATTTGCTAATTGAATCCGTTACATGCTATAAATAATATAATTTGTAATTGAATTGTTACTTAAGTGGTAAATTTGAAAGTTGTTTTCAAATTTTCTATTTTCTCTTTTCTGTTCATTTCTCTTTGTCTGATGCAAATTTGATTTATTGCTTTTTATTGATCTAATTCTTTGCTCTTTTTTTAACTTCATTAATAAATAAAATTCAATTTCACATTGACACAATTCTAAACAACCTTTCATCCATCACTGCACATATTCTTCTCAACCAAGTGACGCTAAACCACACACCGCAATCCATGTAGTCCTACCTGTACACACGCATTGACAGATCTCTGTGCATTAGAAACCCTAATTTATTAGACGTTGGCAAAGAGGTAATTGCCATTTCCAATCTACTGATCATCGCCGAGAGGGGAGATGGATAAGCGATAAAATATGTAATCTGAGGGAAAAGATATCATTTTCTCTCCCCGGGCAATGGGGGATTTATGTAGAAGCAGCTAGAGAGTGCATTATCATCATTGATTAGAGCAGTGAAGTGTTCCTGACAAGTGTCTTCATCTAGCACCTTATTAGATGATGAGAGAACAAGTTAAAGGGATTCCATTAGCTACTCAAACACAAACAAGATTCGATGCACTTTACAAGAGATTTGTCAGGAGTTTATTAAAAGTATTGATTGTGATATCGGCTTCTTGGGTTCCAACCATATCCAGAACCCACTAGATGCTGTTGGCAGTCTGATATCAATTTAGCTTTAGCCGACTACCCTAATACCACTCAAGGCATTAAAGAAGTTTCATTTGACTAGGTATCCATTTTCTTTACCAGGGTGAAGAGTGGCAAACTAAGATTAATGTCTTGTCAAAGGACATCTGTATGGTGTTTGGGACTTGGGACTTGAACCCCAAACCTTCATATTTCAGATCAAGTGTTTCAAACTTTTGACTCAACTACAGCGCTGACGTGCATCCTAGACCTAATTTCATCTTTGCTTTGATTGGTAATATCATTTTGATCTTGGCTTTAAAAAAGAGGAGATTTTTGACAATTTAATACGATATTTTCCAAGAGATTTACAGCAGATAGAAGTTACTACGAAGCGCATTTGTAAATTTAGGGCCAACACAACCAGACTAAGAAACATATTTTACCCTGACTTTTTCCACATATTTAGCTAAAGTAATAATACAACTTTTAATCAGACTTACCTTCAGTGTAGATGCATAGGGTGTGTGTGAGTGAGACGGCCAATGATTTTCAGGCTGGTCAGAGAAGATCAAGGCAAACTTCACTGGTTTGGGTGTTGACGGAAACACTATATCTGTCTCCTGACATTTATTCTTCACTTCATGGCATTTCGCAGCATCGCTACTCGCTAGGACATGAGGTTACCACCGATCATGCCAAAAATATCAACCCACATTTCAGATACCCCAACTGAAAAGGAATCTTAGCCTTCGGGTCGTTAAAGCTTCTTAATGTGTAGTTGATGAAATATTAAAATACATGGATTATTCACCCGTGATATATTTTAATCTATTTGAGAGATCAAAGGTGTTGCCTTTGTTAAATTCTATTTTCTATGGGAACAAGACAATTCATTAGTCAATGGGGTTAATAACAACATTAAGATCTTTCTGGCAAGAACGCAAGAAAGGCTCTCAACACATAAAAGGTTTCCTCATTAGAATCAATCCTTTCCCATTTTGATGATAATTTTTTTATTCAGTAGATGATGTTTCATCAGGCTTTCAATATGATTCATTAGGAAAGTAAATGGTTTGAAATATTCCATCATCATCTAAACATAGTAAATTGACATAAGATACTAATCTAATACAAAAACATGATAATCATGTACACTGCGACAAAGTCTTGATGTCAACATTAAAAATGATTTGTCACTTCCAGGATATGTCCGTGATCATTATTTATTTGAACAGGATCTTGGTCAAAATAATCAATTTTAGTCATTTTTTGTTGTTACAGATTTAAGTCATTGATTGATCAAAATAACTAATTTATGTGGTTTTATTGACTCAGATTCTGGTTAGAGACGTAAATGTAGCTATTTATGAAATGTTATATTGGAAATCAACATTTCCCCCTATAGATTGCACTTTTTTCATTATCTCATCAACTTCTGATACAAATGTTTGTTTAATGAAAATGAGGAGATACGTTTGATGCTACATTTGTGTATATCACCCAATGCATTTTGCGTTGCATACTTGTAATATTCAGCTGCCGATTTCTCCTCTGCATATACTCTCTATATCCTGTGAGATAAATATAGGCCCTCGTTGTTAGAACATGGTGTTTGATGCTGCTTCGTGATAGCTCTATCTTCGTTGATGATTCTAAAATCTGGTAAAGTGACCTGCCACATGGGTGATCTAGAAAACATTCTCCAATATATCCCCAGCATTGAGTTGATCCAGCTAAGAGATGCTGGATATAGGGTGTTAGAGAGAAAGCAAATAAGAGCTTTTACACTGCAAGCAAAAACCATGCATTTTTTTCACGAATTCTGGATTTTCATAAGAAGTTGCTAGGTAACCACGCATAAATATTACCCCCAAAATCATCTCTGGACTGAAACTCCACCAGTAGTATTGCATGATCAGAGTCCAGTTGAATTGCAATGTTTGTACACTTTCTATTTTTATGGTTAACTCAAAGCATACCATAGAAAAACAATGTTTTTAAAATGTTGCCAATTTAAAATTTCAGTGCACCTATTCGTTCAAAAGATCCAAGCGCCAAACAATACAGTACTCTGAATTAAAATCTATTGAACCACAAAATATTGGCAATTGTCCTGAAATGGGATCATATTTTTACATATTTTTACAGAATTTAAATAAAATTTTGTTTCCAGCTTGAGTGCTATTCAATAATGTAATAAATCAAATACACATGCTGGTATTTTAATGATGCGTGTTTGTGGACAAATAACTTCTATTGAAAATTATTTCAAGCCATCCATAACATTGCTTTTCTAACTGGAGCTGAAAATGTGTTGCGGTATTACGCTACACCACTACTGAAACCACAGAGTGATTTGATTCTTCTTTTCATATATTTTGTAAATAATATATATTGTAAAATACCCACTGATGTCTGTACGGTAATGTATTTCAGATTATACTGTTATGTCAAATAGAGCAATTATAACTACAATGTAATTTCAGTGACCTGGTTTTTTATATGCATGAATTCATGGTAGTGTTGTAGGAAGAAGGATTAACTTTAAGAAATGTTGTAGGCAAGTGTGTATTGTGTGCTGAGAGCTGAAAAGGCATTAACTCACATCCTTAAAAAGATAAAGACCAGTTATGGTCATGCGATTGCATTGTGAAAGAAACGTTGTGGAATCGATTAGAAAAGGTTAATCATCTAGCATATAAGTATTGGTTTGTACTGCAAGGTTCTGGAATCATCAAAATGTTAAGAAATTTGGCCCAGTCTTGGTAAAGTTACAAGCACTGTACACAGAGAGATGTACATGTATATGGGACTACGCAACACGTGCGCGATATCTATCAGGTCCAAATAGAAACAATAATTTACCAAATTATTATTATTATTATTAGTTGGCGGTTTCTTGGCAAACTTTGTATCATCACGTATTAGTCAAAACATATTCTTTGACATGATTCAGATTGTTAATAAGAGCTTCCAAATCATTTTTTTTTGAGAGGGGGTGCTTCCAAAATTGGTCTTTACCTTTAACACCCTTCTGGCTCTCAGCTGAGGACATGAGCATGATAAGATGCCACCAAGATGTGACATATAGAAGCAGACTGGGCAGGTATGTGATGTGTGTGGGAACCAGAGGTACAGGTATGTTACTCTTCACTATGCAAAGGTCAATGTTACCCCTGTCAAAAATATGTCTTCCATCCATCTTCAACTCATCAATGGCCATGACGGAAGGAGGTGGGGAGGGGAAGGGGGAGGAGAAAGGGAAGAGGGAGGAGAAAGGGAAGAGGAGATGGACAGAAGAGGGGTAGGAGAGAGAAAGAGAGCAGAGAGGAATGGATAGGAAAGGAGAGGAGGAAATACTCATGTCTTCCATCTTTCCTTAACGTGTCAGTGGCCAATGGCAGAAGTAGGTTGGGAGGGGGAGAAGAGAAATTGGGGAAGGGAAAGGATGGAAAGTGAAGAGAGAAGGATGGGGAAGGGGAGGAGGAGTGGGTTGAGGAGAAGGAAGAGAAGAACAAAGAGGAGGAGATGCTGGGAATAAAAAGGAGGAGCCACTCTCGTCTTCCATCAATCCTTAAAACTCCTGAACAGTTACCTTGTTGGAAGGAATAGAGTAGGAGTTAGGGAGGGAGGAAGAGAGAGAAGGGGTGGTAGAGGGGTGAGAGGGGTACTTAGTCATCTAAAATTCACTAATGGTTATTATGAAAGAAGGGAATAAATCAACAATTTTCTTTGGAACTTGGCTGGAGGAGATATGGAAGGTTCTCATTTATCTCAAGAGTGAAGGAGGATGAGAAAGAGAGAAGATGGGGGGGGGGGGGGGGTAGGTCTATGAGGGTAAGTACTCCTGTCAAAGCAAGTCATCATGTAGGCATACCTAACATTTCATGAAACACCCAGTAATTATTCAATACATATGAAGGATAATAGTCTTAAAAAGAAATATTACTCTGCGAGTCTCTCTCTCTCTCTCTCTGTTTTTTCAGAGTATCTTCCCCATATTTTTGGGGCCTACTGTTAGTATGATTGTTCTGGATAAACTTTCCTTTAAACAATTAAGGGGTCAGTTAATTATCTAGGATAAGGTATGAGTTCAGTGGACATGACCTGTCACCATGAATCTAGCTATCTGTTACACCTGTCATCTCCTGTAGAGACTGTTATCACCTGTCAAGACTGTCTTCTAGTTTCACCTGTATATGAACCATACATTGTTGAGCAAAGGATTTGATAGTAGGGGTAAGAAAAGAAATTCCTGGCATATGAATATCCATTATAGTACAACATGTAGTGTATTCATTTCATAGCTAGTATTGCTCGGGTGTATTCCATCAGATTGCGTTTCATGCCTGTCATCAGTAAAACCAATCTTTCTGCGCTCACTGCCAAAAGAAGGATTTTCCTGCTAATAGTTTGGAAACCTTTCTCTGAAACGCATCCATCAGGCTTGATCGCAGCTCCCCAATGTCCAATTTCTCATATGCACTTGTCATATCGCCTGCCCCCAGTGGAGAAGCTATGCTTGTTTGGCAAATCAATAATTGTCCAGTTTGGTTTGAGAGAAAGTACAGTTGTACGCTGTGAATTTGATTAATATCTGTTCCGTGCCTGTTCTGTACCTGTTCTTTGCAAGGCTAGGGTGACAAGTGGTTTTATGTTGATTAATCGCTGTTCACTAATCCGGATATAGGGGAATGTAATAACATGTTTACCTGTATCTCTTTCTATGTCATACACAAGATGGGGGTTTCATTAAGAAAGAAAAAAGAAGCAATTCTAATCAAGCAGTATAAGTTCAGTTCAATTTAATGGTTTTAATGATTTTCCTATACTTTCTGCTGCGCTGATTGAGGCTCAATTTGCTTTTTATGTAAAGAATATAATTTTACTGTGTCTATAAAAAAGGATAGGCAAGGAACTTTTGCTATATATTTGATGATGTTACAGGCTTATAATACAGATGGGAATGGGGTATGAAAAAGAGAAAAAAATAAAGAAAACAATTGTGTCTGGTCTGGGTGAGGGAGAGAGAGAGAGAGAAAGAGAGAACATGGGGGGGGGGGGAGTAATAGAAAGAGTGTAAAAAAGTTTACAATTACAAAAGTACAATGTGTGATTTAGGAGAAAGGGAAACAAACAGAAAAGAGAGAGAGAGAGCGGGAAAACTGTTGTGGTTATGAGAGAGGGGGTGGAGAAAGAGGTAGAAAGATAGATGAAGAGAGAGAGAGAGAGAGAAAGAGATGGAGAGAAATGGAGAAAGAGAGAGGGGAGAGAGAGAGAGAGAAAAAGAGAGAGAAAAGAGAGAGAGAGAGAGATGGAGAGAGAGAAATGGAGATGAGTGAGAGATTCGTCTATGATTATCCTGGTGATTGATGCAGGCATATTTTGACAGGATGAAAATCGCCAAATTCACTTGATCCAGTGAGTGGGAGAAAAATGCTGTGAATAGCTGTTAAATGACATGCTAAGACATCTGTGTATTACTGCTCCATTATCCATGCATAAATACATCTATATCATGTGGAAATCATTTTCAGAGTACTGTAAATGTAGGCTATATTTCTTGTTTCTATCCTGTTGCTGTGAATTGAATTGAATTGAAATAAATTGAATTTAGATGGTTTATTTAGGAAGAAAACATGCTGAAGAGAGACAACATTGCTTGTTTGTACAAAGGATAAACAAAGCTAATTTTATCATAATGATATCATCAAACTACAGATGTAAATAATGTATATCACATCTCCACATGAATTAATGGGAAATGTATAATCAAAATGAGGATAAATAATAAAGTTAAATTAAGTTGGGTAATCCAGAACAAAGCATTTCCACAATATTCAAGTTATTTAGTTTCTGGAGCATAATTACGAGTAAAATTTGCAGTAATAGTTTAGTTTGTTACAGACCTCCTACTTCCCATAAAGGATCTTTAGTACTAAACTAAAGACAAGGAAATGTTACAGAGACATGAGATGAACATGATATGTATTTCCTCTGTCTGTCTGTGTCTTCGTCTGTGTTTGTTTGTCTGTCTGTTCCGACAAAAACAAAGACACACAGACAGGAAAAGTACTATCTAAGGCTAGACAGAGCTGAGGTACCTGTTTTACAGTATTTTGCTTCTACTAGTATTTTAACTGAGTTGGGATGAAAATGAAACCAGAAAGCTATCCAAGGTTAATGGGTATGTTTCAATTCACCTGAGGTCACCTGAGGTCACCTGAGGTCCTACAAGGTCATGAAAGTATGAGGTCTTTCACTTGTTCGGACAACCAAAATTCATTGTTTGGCTAAATGTCTTAAAAAGTTTCTGTTTAGAAACTATTTTCCGATATTAATTCATGACTTACAGAAATACAGTACACTTGCATATTGAGCGTATCTCACTCTTCTCTCTTCTCTCTCTTCTCTTTCCTTTTCTTCATTACATATAAGTATGGTACATCATTATCATTATTATTATTAGACAAATACGATATGCGCTGTAGCTAAACAATAGATTATTTTATGATATTTCTTTCTAACATCCTATCAGAAAACACATAACAAAATGATGTGCAGTGAAATGTATGTTTGAGCGTTATTTCGAATGAAAAGTTGATGAAGAATCCGGGTCCCATTCTCGTCTGAATGTATTCAAACTGGGTGGCGCTAATCTTGAACCCACACTAATGATTGGGCAGCTGTCGTGCGTAGTGACCTCTTCACAACCAGTGTCTTCATACATTTGTTATAATATGATATTGTTATCTCCTTTCTCTATATGATAATTCTCTATATGATGATTCTCCTCTGTGTAAACAGGCTGTTACATCAAGTATTGCAATTTTATTATGCAATCTACAATGCAATACTTTTATGTGACTGTGAGGTGATTTATCAAGGTAAAATTCTAAGCATTCTGGAAGTCTCATTTCCTGATTTGAAGGCTTGTCCAGTCGATTGAGAACCAAAAGAGTATTACCGGTATCTGGTAAACTTCTCAAAGATTTTAATGCCCTTCTGGCTTGTCAGAGTGTTACAGAGTGTTACAAAGGAGAAAGATTCATCAATGGATGAATGGTCATAAAAGTAGAATCATGGATCATTAATCTGAAACTCAACCTTGAAGTGTATAACTGAATTGTCATAAGGACATTTTTTGAAACATAACAGCTACAGTTTGATTTTGTATTCATACCAAACAGTCTGTGAAGGCTCAGTAGACTTTCAAGATAAAGTGGTGAAACATACAGATTGCACTCAGACTGATAACAGCTTCCAGTAAAAACTAGAAGGTCAGTTTTATTCTTGAAGACTCCCAACTGGAAATATATTTGTTCTTTCTGTTGTTATACAGGTTTTTTTTATTTTAAGGGGCAACATGGATTTAATCGTAAAAAAGACTGAAGTTATTTATGAGATGATTTTATTTTGTTTATTATCTACAAGATCAGTTTCGTCAGTTTGATAAGTATTAAGTTACAAATTTGTGAAAATGTCAATTATTGATTTTAATAGGACCAATTTCCATTTCCAAAATGTAAAATTTAAAATTTTGGACATATATCAATATATGGTGACATTGCACCAAAAGAATTCCATAAGAAAAGGATGTATCGTACTCTTAGAGAAAATCTTTTTTTGTGATATGCCTTTAAAGAATCTTCCTGTTAGTGATAACTCATTCAATTTCTGTGTTGATTGATGGTATTCGCATCTTATGCTTTACCATTTTAGTAGAAAAACTCTTCAAAATCCTTAAAATCTAATCTATGACATTACTTTATATATTGCATCAGGGTGTTTCTCTTTTTGCTGGCCACATCTCAAACTCTATTTTGGCTTCTTTGAGATATGAAACATTGATTATCTCAGGGGTAAGAACCGCAGCCAGCCACCACCAGCCATCAATCTCTCCTCGGTATGATGTGACTAGCCTGATAAGACTATCTCATGGGACAGTAGCCCTATCACTACCCCTATCACTACCCTAGAAGGGCACCAAGGGCACCGACAACTAGAGGTCAAGTTGAGGGTCAAGTGAAGAGGTCAAAGGTTAGATCAATTGCTTGCTCTGCACTCCTCTTCAGGAGAGGTAAGACCTCCATGATGTTTAGAGTGTGATAAGGTCACTCGGGACTCATCCGTCATAACTGACAAATGCAGTGATAGCTGGGAGGTGTTCACATTTGAACTTTAAACCCTATGCTGCTGCAGGCCTATGATAGCATAGTGATGAAATAGTCTTTCACGTGTGAATTTTAAACTCCAGGTCTGTGTGCCTCAAAGGATGCCATGTTGATGACAAATGCAATGTTACTGGAGGTCTTCAAACTTCAAACTTAAAAACTTAAAACTTGTATGGCCCTATCTTTTTCACAGATAGTGATGATGCCCAGCCTGTAGGTATGCATTTGGAGTTCTTCCCTCTTTAACTTTAACTTTGTCTTCTTGACAGATGTATTATTTATAGTAAGGCAATCAGATGGGAGGGGGGGGGGGGAGGAGTATTTACATTTCAACTTAATCTCTAGGTAGCTGCAGATTCAATCAACTACAGTAAAAAGCCAAACTCTGCCAATCATGTTTGAATTAGCATTCAGTTGCATTTTATTAATATTGGGTATCTCAATTATATTCAGTGAGCAAGCCATAATAATATTGACCACAAAAGGTATTCATATTTTTCAGCTGAACATGTACATGTTTAAAATATCCATGCCTGAGGCATACATGTAGAAGCTCTCATACATTCACCATCCCAAGGCAGAAAGCAATGTGATGAGATTGATATCATGTTGCTCCTCTCTGTTGAGTAACATGTAACATTCAAACCTTCTTATGACCTCTGGTATCCAGGGTAGCTGTCTTTAGGGTCATGGAAGGTTAAACATCACGGTGGGCCTCGCTAAACATAGCCCAACATCAAGTAATTACTAAAATAACACCATTCATGCAGTGACAATTTTCATGGAGAGAATTCTCCCGCGTTGGGGTGCTAATACAGTCCCAGCACCCGCCTCGGTGGGCAGCAAGGTGGGTATCAATACATGGCCAACCGTTCATGTAATTGGGGCGCAACGTAAATGCCGTGCTTGAGGATAGAGTGCCAATAGAGCCGTCCAATCGAGGTGTGAAACAATTACTGCTCTACGCAAGCGGTGCGAAAAAGCTGCTAATTGACGCTGGCGAAACGGGGTGCGTTAATATTTTGACTGGATATTTTGACTGGACCATAACTGGACTGAATTACAGCAGGACGTTGATTTAAATTGAACCTGATGGAAGGATATGGTGTTGATATGTTTAGGTTACCTGTAAAGAATGTCAGGAATTATTAATGGTGTGGCCAAGAACTTGGGTTCAAATGTTCAACTGCTCAAAGGTAGGAGCAGAATGTGCAAACTGAGGTATTTGTATGAGCAATGCAAGGATGTCCTGTGTAGGAGGAGAAGGAGGAGATTTTGTAGTACTGTCTCCTTTCATCTATTTAATTCTTCAGATATTCCCAAATGGTCGTACAAGTTTCCACCAAGCAGCACAGGACACCAATATTCTAACTTGATATTTGACAGGGTGACGCACATGCGATAATACACTCCATGACTCTCTGATAAAAGAGATATCTTTGACATCCATGTCACTTGTATCATGAAAACGCTATCAACACTTATCTTTTACACCGTGTGTGGGGGAAATCTTGGAGAAAGTTCAGAAAATCTAGGTGTCAAAAAGATAAGATGCTTTCATTAGTTTAGAGTACTTGTCCTGTCATGCCCTTTTCTGGTAAAGAATCATAATTTTTTCACAATTTTATCTCTTTCTGATAAAAGTATATATGGATCATGAAAATGTTTTTAAAAGTTTTATCTTTCACCTAATGTCTGTAGTTTGGTGAAAGCTCAGAAAATCTAGATGTCACAAAAGAGTATTTGCCCTAATTTACTGGTAACAAATTATTGTTTCTCATGTTTACATCTGTAACATAATTATAATACACCTGCCATAATTAAATTATGATGTATTTGTTTAAAATCAAAACAATGCACCTATATATGTAGCTCTGAGAAGCTAAAAAAAAACCTGTGAAAACTTAAACAATATGGGACAGAATAGAATTGCTACTTAAAGAGTCTACTCTTCCATACTATACCTTCTGAAGAAAAAAATCCCCCTCCTGTAAATTAATGAATTTTATAATGTTACATATTTTACTCTTGGACATAGCTGGAAAGCACTGCACAGATCTCAATTTAAACATCTTATTCTATCTTTGATATTGACCCTTCTTCGTTTAGCAGATGTTTGATTGATATCATCTCAAGCTAAAGGCTAAGTTCATTACATCAGCTGTTACATCTCAGACCTTAGGTCTCCCTCTCCATCTCTATCTCCATCTTTAATATTGCTCTCTTGACCAGTTTAAACTCGTTTAGTAGGGTCGTTCAGAAGGAAGAATTTTAATTGTGATGCATTTGCATTAATAGTGTGATTTTATGAATAGATGTGATCACGTGTGTTACATCAAATATCAGTTGAAGTGAGATAACAACATCAAGTTGATTTTCTCTATATGTGAATACGTGAATGGGGCTAATTTTTTCAAGTTTTACAATCCTTTTGTCCTGTATCTTTCAGTATACTGAAACTTTCCAGATGAAAGCAGCCCTCACCCCTCATGATCAAAATAAGACAAACTTATCTGTTTGGTGCCAAAAGGATATTAACACATTTTAATGCAGAGTTAATGGTCTCTTAGCTCCAAACAGATGAAACG
This sequence comes from Strongylocentrotus droebachiensis, assembly GCA_035222895.1. Lineage (NCBI taxonomy): Eukaryota > Metazoa > Echinodermata > Echinoidea > Camarodonta > Strongylocentrotidae > Strongylocentrotus > Strongylocentrotus droebachiensis. The sequence goes on from JAVYIG010000374.1 coordinate 217,632, forward strand.
AAACAAATCAGTTCAACTAGGCCCCAATGTATCATCAAGAGAACAATTGCCAAATAAAACAAAAGGGTTGGGGGAATTACTAAGGATGGCAGGAGGTGGAAATAATTCATTCCAATTGGATAGGCCTACACAGGATGCAGGTATGGCTTGCCAAAATATTGTCTTCTATATAGGTTCAATCACTACAGGAGTGTCATGGTATAGTGGTTCATTTACTTGACTCACAATCAAGAGGTTTAGGGTTCAGGTCACAGCCCAGCACTAATGTCATCAGGCTGGACGTGAATGCAAAATTGCCTTTCTTGACCCAGGTCTAGCAAGTGGATGTGAGCCAGGACTACATCAATTTCTTTTATACTATTATTTTCCTTTGTCATTTTCTCCCATTTAGACAATTCCTGTTTGTCCTTTATACAATATGCACTTCATTATGAGCAGCATTTGTCAAATGTTCCCCATTCTTAATTCATCCCTTCCTCTTAATTAGAACGGTTGCCAATTGTTTATCTAGGTCATTCTATTATAAACGAAACATAACATTCCACACGCAAGTTTACTACAGATGGTTTTGCCCTGCCCATCTCATACAGTTGTAAATGCCAAAGTGACGTTAATGTCTGCTCACCCAAACTCTTTCCTCTCACTTAAAGTACCTGTCTAACTTTGGGAAAAGACATGACCAAATAAAGCCCAAAGGTGCATTGAAAGCAAGATAACTTCTGTATATGGCTGGTGACAATGTTATGGAATTCCTTTAGAATTGTTCTTCTAGTTGTGATGATATTATATGGCAAGGTATTCTACTAAAACTACTAGTTTCATTTCCCCAAACTTTTTCACTTGCAGAATGCCTTTAGACTTTGTGATAGAATGTGTTTGACTTCTTCCCTTGGTCTACATGTATGACTGAACAAGTTTTAAGAAGTAAAAAGAAGCAGAAATAGAACTGTGGCACAAAACTGAATGCTGTTATTTGTTATAATTAAAGCTATTTCAGCTGTTTTTTATATCCGAATTTGTAGATGCTGGATACCCCAAACTATTTGACAAACTTAATTTCACCAATCGATGTCAACCTGTTTAATCTTTAGTGTTGCACAAACTCAAGTTCTAACACGATCCCGTTAAGTTTTCTTTTAATGGAATATCTGTCTCAACGTCATCAGCGATCGCCTATGTATGTACATGTATCTTAGTGTTGGAGCTGATAAATGTGCCGTACAGTGCTCTATTTTTGTGCCCCCTGATTTACGACCCTCTCAAGGAATGTAAAGAGTTTTAGTTGATGTCTCAATAAGGAAACACCGTTTTCATCATGTTTCGGGCTGCGATCATCAAGTACAGAAAGTCATCTGATAGGTTGTAGAGACCTGCACGCACAGCCGCGGCGGTGTGGCACGGATGGAAGAGAAGTTTTACGAGCATGAGGTATGTGTTTACGGACAAGGGCTCCCAACCTACCACCGTGGAATGCAGACTATGCATTCATTCATAGGGAAGCGAGAGATGCCACTTTTAAGAGCAACAACCGGCAGCGATGGATGATTTATGAGGATGGGCTGGAAATTATTCTTATTGATTTAAAACATGAATTATGGAAATGGAAGGGGTATCAGAATTTCTCTACTGCAAATATCAGTGTCTCATGAAACTTGATAGATCTATTTGTATGTTAGCCTAGATCCAGGCCAGAAAGACATTTACTTCTCACAAATTTTGCTCATATATTTAACCTCCTACAGTGTAGATAAGGAGCCCATTGTAATTCTTCCTAGACTTTACACAATGTGTATTTATATACCAAGATTAAATCCTGTACATCTGGTTAATTGAGTTATTAATTTTTTGGGTCATCATAATTAATTAGTTCTTACTTCTAATGAGTTATAAAAGATATGATATTTTAGTAAATTACGTGCCAGCCCACCCGCCACATTCTTGATGAATCACTTGATGATTTAATTCGTCTGAATGGGTTTCAGAGCTAAACCCTGTCAAAAAAAACAAGCAAGGCAAATAGTCTTTGAAGCAACCCCTGCAAGGGAAGTCACCAGCGGCAAGGCAAATGTCAAAGATTCTCTAGAGACAATTCCCCGTTCTAAAACCTCCCCTCACAGCACACATAATATGAGCTAATTTCACCACTTGACGGTGATTGTGCAAGTTTGTTCATTTTGAGACAAGCCTTGATGATCAAGTTGATACAGGCAGTGCATGATGAGTGCCGTTTCTTTTAAAATTCTTTCAGAAATAGCTCATTCAATCAATGAGAACGATGGTACTATTTCTGTACATTTGCCTCTGTGTTTGGACATTTGTACAGTTTTAGTATTTTGATCGCTTTAATGGCTTTATCATGGAAATAATAAGCAGCTTAGTTTATGTAAGGTTGGTTTAAATGAGAAGGGTGCTCAAGACAAGAAGAATTGGAGAAAGGGAGTTTCATCATGGAGCACATGTCAGTAACTGCTTGTAAGACGAAAAATGCTGACTTTAATAAATTATGATGATGATAACTCCTTGGCTCTACATCATACAATATACAAAAATTAAAAATGTCATGTGGAGGGGTCATTTTGTACAGGGCCGATTTGTTCCTTTAAACTAGATTAATTTTATGTACGTACTGGAATGCCTACATTTTTCTGGATGTTTAGCAAATCTTTCCTTTTATAAGCACCTCAAGGTTGGTAATTATTGAACTTTTTTCTTCTTTATTTTTTACTGAAAATGTTTAATTTACAAAGAACATGTGTACATGGTTGATGTCTGTGAAAACTGCAGTTCGATATAAATGTACATGTAGGGGCAAATAACGAAACATCACATACATTCAATGAGTGAATATTAATAAATTATGAAGATAAGCTTCATAATATTGCATGATATATAGCTATACCAGGTCAGTAGGCCTATGATAATACCTGCTAATCCAAGGCCATTTACCAGTCGTCATCTCATCAAAATGAGGGGAAAATCCACATTTAAATTAGACCCCTTTTAGCTGATTTACTCATCGAAATATCTCATTTCGGTAATAAATTATGGCTGTATAGCAATGGCTCTACACTGGTACGGGATTCATTTGAGTAAATCTGCCATTGAATTGGTAGAAAGCTGAGGTAATAGTCAGACCTTGATTGGTTAATCTTGTTGGGTTGGTACCAAAGCCTCAAGTGGTTCATTTAGACTGCGTTTTACTGGAAGTCTCTAATATAATAAAAACGTGGAGTGTGGGCCCCATTTTTTTTGACTGCGAGAGATTTGAAATTCTTCTTTGAATCAGTGTCTGCACTGGATATACAGCTACTCTTTTTGATTGTAAGCACTACGAAAACTTAGCAGTTTACTGAAATACACAGCACAATAGCTAATAATAATAATATTTGATGCACAATGTATTGGCAGGTTTAAATAAAACTTATTTTAAGCTTTTGAAAATGATGTGCAACTGTAGTCACAACACCTAAGTTACAACCATCATATCTAAAGAATAAATGAGAATCAGGTTTTGTTTTACCCGGGGACCGTGTATTCATAACATATCCATGTAATGTAGCTTTAATGAATTAATGAAATGAGAAAAGATTGCAAGGAATGGCAGGGTTTATTGTTTTTACATGATAAATTGGATCATTTACCTCCATAATGAGGTTTTATCCTCGTATACAAATATCCTGTTTAGTAAGTGGTCAGTAGGCCTACAAATGTATACATGTATCATTTTGATAGATTAGGTCCTGTTCCGGTTCACCTCGAACAATGCTGCTTGAAGTAACTCTGTATACATTGTAGATATACATACATGCACATTGTATACAAACATCTCAGATAGATGTATTTATAATTAGGAAGATACTTGTACCTGTATTGACATTTAGATTTAATTACATCTACATGTATGTAAATGTATGCTCACGTCACTTAAAGAGAAGGTTGAGTTCTGGTCAAGATAACAAATAATTTTTGAGCATTTTGTTACGTTTTCCATTCGTTTGGAAGAATATTATAGTACAAATGTTCCCTGGAACAGATTTCTCTTTAAGACAGTCATCATATTTGAAATACGATGAGAAATAGCTAAACAGTTTGGACATAACCTTCATGCCATATGTATTTGTAGTCCTGTATACAGACTTCTGTGTGTATAGTGTTCTTCAGCAAGATTGTTTAATTTTTAAATAATTTTAGATACCAGTACTACCAAACATCACAGCTTACAACAATTGTTATGTACCACATAATCAATGATCCCAAGTGCTTCATGAAGTTTCCTTCAAAATGTAATCACATGACCAGAACTCAACTTTATCTTTAAAATGAAATACAGGTATGACATTTGTTAAAATGTAGATTAATCATCGGGCAGCAGGAAACGTGTCTATTAGTCAGTTAATTAATGAGAAATGTTTATAAGCCTTGGCACATTGCCGCCCAAGCCCAAGCTACTCACAATGACAAGTGAGCTAGTAATGAGGGGAGGGGGGGGGGGGGGTCACAGGGGCACTGTCTTAAAGCCCCTCTAAAGTGTTGGGAGCCCCAAATTCGCCAAAAATTGAATGGCAAAATTTCGTTTAAATTGAATCATAATGTGAAAAAGGATGTCATTTGAGACACAATTCTGCAAAGATCCCCCCCCCCAAAAAAAAAAAATAAATAAAAAATGTGTTTGCATACAAATGTTGATAACAGAATACATAATTTGGGTTTACTGTTGTATGCAGAAAACCAAAAATTGTAATTCTTTCATCAATATTCGACTTCAAACACATTTATTTTGAAAATCCTTGCAGAAATGTGTCTTAAATGACATCCTCTTTCACATTATGATACAGTGCAATTTCGCTATCAATATGTTGGGGCTTCCAACACTTTAGAGGGGCTTTAATCTCCAATGTAGCAGAGTCAAAGTATTGCCTTCTTGTATTGTAGACCTACTATAGAAAATGCAGCTGGCACAATTTACTTTTGTTTGATTGTTACTATGCATGTGTTTTAAGATTATTACATCGGCTCCCCGCAAGAAGGCTGGATGATCTATGTATTATCAATGGCAGTAAGGGCCTTCTTGTGGGCAGCGATAACTGGGCGCCAGTCTTAGCTCCAGACATTGAGTGTTTGGTTAAACAAACTCTAATTAAAGACTCTTTCTGGGGCCTAAGATCTGGAGAGATTTAACTCTAGACAGGTGTAAGAGTAAGGTTTAGGATAAAGAGTTTAGTGGAAGGTGCAGAAAAAAAAGGAGAGAAGGAGTGGTGAAGAGGCAAGAAGGGAGAGAAAAGACAAGAACAACAGTAGCTTTATGTATAGTACTCATGCCTTCATGTACCATGCCCTTTTTTTTGCTCCAAAATTATTACTCGGGTATGAGAAGCTGAGAAGCCGTATTGCACTCAAGTAGATTAGGTGTCCTGGGTGGAGAGTGGCAAAGATGGATGAATGTTTTGCAAAAGGACATAAGTGCTGAGCAGTAATTCAAACTCTAAATTGTTTATGCTGAAGTCAGGGGGATGAACCACTACAGTGTATGTATAGTGAAAAGAGACAACAAGAAAAAAAAGGGGGAAAACCCCACAAAATGAAGGAAATTATATTTTTATGCCCTATAACTGCAAATTATTTGATGAATACATCAAAGGGCACTCCACCCCTTGTAATAAGTTGTTTTTTATGAAAGCAGAGAAATAACAGAAACAGAATGGCAAAGTTTGAAATGAATTGGACCAATAGTAATGAAGATATAAATGTTTGCAATATGAGACCACTAAGTCTATGCGAATCTCAAATTGGTATTTTGGTCAGTGGATTTCCCTGTAAAACTTCTTCTTTTCCCCTTTTCTGTTATTTTCACCTTCAGTTACATGTATGCTTCCAAGAGCTAGAATTGATTTCAAACTATTTTATTTCCTTAAGATTTAATACCTCTGATATGGAATCATATCCTTGGTTTAGTTTTGAAGTAGGGATATTGACCTTACAATAGTTCAGGAAGGATATGACCACAGGGACTTCATTTTCCTTTGACATTCTTCACCTGCCACAAGAATGGCTAAAAATGGGTCAAGAGATTAGAAACCCTCTATTTGTGTCCCCACTTCTGTTTACCTTACAATGAAATAAAGGCAACCTCATATATCATTTACATTCTTTTTTAATCAGGAATTGATAGATGGCAGAAAATTCCATACAGTTATTTTAAGTATGTCAACTCAAGGTGTGCCTATATTGAGTAGACATAAGGCCTGTTTTCATCAGCTCGAGATTGCCAAATATCCCGCTATTTGAAATATTGTGACCGCAAATTATCCAGTTAGTTTGCATCTTCATCAGCCCAAAGTTGCAATTAGCAGGATATTTGGTTGAGATAAAAGTTTAAAGTTTAGAGGTCAAGTCCCGAGCTGATGAGGATTATTCCCCAAATCATAATTAGCGGGCTATTTTGCAACCTTGAGCTGATGAGGACAGGCCTACTGAGTAGACATTGTGGAACCACATCGTCCGTTCAGAGCTAGAATGGCCTTACCTCATGTACATAGCACAGATTTAACATCCTTTAGGCTCTTAACAGGGGATATTAAAATTCCAAAGCATCTTAAAATTTTGTTTACTCTTCGATAAGATTCAAGTAGATGAATGTCTAGGTGTTAGATCAAAGTTCTGTAAACTTCCTCTCTAGGAAGCTGTCTTTGATAAGAATACTCCGAACTCAAAGGTTAATGTGGTCAGGTAGTTTTTTGCCAGTCATGAAAGAAATGTCTTTAAATAATTATTCAATGGTTAGTGCTGAATATAGTAGATGATGGAAGGAGGAATGTGGTAGCAATACCGCAAGAAGATGTCATGAAGGAATGTGTATTGCAATTAAAAATTAGGTTCCTCATATTTGTCAAAGATTACAGTCTAAATTTGTCTTGGGGGAAATCATAGTGTAAACAAACGCCTTGTGTAACATTTTAAAGATCATTACTGTCTCGTGATGAAGATGCAATGATGTATCCGACCCCATTTTTATGAGCCTTTCTATAGAATAGGACAATAATATTATAAAAATCTGCAGCAATCCACATAAGAAGCACACTACAATACTTGTATTTCTATTCAAATGTGTATCATCATCTCAATGTGACTACCCTGAGTAATGACAACAAAAATACAATTAGTTTCAACTGCTTTTAACTAAGAATGAAAACAGAAATTTGAAATTTGCAAAGAAGAAGATTTGTTTAATGACACTACCGGTATACTTTAGCTGATGTAAGGTAGACGTTGGTAGCCATGGGATCCTGTTCAATGGACTATCAGATAGAGGATCAGAATAGGAAGGAAGGATCAACAAATAAATCTAACAATTTGAAGCAAGAAGACACCAAAAGGATATGATGTCTTGTCACTATGACCTACTTTTCATTTACCTATGATGGATTCTGGGCATGTTACTGTGAGAAGCATGGCTGTGGAGAACTAAGCAGTGATTAATGATTGGTCTGCTTTTAGAATCTGGACTTAATTGAAATCTTCTTGAGTTTATTGGAGCTCTTTATCTGATCATGGATTATATTTGCAATACAGGGCACATACATGTATGAACCACAGTTGCAAATATTATAAAGAACAAAATTCATAGTTGGCAATTGATTGAAACTTTGTGTCTATTTCAGACTGAAAAACATCTAAAACTGTTAATATAAGATTATATAAGTCTGGATATGAACAGACCATGGACAGAGAGAAGTTCTCTAAATATTGCAAATTTATTTTGTGCTTCATAAGCTGCCATTGGGGGTTTGTGTTCTATCAATTGAAGGCAGATGTAATCTACACCTGTATATTGTATTTCATATTTTCGGGGCCTCTATCGTAAAATAATAAAAATCATAATTTCCTGGTAGGGGAGTTTACTGTTTGCCATTTAACTTTTATTATTTCTTGTCAAATTTGTAAACCTTTAGAATCACTACGTGTGCAATGTTAGTATAGAGTGTACTATATTTATCCATATCTCAATATATTTCACCTCTAGTGTGATGGCATGCAGGTGAAATGGGCTACTCAGGTTGAGCTGAAGTTAGGAGCCTAGTATCTAGGGAACAATGTGCTGTCAAAGCCACTTAACATCAGATGTCAATTTGAGGATGTTTAACTTCTTAAAGGGTTCCTTTTTGTTTCGTACAGTATGTGCAGTGAAGAAAAATACTGACCAGTATTCATTCTTTATTGCATTCTATGACGTGTTTGTAGATATCCTTGTTTAACATTTGATAGTTTCTCTTTTAAATTTTTCAACCAATTTAATATAATAAATTTCTTTATAAAATGTGAACAGTTCATGGAGTTTTACAGAATGATACAAAATCAAAACTTTATCAAATCCATATATCTGAGAAAAAGATTGAGGAGATCTAAATGAAACAACACAGGGAATGCAAATTAAATGGAAAGAAGTACCGGTAGCATCCATTGTCATCCATATGGTTATTATATACTGTATAATAACATACATCTATAGTAACTGTATTAAAGCATCTTAACAAATACTTGTTGAAGTTAGTCACTTTACACGTTGGTTCTGTTCCTTGCATCCTGTAATAGATCCTTTCAATATTGATATCAAATCTTGTCACTACTCCTGTTCTGTATTTTAGTGTGTAACTCCAGAAGGATAGCTCCTTGAAGTGTTTTCATCAAAATAGATCACTTACAATGTGGCTTGTAATGTGCATTGTAAATTCATCCTCTCTGCCGCTGCTACTCCAAACCTTTAACAAGTAAGAGCTGGGAGTTGAGTGGCTTATTGAATCAGGAAAAGGGAAGGATTATATTTTGTTGGCTGATGGTAAAACAAGAGTTGTGAGAGGAGAAAGGGATCTGGAGATGGGTATCTTCTATGAGAGGTAGTGTGATGGATGATAGGAGGAGGGTTGGATGTGAGTGGGCTAGCAGAGGAACTAGGGAGGGATATCCCCAGTGAGATGTGGAACGCAAGTAGGTTGGATGGGAGGTGGGGTGGGGGGGGGGGGGGGATGGATGATATACAGGTTAACAGGCAAGGGGTTTTGAAGCAGAGGAAAAGACTTAACTTTGATGCTAATAATTAGAGGCAGGTCGGAGAAGGGATAAGGAAAAGGATGACATTAGTGAGAGAGAGGAGAGAGAGAGAAAAAGGGAGTGAAGGGAGGGATTGATGAAGAGAGAGAGAGAGAGAGAGAGAGAGAGAGAGAGAGAGGGGGAGAGACAGAGAGAGAGAGAGAGAGAAAGAGAAAGAGAGGGAGAGTGAAGGGAGGGATTGATGTAGAGAGAACGTGAGGGAGGGGGGAGGGGGAGCAAGAGGGGACAGGGCAAGGCGATGCAATGGGGGAAGGAATAAAAGGGTTCAGAGGGAGCTAGAGATTGTATCTGTGATGCTTTATGAAGAGTTTGATGGTGGGTATGAGATTAATGAAGTCTTGAGAAAAAGGTAGAGAGAGAGAAATAGAGAATAAGAGATAGGGGAAGAGAGAGTGAGAGAAAGAGAGAGAGAGAGAGAAAGAAGGGATCAGAATAGGAAGGGTAAGATACAATCAGCAACTGATCAAAAGAATGTTAAAATCCTGGCTGAGTCAGACCCTCTGATTAGCACAATGCAATAAACCTGCATGGATGAGCTAATGTATACATGAACACACTCTATCGCGGCAACCAAGGAAAAGTAATAGTGATGCAATCCTGTAAATATTTTAGATACAGTGTCACCTTGATTAAGATTTTGGTATGAAGTACAACAAATCTTGTCCCTGAATAAAAGTAACTGTTAACTCCACATCTTACTGAGATAGCAATGTGACAAGTCTTATTCAGGGCGTGTGTATAATCATAGATTATACACTCGTGAATTACACAGATATGTATTAATGTATATATACGGTATCAACATTTTACTTCCTCAAGTTTCAAATAAACTATTTCCTATGAATAAGTTGTATGGATTAAGAATCTAATAAAAACCAACCGTTTAATTTGTTTTGGGCAGTAATTTACCAACCTTCCCTTCTGATACTGAATATCATGTCTTGACAGCCCAAAGAAAAAACTAAAAACGTACCTCTTCAATAAGTAAATTGTAATTCTAATATTTTTGTTTGTTATTATAATTACTCTTTTATACATGTATTATCTTGTGTTTACTATGTCATTATCTCTGTAAAGCGCTTCGAGCAATTCGTTGGATGTTGCGCTATGTAAAAGACAATTGTATGTATGTATGTATGTAAGCCAACGCCCTTCTGACTGTGAGTTGCCAATACATGTGTTTGTATTACGTCACATTGAGATTGTGGCATTAGTTGGATTCACACTTCTTGGAATTTAGGTTTGGCTAAAGTTGTGATTAGTATGATCATACCATTTCACTGCAGTCAATAGATCTGTTTGGTGCCAGGAGTGTGAACTCATGTATTTTAACTCAGAGTTAACGCCCTTCTGGCTCTCAACAAACCATCTTCTCTCTCTCTCTCTTTCTCTCTCCCCCCTCTCTCTCCCCTCTCTTTCTATCTCTCTCTCCCTCCCCTTCTCTCTCTCCCTCCCCTTCTCTCTCTCCCTCCCCTTCTCTCTCTCCCCCCTCCCCTCTCTCTCTCCCTCCCCTCTCTCTCTCCCTCCCCCTCTCTCTCCCTCCCCCTCTCTCTCTCCCTCCCCCTCTCTCTCTCCCTCCCCCTCTCTCTCTCTCTCCTTCCCCCTCTCTCTCTCTCCCTCCCCCTCCCCTCTCTCCCTCCCCCTCCCCCCTCTCTCCCTCCCCCTCTCTCTCTCCCTCCCATCTCTCTCCCTCTCCCTCTCTCTCTCTCTCTCTCTCTCTCTCTCTTGAGCCAAAGCCTTTCCAGAAATAGCTCATTTAAGTGTTCCTGCTTAACGAGAACACCGGTCAAACGACCTCCGTCCAGCACACTCCAGATCTTTCACCTTTCGTCTCTGATTGAAAAATTTATTTGTAATCAGGCATTTTAATGCTACACTCCACAAAATTGTAGTTTAGAAAAGTTTAAGAAATGAGCCTGAAATTGTCTTCTTTCCTTGAAACTCTGAATCATGAATGGGGGAAAGGAGATTTTTTTTTCTTCATGTAGGTTTATTGGTGCCAAGGTCCTCCCTTGTTCTTGAATGGCCTCTGGCTCTGGACCATTGCTCATTTTCTCTTTTGCTATGACGTAATACACCATGCAATGTATTATTTGCTACTTGTTAATTACTGGCTTTGAGAGCCAGAAGGATGTTTTTTTTAAATTTTTTTTTATTACCTGACTGTTAAGAAGGCATGCATATGTGCTTGTGAGTAAGCAACCAGGGGACCGATGGCTTTAAGCCCGCTCCAAGGGTCGTGGTAATGAGGATTAATTCCTTACCAAAGAGCATGAGCGAGGGCTTCGACTTGATATTGAACCCGGGACCTCCTAGTTACGAAACCACTGCTCTGCCACTGAGCCATCGTGTATCTCTTACTCATATACTTTACACAGAGAGTTAATGCTGGTTCTATCATGATCAAGGTGTCTGCTGAAGATATCGTTTGTTAAAGTATGTGAGATTAATAACTTTCTGGCTCCAATAGTTGAAGTGCATGTAAGCCAGACCTTATTGACCTGCATTCATTGAAATGTAGAAGGAACATGAATGTAACATGATGTAACTAGACAAAGTATGATTGTAGAACAATGTCTATCTTTAGAATATATCAGGGTTCAAATGGCTTTGTGTGATTGTCTTTCTGAGGAGTCAACTTGTGAATATTTCCTTCCATCAGAGAGGACGTACATTTGAAGGTTCCAAGCTTTGTGATCTGCCTTTTGTTATTCTCAGCATACCTATCATAAATCTCTTCTTAGGGGCCGATCTAGGGGGGTGTTTCGGCGGTTTAAACCCCCCCCCCCCCCCCCCCTGGGCAGCCAGGTGAAAAGAAAAAAAAGTAAAACAGTAAAACGCGCGTTTTTCAGATTTTTTTTAGGTCAAGCCCCCCCCCCCCCCCCTGGCAAAAAGCTAGATCCGCCCCTGCTTCTGAAAGTACAGCGAAATAAGATTGATGAGATAGTGTTGAGTAAATATAGACAGTTTATACTTTGAAGAAGGAACAGCCAGTACCTAGATTCCTTAGTAGCTCCTTTAATAGGACCATAATGACCTGTTACCATCGATGGCTAATTTGATGATTAATTGCCAGTGAAGACCAGTATTGTCTTTGTAATCAAATTACGTGTCCTTGCAAAACTTAGCCTACATCCTTGTTTCCAGTGCCCCTAGAGCTTCTAACGATGATAATATAATTTATCAGACGCCATGTAGGTCACTCTGCACTGTCTGTGATGGTTCCTTAATTATTTGGAATAATACAAGATGGGTCTTCATTTGCCTCATTAACAATGTCAGATTATAGTAAGATTTAATTTCTGTATTTTTCTTGGTTGGAGAGAGGATTTTTAAATTATCTTTTCATCTACATACTTTCCAACAGGGTGCGTTTGGTAAGGTTAATTAATCATGTAATCTTGGTAAGATCATGGTGAGATCATATCAGAAGTTTCAAATTGGAGCAAGATCATGTTGCACCTACTTCTGTCACATTTATGAGAAAGTCTCAACTTAATCAAATCAAATTTTTTTTAATAATTTTTTTAAAATCATATTTTTTCCCTCCAAAAACAGATAGTCCCTGAGATCGATGTAAATCAGTATTAAAATTATGGGGTGAGGTGCTGTTTTGTCATGACTTGCTTGAACGACGTGCGCAAGCTTCACTCGGATCTTTAAAACCCTTTTTTTGTTCAACTTTCACTTAAATTTTTTTTTTTTAAAACTCTCACAATCATCCCTAATAATGGATAAGTCAGTGAAGTCACTTAGGGATACATTGTACCATCACTATCTTGCATTTCTACCAACAAGAGTTACCTATATGTAGGTTCAAAAGAAGAAAATGAAGAGAAGACAACTTTCCTGCATTTGGTTTCTTTATAAAATATCAGTGTCAATATTTGTTTGTGGCTATTTATTTGGCTTGTAAGATATTTCTTCATGTATTGCAGATTGCAGATGAACCACTTGTTTAATTTCAAAGTTCAAGTTTGTTTATAAAATCCAGATTGGAAGAATTCAGTCATCACATTGTTCCTCAACCCATTCCAGGTAGACATCACAAAGTTGATGATACCTTCGGAAGTTGAGAATTGGTTTAGTCATCTTCACAGCATGTATCCCAGCATGGATACTTGACTCAGAATCGAGTTCATTCTATAAATCATGAAGAAAAATCCTCTAATTATAACCTAATTCATATGATGGCTCCATGGCTGATGGGGATATCCATGTTGTCAGTCTCTTCCGAAGTTACAGAAAGTTTGAACTTTTTAGATCTTTTACGATGTCAATTGTCATCGCTGATCATTGTTCAATCTGCGATGGAATGGACATCACAAATAATCTGCCAGTCTTGTAATAAGCACATTTATAAGTAATATAAATTGATTATAAGAAATAAGACTATTCAGAATGATTGCTACTGAATCTTTCGTAGAATTGTTCTTCAACATGGAGTTACATGTATACAGAAAAGCCTGTCCGGTGCATGACATTAGATTAAAAGGGCATTTTCTACTAACTCCAACTCTTTCTCTTTAAGGAAGGTTCATCCTGAAATTGTCATACAAGCTGTCCATGAACTCACCATCATGCACAAAGTACATTGAAAGGAAACACCGAAGCTCAAACAATGATGGTAGCAGCAAACATTATCTGCTGCTTCCTAAGGAGAGGTGGTGTTTGAATACTTAGCATGTTTGTGAATGTATCTCACATCTGATAGGTTTGTTTACTCCTAACGTTTCACTTCCATTCTGATCAAGTTCAGTCCTTAGTCCAAGAGGAAGTGTTTGGTGTAGGCCTTCCTTCCTCATCAGGGAATCCATGCTTTCCTCTTCGCAGGTGGTTTGTTTTAATCATTAATTCTGACATCCTTGATCACCAGGGATCGCTGCTCCTGTGTGTCTTGGTAATTAAACACTGAATGATGTGGTGAATCATGTTAAGAGTAACGAGAGAAAGAGAGAGGCACAGTGTAGCTGTCACAATTTCCCCTTATCTGAATATATTCTATTTCAGTGGGTATCCTTTTCATGATGTTGATCAAAATTTGTCATTCCTCATTCACTCTACTAATACCAAATCCAACCTCGAGATCCTTGCTGTCCAGAATACATGTACAATACAAATGCACAGAGTTGATTTTATAAATTTTTTGCTTGAATTATGAACAAAATACAAATATAGAAATTGAAAATATGACAAACATATATTTCAACAAGAGATCATTTTTTGGCTTATGATTTCACATGAAATACAGACATATTATTTCTTAATGGGCCTCAACAGATAAAGCATAAGGGAGATGTGTTACTACCCTAAATGGTACAGTATACATACGCCTTGATCCCTTGAATACGCCTTTGATGATGAGTCTTTGTTATTAATGTCATAAAGCTACACTATACACCCCTCTCTGTAGGCCTGGATCATGTTGATTGATCGGAGGTGGGGGGAGGCAAGGGGGTTCGGCCAGTCCTGAATTAGTTCTCTACATGTATATACATGTAACATGAATACCACTGTGATTCTTCACAAGTTCAGATGCAGGCTGTCTTGAGGGATGAAAGGGAGATGCTCTTGAGATGCAAACATCTGGAAAGTGCAACCTCCTCATCCAAGACACCTGCAGTCATCTACTCCTCTTCTCTCTCCACCACTCCCCCCTCTCTCTCTGTCTCTTTCTCTCACTTCACTCTTCTCTCTCCTTTCTTCCAACTTTCACTTTGCTCTTCTCTCTCTCTCTCTCCCTCTCTCTATCTCTCTCTACTCTCTCTATCTCTCACTACCGTTCTCTTTCTATCCTTTCCTCTCCATACCTCTCCTGTTGTGTCCTCTCCTATCCCCTCCTCTGCTCTTTTCTCCTCCTCTCCCTCATGCTCTCTTGTCCTCTCTCCCATCCCTCTTCCATTATCCAACCTTGCTTCTCTCCTCTCCTCTCCTCTCCTCTCCTCTCCTCTCCTCTCCTCTCCTCTTACCCCTACCCCTACCTATCCTCCACTCTCCTCCTCCTCCTCATCTTCATTTCACCTGTTCACTCTCAGAAGTTTGAAGAGCTGAGATGGTTTGCAGAGCTTGAAACAAGCAAACATGTTTTGTAGTCATTCATAAGCCATGAGTGTCTGATGCACGCTTTCCATTACTCTTCAATTATAAGAAGATGTATGCAGTACATACTTAGCCTGATAGATAGCACATGCTTTTACTCTTACAGTTCTATATATAGGCAAAGACTTACAGATAGTCGGGGAAACCTCCTAAACCTAGGGAATAAATGCCCAAATAAAAGATTAATGATATGTTTCATTCCAGGTGTTAAATGGGTACCCGGTAGGATGCGACCGTCATTGTTGGTCAAACAGTTTTTGAGCGTTAAGTAACCTCTGGCTAGAATACTCCCCAGTGTGTGCGGGCAAGCACTGAATCCAATGACCGAGGTAATAGTATATTTGTAAAGCGCTTAGAGACATTGTATTAAGCGCTATATAAAATCTAAATATTGTTATTATTATTATTAATAAGGTACAGGTTTCTAAAATCATCCCAACCCCATCCCCATCCCACTTCAAAAAGAATGAAAGACTTGAGTGATAATAACATAAGAATGCATGTTGTCAATGAGAATATAGAGCCTTTAAGTATTTTCATGGATCTGAATTTTGAGTATTTGCGTAGCCAGTGGATGATATGGTGATTGCCCTCTCCTGTATGCTCTTTATTTAGGTTTTAAAAAAAGGAGAAAAGGGGAAGTGTACGGGAAACTACCCTATTAATTTCCCGCCTAATGTCTAAATCTTGGTCAAGTTGGATTGTGGATCGGTAAAATCCACACTGTCACCTCAGCCTATAGTAGACATATCATGATGTAATACTGCTTATATTTGGCATGCTTTGGTAAGGCTGAAAGTGTTAGTCTAATTTCCTCATCAGAAACAGGAAATATCACCTCCTTGAAGAAGCGAGAAGAAGGCGAGACCCTTTCAATTAGGAGGTTAAGAGATACTTCTGCTTGTTGATTAATTGGACTGCTGATTGAGAAACTACATCAATTAATTGAATGAGTGGGACTAACGAAGCAGTTGGAAATCGAGTTGTCTGAGTAAACTTGTGTGTCTAGAATTATTCTAGGTTAAATTCTGTTGATCAGTGCCAGAAATTAAGTCGTTATGTCAAAGGTCTATGTTGTACACAAAGTTATTACTTGTGTCAATCCTGAGCTTTGCCTTTTGGGGAATTTAGATTGATTTTAAATTGATCTCTTTCCCCCTAGTCTGGGGGGGGGGGGGGGGGGGTAATAATTTAACGGGAAAAATGTGTGAAGTTTTTTATACAGTTTTTTATCTACATGAAAAACTATTAAATGTTTTGTGAAACTTTGAACAACAGATTGTAACAAAATGTGTTTTAGCATCGTCTTATGAAAAACTTTATGGAATTTTATGAAGACTTTTATTGAGACACATGTATCGCCAGTTTGAGAACCGGAGGTCTAAATATATGTACTATAGCCCCCGCACATCTTAATGCAATGTTTCTTAATATAAATTGGATAATAATTGATATAGCTTTGCTTTCTGGTCATGCTCTCTGCAGTTTATTCTGTTTGTGCATTTGTAGTTATTTACTCATCGACTAGTACGTCATGGGCTGTACCATCCGGTCCTTCTTTTTATAGATATCTTGCTCGGTCATTCTATATTTCACTAAGTACATGGGTATGTTTTCTCAATCAGTCAAATACCGAAGAAGTTCGCAAATGTAATCTAATTTGAGATGCCTCAGACCAGATGTGTGTATAGCGAAGGAACCGTTCACTTAAGCTTTTTTGTGAGTGGTAGGCTGTAAGAAGCTTTCCCTGTTGAAAGTATACACCAGTATGTACAGAGCATTTATTTGATATTGCTATATCAGGCATACCTCTGCCAATATTCAATTTGGCATAACAAATTCACCAAAAGAAGTAGCTAGTCATTCTCCGCGCTTGTATTCACTGACCATTCAGTGGCCTTGTAAAATTGTCCAAATTCATAAAATTAACCTAATTAAATTAAATGCATCTGTGTGCTTATAATAGGACAGGATATTAACATTGTTTTCATTTTCCTGTATTTCATAGACCAAAATCCTTCAAAAAGTCATGTAATCTTGTTTTAAAGATTAAAAAAATTGCTTTTATTATAGAATATGTTTATGTATAATCATATAATGAGAATGCGAGGTCAAGTGATGAGCTTCGTTATTATATTTGAATCCGGAATATGATAGCAGCTCCCTAGGGTAGTGAGGGTTTAGTTCTCTGGTTTTTCGGAAGAAACTCCTGCTGTATCTAGCCACTTCCTGAGATCAATTGGCCTCATTTCCTCCATAAAGTGTCAAGACTTGCGCAGATGGCTTATCATAGAACCCAGTGTGACTTGCTGAAAGCGAAACCTTGCTTCTGCCCAAGAGCAAATTTGTCCATCCCGCTAAGGTTGGACTATTCCTTGAATACTCATATTCTCTTTTATTCATAGACATTTTCATCATCAACTTATCAGTGTCAAACCTTACCCCTTTATCACCCCACCCCTTAGCTTTTAGAAATTGATTAGGAAATATAGGTTCTTACTTGTATAATCTTATTTTTAAACTAAATTTTGTCTTTGTTGATGTTTTTTCTCTCCTTTTTTCCCTCTCCCTTCTATGAATACTTTTAGTACATGTTTTCTTAAAAGTGATAAATTTTCCAGATCTTCCTTAATCCTTAATTTCATTTGCCATCTAGAAATACTATTGGCCAAGAGCCCAAAGGGTGTTAAACCATTTAATTTAACAAAGAGCTGATACTTTCTGGTCCTCCTGTTCATCCTCCGTTTCTTCCTTATTCATCTTTTCTTTTTTTTCATCTTTTTGACCTTGGGTGTACCATTATAAACTCAGATTTTGACGCCTATTCACAAAACACTTTCATCCTTTTCACCAAGGCCACAAGCCTATCTGTTAGACAATACTAGTATGTACTGGGTCTACACAGCAGGATAGTAGTCTATTACAGTCCAGACCCCTAGAGAGCAAGTGACTCACTTGGTTTGAGGGAAAGGTCTTCCACCTCTTCAAGTCTTTCTTTAAAGACATTAGATTGTTGATTTAAGTTGAAATTGGTGAAGGAAACGCAGAGTGAAAACTCTGGACACGTGGTTATTCCCAGGCCTCTCACAAGAATCTAAGTCATCCGATACCGACGACGATTCAAAAATAGCTCTTTACGTCTTGTAGAAATGTTGCACATTTTTGACAGGTCTTGGTTGTTGGCGAACCCACTCAGGTCTGTTTGGATTGCATCAATAGATTGACGTAGAAACCGATGTCACTAAATTCCAAGCCTCATGCTGGCTCAGATATTTCTGATACATTCCCATAGAATTATGACCTATAAAAATGATTTGTGACATATTTATAGCTCAGTCTGTGTTTGCACCAGCCAGTCATATGTAAGCGGATCTCTTGTGAGAAATTCAGGTAGCTGACCCGACACGAGATTCAACTCTTTGATAAATACATGCTGTAATAAGTGTGGAAATGGTATGAAAAATGAGTAGTTGGTCAGTTTGGAGCTAGTTTGGAGCTTGCCTCTCTAGCTCTGAACAGATAAATTGATATAAATTTGGTTATTTAATTTGGCAAGAAAAAGTTATGAAAAAAGGATCAAGTCCTAATAGAATAACAACATAATTGTTGCTCCATCTCCTTTTTTTAATTGTACTTTAATTTTGAATATTTCATTTGTTACACAATTTTACAAGTGTTCAAAGAGATGAGGAATGTTACTTCTCGTAAATTGCAGATTTAAGCAATAAAAATGGGGAAAATAGATCTATTTGTTTTAAGAGGATATTTATTTGATCTGTATGGGTGTTGGAATGTCCCCCTTTTATCTGTATGGAGAAATAACAGTTTTGAAGTGCATTTATCTTAACCGCATAAGTGTCCGGTACTTGTCTAGATGAATATTTATAGAAGGGTATGAATTCCTTAGGCCGTATTTTATGGCAATAAATTCATCATCGTTACTATTGATATCTTAGTGGTGTTATATTCCAAACCGGAAGATATTTGACTCCACTCAAACTTAAGAGGGAGCCGTAAAGTGTTTCATCTAGAAATAGATTTCACACGGTGGTCTGTTCAGATTTTAAAAATAATATTGTTTCCATATATGTTTGTAAAGCCTTATATGATACTAGCTCATATCTGACTGCAGTAAAACTCAAGAGCTTCGACTGTCAAGGTGTTTCATATACAGATAGACTTCACTCAATGGTTTGTTTAGATATTGCAAATACTATCGTTTCCATATATGTTCGTATGGCCTTATGTGAAACTGCATGTAGCTCAATCTGAATGTGAACACTAAAACTCGAGAGCTTCAGTAGTAGCTTCAGAAGTAGTCTCATCTGGAATTAGATTTCACTCTATGGCTTGTTCAGACAGTGCAATAATATTGTTTCCTTATATGTTCGTATAGCCTTATGTGAAACTGCATGTAGCTCGATGTGACTGCAGTAAAACTCAAGACTTCAACTGTCTTTAAGTGTCTCATCCTGAATAGCTTGTTCAGGCGTTGCAATAATATCGTTTCCATATACGTTTGTAAAGCCATATATAATACTTACTCATAACTGACTGCACTCAAACTTAAGAGAGAACATTTTCAAAGTGCTTCTGCTAGAATTAGATCCCTCTCTTATAGGTTCTTCAGATATTTAAAATGATATCATATACATTTTCCAGTAACTTTATAAAGGCCCACTTTGTAGCTATGAAGCCGTGGATCTTAGCTTCTAAGCATGTAAAAGGGTTAGAGTTTATCTGGAACCTTCAAGAGTTGACAGAACTATTACTGACCAGTGATAAAGCAATGTATATTAACATTACATTAGGTACCGGAAGATGTGTACAAACACTTATTTTATGGATTATAATGTAATATACAGTGACAGTATAATTATATGTTTCATTGCAACTGTCAGAACAGAGATGGATATTTCCTAAACACTTGTAACCACTTTGTATCCGGTGATTGATGTACATTTCTAATGAATATTCATGAGAGTCTCTGTTCTAAGTAGCGGTGCTCAGTGTACTTCAGATTCCAGTAGTTTGTATCCTCTTTCAGAGAATGAATATATATATATGTATCTCTCTCTTGAAACCATCTACTCTATCAATATATCTTTAGCAAAATAGGAAATAATGTACATATAGAGTCAGAAGGGTGTTAAGTGTGTGTCAAAGCATATGAGTTAATACCCATCTGGGTCCCGTCTTACATAGAGTTGATATCAATCGCAACTATGTACATAAGAGATAGGAGACTGCAAATTGCGATTGATTTGAATCAATTGTAACTCTTTGTAAGATGGCCCTTGTTTCAAACAGGCAATAGTAATGTCTTCATTCTACTTGTGCATGATCTGTACAAGATGGTCATATTCCTTGAAAAACCCTGGGATAGTGTATTTGTTTGTCCTTTCCTTAAAAAACACTGGTATATATTAATCTGTCAAAATGACATCTCTCTTAAAAGGCAATTGAAAGACAAAGTGCATCAGCGATAATATAGACTCATCTTTGGAGCATGAAACATTCTTGGTTGAGAATGGAAAATGAGAGTTTGAGAACAGAAGGGGTGCTCTGTACACCTGTGTTCCTGTGCACCTGCTGAACACATGATGGCAGCAGACAGCTTTTGATCTTGGCATACTTTGCAACCAGGGGCTGAGAAGCTTCACCTGTTCATGTGTGCAATGGCTACCTTCTTCCAAAGTTTTTAAATCTCCCATGATCAATCAACTTGAGAATAGCAGTATTGAATTAGAAAGAAATGTAACCTATATATGATTAAATAGATTTGTTATGTGGACTTTCACTTTGCGAGACTTTTTGATGAAATGAACTTTGTGATTCTCTGCTGAATGGTCGTGACAGTAATTAATTGAAATATGATTTTCAGGAAATTAGTTTGTCTGTGGTTTTAAATCTGGAAGTCCCTTGTGGAATTATTCCAAGTGATCAGGATTGTATGATGGTTGAGATATCCTTCCGATAGGAAAGGCTCTTGACATGTTCACTAAGTTTCTCCTCGCCATGAGGGATTTCCCAGATATTTGTATTCAGGAAACTAGAGCAGACTGTATCTAAGAGTTGGGAGGATCACCAGGGCTTGAACTTGATTTCTTTAGTAGGTCTTTTTACTTTACGTTTAAGTTTAAAGGGATTGTTGACTGTTACCAAATGTCAACCCACTGACTACCAACTACTTTTATTTCCATAAGCTTGAATTTAGGAGCCAACTGGTATAGACAGAAACGCAGACTGACACACAAAATAAGAGAAACAATGCAAGCGAGTTGGAGGGGAAAGGAAGACCCTAAGCACAACAAAATAATAAAATCATGTGGAACAAAAGTAATGATCCACTAAACAGGTGAAATGGGATTAACAGTTGTAATCATGTTTAGGAAAAAAACACAATTTTTCAGTACGATTCAGTGTTGAAATTAATTTTCAACTGGTGAACAGATTAATACTAGGATAAAGACATGCCTCTTTCACGGACGCACTTTGTAAATCACCATTTGCACTGGTATCTTCTGCCTCCATGTATGGTATTTCACCTCTAGAGGGAGC
The DNA here is from genome assembly GCA_035222895.1 of Strongylocentrotus droebachiensis. Classification (NCBI taxonomy): domain Eukaryota; kingdom Metazoa; phylum Echinodermata; class Echinoidea; order Camarodonta; family Strongylocentrotidae; genus Strongylocentrotus; species Strongylocentrotus droebachiensis. Next base: position 239,397 of record JAVYIG010000374.1, read on the forward strand.
TGTGCTATTTCTGGTTTCATTTCCTTCCTGAAGAATGATCAATCGGCAGCAGGGTCTGAGTGAATTATGCTCCTTCAGTTATCAGTGACATAGAATTGTTCTGTTTTGTATTGGTGGAAGCTGAAGATGTACAGAAATTATGGGATATATGGAATACATCCCACTAAAAATCTTGTAAACATGCTAAAAATATACACAATCATATGATAGAATTGTCGTACATGATCTTTCAACATATTGTTTCATATGTTGCTTTTTTCTTACAAGATATATGTACATGTATCTTTTGTCGTTCTCAATAGATGATAATATTAATATGAATATGTTGCCTATTTTTTTTAAAGATACATGAATATGTTGTACATTTCTGTGTAGTTTATTTTACATTTAAATTATAATTATGTTATCTCCTTTTTCTTTTATCCAGGTGATCGTCCCGTGATGACCAAGAAATTAAAATCCAAGACAATGGGCGAGGGTGAGAGGTTACTCCTCACATGCGCAGGGAAGGGTACGCCGATGCCCCTTATTTATTGGGAGAGAGATGGCAGGAGATTACAGGATAATGACATACCAAGGCTCAAGATTAAACCTTCCAAGTAAGTACTCGGATGATACCACCTGTTAAGAGGCAGAAGGGCATTAACGCTGTGTTAAAGTGTGTGAGCTAATGCCCTTCTGGTTCCAATCAGATGAATTACCATTATCATACAGGCATGAGATTCCTCCGCTGATTTGGAGATTCAAGACCGTTTTTAATTTTGTTTTTCTTCTTCTAACCCTTACCCTAACCCAAACACCCTGGACCCCCATTTAATCTTCCTCCTTTTGGGAATTTCTCTGTCTCATCCCTGATCATAGTACATGTACTTGAATGCCTCTGTAAGACTGTTCAATAGTGGAAAGGTGTGAAACTGTGTGCATCCTTTCAGTTGTTCACCCATTAGAGACAATTTCATAGATCAAATTATGTCAGACACAGTTGTCTAATTTTCTGTTAGCGAAAATAGGAAATGTTGTAGTCTTGAAAGCAAATTTGAAAAACTTGATGACCCTTTTTGCCAGTTTTTGTGTGTAATAAAATATTTTCTTATCCATCTTATCAACAAACTAGGTCCCACCCCCTTCTCTTTTATGGTCTAGCCATGCCCCAGCTAGTGGATTACAAGTAGGATATGTAGAAATAACATCAAAAGTGGAATTAAAACTCATGTTTTATTTGTTTATTATTTTCATTTCTCCATTGATACTTGTCTTTGTCTGTCCATTATTCATAATCTCTATCCGTATTGTTACCATCACGATTCTGTATTGTTCTCGTCCTACTCATCAATTCTTGAATTGTTTTTATTTCTTTGCAGGCGTAACGTAAAGCTGTCGATCAGAAACCTTGATAAAACACTCCATGAAGGAACATATACCTGTGTGCTAACAAATAAAGTGGATCCTCCTATTATTGCAAGCTCAATATTAAGTAAGTCACTTCATGAAATTTATTTAATCCACAAAATACAGATGTCTGTTTGCCTATCATAACTATATATGAGGTTGCTTACCATAACTATGTTTGAGTTTTAAGATACAGAGTTTCCCTTTGCATGAATTGTAAATACTTAGAATTCACACGAGGCAGTAGTTGCTTGGAGTAAAATTTTGTATAAATTATATTCTGACAGGTAGTCAGCTACTGTACTTTGAATACAGTTGCTTGGATTTTCAAGGAAGGGTGGAAGGGGGGGGGGGTTGGAAGTGGAAGTGTGTGTGTTGTAGATGGTTTGAGGTTCTTAATACCCCCCCCCCTCACAACATGCTCAAGTACAACATTAAATGTGTATGCAAAATGACATTTGAAATGTTTAGCACACAGATAGAGAGAGGGTGGGGCAGAGTGAGAGGAATGAGGGAGAAGGGAGGGGGGGGGGAGGTGAAAGGAGAGGGAGAAGGGGAGGGAAAGAAGAGGAGAAAAGAAGAGAGTGTGGAAAGAGAGAGAGAGAGAGAGGGAGGGAGGTAAGGGAGATAGAAAGAAATACAATTTTTTTTTTTTTTTTTTTGGGGGGGGGGGGGTGGGGGGGGGGGTCAGGTATGTGTGTGGCGGGAGACAAGATATCACAACGCTGTGTAGATCACATTATAATTAGTATGCATTTTGATAACAGGGAAGTTTATAGTTATCACTAATAACCCACTTGCTACTGCTGTTTTATTGGACTTTGTATGATATGATACATAATGGTTTGTTTATTTGGATTCCAAACTGATTATATGATTACTGAACAATGGGCCTAATGAATGAATCATAATACAGAGATACGGGCTATTCCCTGATCTCTAATGAGGAAACACTATATCACGTCTTGAGAGACAGAGGGGCATACCATGCATCATCTTAACATTGTGTAAATGCCATTATGCCTCTCATTGGAAGACAAAGCCTATTAAACTGTCTAATGACTTTATATGAGTGGTGTTTAGAGGAATTGAATAGGACAAAGTGGTATCATGGGATGTCTTAGATGAGTGTTGAAGAGAAGAAAAGTAGAGGAATAGGAAAGAAAGGATGTGAGCAGAAGGGAGAGAGCAAAGAAAGGAGAAACAAAGGATGAGTGATTTAATATAGATACAAAGAGAAACAAGCTGTGTAATCGACTGAGAGGATGAGAGAGAGATAGAGAGAGAGAGATAGACAGAGAGACATAGAGAGAGAGAGATAGAGGCAGACAGAAACTAGAATAACAATTGATGTTATTGTAATCTATTTCATTTTTTTCACTTTCGATAGGGTATAAAAGAGAAGACATATAGATGGTATATGTTTAAAGAAGATAAAGACAAATTAGGGAAGTGATAGAGAAGAGAAAATCAGAAGCCAGAAGAGAAGGGAGAGATGCAGGAGGGTGAATGGATGGTAGATACATAGTGCTCGCACTTTAATGTAAACTCAGCGCTTGGTAGGTGAGCATACAAGGCTGTGCTCTGATTGGCTAGTTCTACCTTAGCTGTGATAAGCCGTGCATCCTCCCACTTAAATGATGCTGGAGCTAGCTGGCATCATCGTGAACCACGGCAACCATAGCTTTCTTGGCAACTGGTATGCACCACCACCACCATCATCCTCTCAAACCTTCTATGCTTTAACTCATCTGGTTCAGAGAATTCATTTTATTATCTTGTTAAAGTGAGGAATTCAAGCATTGTTATCTTTATAGGCAGTGATATTGCCATGGCAACCGCTTCTTTATTGCATTTGTTTCAAGACATTGATATTGTCTCATCATACCTGTCTCTATATCTGTGTTTAGTTGTTGCATCATTGCTTTCAAACTTGTGACAGAACCCACACGTGGCAGAGTGGCGTAGGACTTTGGAATTGGAAGACAATTAGAAGAATATTTTATTTTTGATTGTCATACCCCTCGAAATGTGCTTGGATGAAATATTTCTTGGTGTACAGCAGTTCATTTGAAGTGTGAATCCACACGTTGTTATCTTTCTCAGGCTTGGAGTGTGTGCATTAGAACAGGTTGTGGGAGTTTCTTTGTTTTCATATCACACTTTTCTTGTATTGGAAAGTAAACCTCTGGCTCCATCCAGTTCGTGAGAGTGTAGCATTGAGCACTGATTGTGCAACCAACCATTTTAATGTATGTCATATTCATTGTTCAGTTTTTTTAAAGGGACAATTTAGCTTTTTTAAATAGATTGCAACTGAAAATCATTCTATATTTTGCCCTTATCAAAACCGAAACCAATTCATATTTAGTTATTAAATTTACATTTTGTAGGTATTTGGCTGCTATGAATTTTGAACATGCTTATTATTTGCACTTGATTACTAGAAATTGTCCAGCTTCAAATTGTTTAATATTAACAGTTATTTAACATGTACCATTCTTTGTGTTTCTTAATTCTTTAAAATTGTGTATACTTCTAACATTATATATTCTAATGTAGGGGGGGGGGGTGCGATTGAGATGTGTTTTTTTCTTCTTCTTCTTCTCTCTATACATTGAGAATTTAATGCCCCTTTATCTTACTTGATATAATGCTATTTGTGATTCAAAACTGGTGTCACGTCATTAGTTTTTACATAATATTGTGTGGCATTTTTCACTCTGCTCCCTTTGAATGACTTTTGAGGCAAGGGGGGGGGGGTGAGCTATGTGTATGTATTCCTTCCCTATACCAGAAACCACAGACTAGTTAACCGCAACCAATTTTTATTGATTAAACAATGATTTCCTTTCAGGAAATTTAATTGCCTAGTCAATGATTCTTCGGAGGAAATTGGATTTATAATAGAAATCATGAAAAAGTGAAATGGTTAATTGATTTCAGCTGGTCCTATTTCAGCATAAGAGCTTAATTAAGTAGTAAAAATTACCATGGATAGGGAGATATATAAAAGTGAAAGTGAATTGATTATGTGACTATGGAATGTTTATTCCATCTCGCATAAGGGAAGTTTTAACTTCCTTCGTCCTGGTTTCACAATGCAGGCCTGCAACTTGTTAAAGTGAATGTTTGGAATTCTGACAAATATCAGTAGAAGTGAGAATTTTATGATCTGTTCGCTCTAAATTGTTTGATGGATGGCAGCATAAATCACTTAGACATCAACCCTCTTTTCCACCTCACATTTTAGTGATTTTTTTTTATGGGAGTAATTTTGAAAATTGCAGGCAAATGCGGTGAGGCGTGAACCATAAGAGAATATCACTTTATTTTATGTGATTATAGAGTCTTTTGATGGAGTGCCGTATGGCTGGTTGGTTGGCTGGGGTAGACAATGAAATCAAACGTGTGTTGAAGTGCATTCCTTGGGAATCAACGTTTGATGAGAGTATGAACTCAAACAATAGGCCTGTTTCCATCAGCTCAAGTTTACCAAATAACCCGCTATTTTCAGACTCTGGATATTATCCCAAAGCTCGAAATTGCTTCTTCACCAGACCGATACATCATCACAGACTAGCTTGAATGAGGCGCAAATTAGCCCGCTATTTTTAAATAGCGGGATATTTTGGTAACAAGACCAATATATCTCTGGATATTTTCTCGACCAAATATCCCGCTAATTTCAACTGGGGGCTGATGAGGATGCACATTAATTTAAATGGCTAATTTGCGATAGGGATAGTTAGAAAAACTATTTATTTGACAAACTGGAGCTGATGAACACAGGCCTATCATAATGCTCTCTATGTTGGAATATGATGCAAAGAGTTGACGCCTTGCTTTTACCTTGCTTCTCCGAATTGTACATACCACCCTGTGAACTATTATTATTCCATGTTGAACTTTGGACTTGAGTTATCCCCAGAGTGGATGCCTGATATTTAAGTTCTTGAATAAACTCTTTGGATAATAAGGCTAACTAGGTTCACGCTGTGAGTTGTATTTAATTACCCTTGTAACAGAACACACCGGCTCTCCTTCAATATGCTCGTGTTGATCGCTGGTCTCTAGCTGAGTTGATATTTTTCTCTACCTTTTGTCTGCGCTGTTCTGTCTCCTTGAAGAATGTGAATCAGAATATTTTCAGTTTAATTGATAGCAAGGATACATTCAGAAGCCATATATGTCAGATTTTTTGGTGTACGCATGATGAAAAAATGACTATTGAGCATTGCCATGGAAACATAGTATTTTGAGGAGTAGAACCGTCGTAAACAGCTGCAAATTGAAGGCATTGTTCGGAGAGAGAGAGAGAGGCGGAGAGGCTCTCATTTCATACTGCATTTCATCTTCCATTCCTTTCGCTGGTAATAATTGCAGGTTTTGATCAATATTTACCCAGTTACATAACAGGAACAACAAATTTACACTCGGGAGGATTGGTACGGAAGGCGGAGCTTCGGTTTATGAGAAACTTGTGAATAATGATCAGTTTGAAAATGATGTCATGCGAGTTGCATCATTTCAAATCACTTGATTAGTGGAAATCTACTGAGTTAATGAGTTTGATGGAGTGTTGTGACCTTCAAGCCCTTCTGCTGTCATGTGATGTACTTTCAGTTTTCATTTAAACCAAACAATAGTTTGAAATCTTTGGACTGACTTTCATTACTTTCCATCCATTATTCCTCTTTGATCCTCATTACTATAATGATTCCATGTGAAGCCATGCAACTGAATTCTCGGCTGAAATTTGAGGAAGATTGAACATTGAGACCAATGTGCCATCCAATCCCGGCCTGATTACCTCTCCTATCTTTTCAAGTTTCCCGACCATCTTGCAATGGCTAGTTTGAGTTGATCGTCGCTGTCTTTACCTTGATCAGCTGTCTGTGTATGACAGGCTCACTCAGTAATTAGGCATGCTGGAGCCATCGGTAAAACGAGGAAAGACGAGGAATGGACCAGAAAATGGGTGCATGAGGTGTGATGTGCCTTGTTATTGGAGTGTGGAGTGAAGGGCGCAGAGTGAAGGGCGTGGATTCATCAAGGCCTCTGGTCGTGACATTGTTCATCTTCACCTAACTAACCTGGTCACTAGGGATGAATCTCTGCACGTTACACTGACCAAATTGTGTCAATTTGTATGTGTACGCAAGGAAACAAGATTAAATCTAGTGAGCAAATGAAAATTGAGGCCTACACAACAGATGGTGGAGAAAGATTCTCATTTCATGTCGTGCAAATCGGTTTAGTCGTTGGCGTACCTCTGTTTTCTTGGAATATCACAATATTTCATTCTCAGTATTTTTAAGGTAAAATCTAAAGTGTGACTGTGAACTACTGTTGCTGTTCAGATTATCGGCAATTTTCTCTCCAGGTTACCATAGGTCATGTGATATTGGAAGTCTCCAGTTCTAAACGTGATATATTTGTTTTGAGGAATTTAGAGGAATTTCGAGTGATTTCGAGTGATTTAGCTTCTAGCCATTCTGTAGCTGGAGGGATAAAGATCAGTTTGCAATATTTGAAATAAAGTTGGTATGATGTCTATCAGAGAGACGTTGTAAAGCACACCAAGAGAGAGAGATCGGTAACCAGTCTTGGCCCAACCTTTAGACACATCAGACATCTTAGAATCAGTGGTAACATCGCAGTGTTGACTTCATGTCCCCTGCTTCAATACTGCACTGTCTGCTGTATGCATAATAGCCAATCTAACTATGTTATATTTATTGTGATGAAGTCTTTGCTTGCGCAGTTGATGGTTTTACATTTCTTTTAAAACTGTAAACATCCCTGTCTGTATAAGGTTACATTTCTTGTTTGGATCAAAAGATTAGCTGAGTCTGCACAAAAGGCTTTGCCAATCGGATGATCCGTCTGTTGATTGTAAGAGTTTGTCATTTGAATAAAGCAGCCACATCAAATACCATCATCTCTGAGAACAAACCAGACAAGATAAAGAGCAGCGATAAACACCAAAGGAACATTATTAGCAAGGGGTGTTTCATCATAGACGGTGGAAATAAGACTCACAGTCAGACGGTGCAAGGAAAACATTTTTGAAATGGCGAGTGCCGTGACATCAGATGTTGATGAGATTCGATTGGAAGAAGAGAAGATGCCTCGGACGTTCTGGCAACGTTGTCTACCATTCTTTGTTTATTCCTTCATCATCATCTGCATCATTGGTGCTCTCATCTTTCTTGTTATCACCTTGACAACCAACTGGTATCTTAGATACATCTTTGTTGGAGAGGAGTACACAGATAATGGTGAGTAGTGAATTTAAACATTTGGGTACTTCACAGAGACAGCAGGGACACAAGGAAACATATGCCCTTTGTGTGTGTGTGTGTGGGGGGGGGGGGGGGGGGCTACCTTCAATATTTTGCATGTGCATCCTTTTTAACAAACAATAGGAATACAAATGTCTACATATCCTTAAACCAAAAGATATGCGGGAACTGATCACACTATGAATCAAATATTGTTACTTACATGTGCAATCACACTGTTAAAAGAATTTATACTCAGAGTTATGCATATTTTGTGACTGTGAATTCCCTACAAACTTGATAGCGAAACTGTCCCACAAAATTTCCCATACTAAACTGGGTAATTACCCTTGTGTAAGAGTGATTCCTGTTTTGGCCAGTATTACATCACTTTGGGAAGTTCCTTACATGATTTTGACTTATGCTGTATAGCTAAGTAAGAGCTGATTGTGCACATATGATGTATTAATAATAATAATAATAATAATAATCTGGATTTATATAGCACTTAATACAGAATACCGTCTCTTAGCGCGTTACAAATATTATTACCCCGGTCATCGGATTCATTCACACACAATGTGCACCATCTCCACTCCCTGGGGAGTATTCCTACCATATGGCCACCGTGAGGGCATAGGCAATTACTAACATAATTGCTTTCGTCATCCTAGCAGGTCCCCATTTCTCTCTTGGATATTGAGTCGCAAATGTAGATTAATGCCTTGACAAAGGACATTAGTGCCGTGTCGGTGATCGAACCATGACCTTTTAATTTCAAGTCAAGTGCTTAAACCACTTGACTACGACACTTCTAGTTCTGTATCAAACTTCAATAATTAGATCTGATCGATACGCGTCTGTAAGAATCCCAACCAGCACAAGACACATACATACATGATTACAGGTTACTTCTCCTGGAGACGATGACAGCCGAGATAAATTATGAATGTTTCCTATCCCCACATCACCTGAGCTGAGACGCTCAGGTAGGCTAACTGCCAGCGAGGTGATGAGAGACAGAGGATATCATTTTAAGGAGAGGAAATTAGGACAGTGGGTGTGATGCCACTTAGCCTACTCTAGAAAGAGTATTCAATGAGTATTCATTTCACCTTATATCATCCCTACCCCATCCAAAGAACCCATTTGTTCCAACACTCGAATGCCACTACATCAAAGACTGCAGCCGGTCGTATGGCTGGTTTTTGAAGAGCACTTTGGTGAAAATGGTAGAAATTTTATGTTGCAGTCGTTCATGATACTGTCATAAAGAAGAATATATGGGAGTGGAGATCATATGAACCCTGGAAATCTACAAAGAACTGTTGAAACTAAAGAGTAAAGAGCTCAAGAAATATAAGAACAAAATTAAATTGTTTTGGGGAAATCTCACTTTTACTCAATAATAGAGTTCTTATGTATACCCTGTATGTCTCTCCTTTCTCTAACACCTTATCATCTGTTCAGGGTCAGAAGGACGTTTACTCATATGTTTTTACATAGAGTTTATGCCCTTCTGGCTCCACACAGACTGACATATATATTTCTAGCTGTCCCTTTCTCTTCCTCCTTGTCTCATCTTGTTCATATTTTTTTTCTTTTACTCTCACTCTCACCTTTTAAAATATTATTCTTGTATCTATTTTTTTCTCTGAACTTTTTACCTCTGTCAACCTTTCTTGTGTTTACAGTCTTCTGTATTTCTGTTTCTTTTCTCCCCCCCCCCTCTCTCTCTCTCTTTCTCTCTGTATCTCTTTCTCTCCTTATGCCCCTCCCTCCCCCTCTCTCTCTCTCTCTCCATCTCCATCTCCCTATACCCCTCTCCCATTCTCTCCATCTCTGTCTATTCCTCAGTCTCTTCCTGTATACCTGTATCTCCCCCTTTCCATCACTTTCTATCACTTTCTATCTCTCAATTTCTCCACTCTTTATTCACCTCCTCTCTTCTGCCGGCTTGTGACTAGAAGGTACTGCACTACTTCACTGTTTATCGATGTGCGAGCTAAACCGGAGCCCTACCGGAGCCCTACTCATACTATTATAAAGGCTTCTTCACAATGAGAACTATTGATTTCATCCTATATGTTAGAAAACCTAGAATGAGAAATTTTATTTCAATACATTTCTGGCTTTAAGGTATTTTCTGCACTTTCAGAGAGTTCAGGAATCGCAGAAGAATGAAGAAATTGTGAAAAAATGTATTTATGTTGAAGAAATTAAAAAGTGTCAACAAAAGTATATCTTTGGGAGTTTCTGCAACAGGCATTTTAAACTGAGACTTGTTAAGGTTTTAATGCCATGATAGACCACCCTCACTTCCATAAATCACTGATGATTTGCAGTGAGTGCTTCAATTTTAATTTTTGATTATTCAGTCATATTAAGAAATATTCATTTATATTAAGAAATATTCATTTATATTAAGAAATATTCATTTTAACTATTCTTAGCTCTCTTTCCAGTGCTGTTGCACTTTCTTCATCTCCAGTTTGAAAGAAACTTAATAACGATGCAAGTGAAAGCAATATCATTAGATTATTGCACAGACTCCAATATTCATTGTATCGTGAGAAAAATCACAGCTAGAATTTCCTTTTGCTGGCGAATGGCATGTAGTGGGGGAGTTTAGTTTGTTCAAGTGTCTGATTGTTTGTTGTAACGTTGAACACGTTCCCAAGAAATATTGACTTCCTTTCAACTTGAATTTGCTTGGGAATCAGCTCACCAAGGACGTTCCTCAGTCAAAGATTGCGTTGAAAGGAGAGAGAGAGAGACGTAATGTTATGTAGGTTGCTAATATAATATGTGCACTCTCTCATTCTCACTCTCTCTTTCTCTCTCTGTCTTCGTCTCTGTCTCTCCCCTCTTTCTCTGTCTATATCTCTCTCTCTTTCTCTCTCTCTCTCTCTCTCTCTCTCTCTCTCTCTCTCTCCCTCTCTCTTTCCCACCCCCTCTTTCTCTCTCCATCTTTAACTTCATTAGCATGTGCTGAGATGGACTGATGAACTTTTTCTAGCTAATGTTTACTCCTCAGAATTAATTGCACTTTCCCCTAATAAGACTGTAAATAAGTGTAATTCTGCTTTCTTAAAATGAAATATATATACAGACAGAGGGGGCGAGAGATGGAGGGAGAGAAAGTTTGATGGAGAGAACCTGTTTGAGAGAGAAAAGGAATTAAGTAAGACAGTGACAGATAGATTTGACTATTTGACAAGATAAAGGTAATGAGAATACCCATGATAATTCCAATTGTGAAATATTTTACATTTGAGAGAGTGAAAAAGCATAAAACCTTTATGCAAGAAAAGTATAGATATCAATGAGCAAGCTTTATCATCTCATATTTAGGCCAATTCCAACATAAATTGAGCCTCTTAAATGTTCCTTGATTACTTAGGAGTCAGATGTCTATGTATCGAGGCTTGTTCACTTATACTCGGTTTAGAATTCAAGCAATGTAAATGTATGTCTGCACATATCTAGAGTGGGAGATTGTCTTTTTATACAAAAATTTCTCCTTATGCATGATGGGAAAGCTTTGGGAATACATTCTTTTTAAGAAAGTGAGGGCTTTCCATGTCATTGACATTTCTGTATCAAATATGTGCATTTGAAAAGGCATTAATTGAAGTCAACGCTTTTCATAACGGCTCCCTCAATAGCTCTTTTATCAAACATTTTGCATGGTAGTTGATCTCTTATGAGGCTGTAAATTACATAAAATATCAAAACGGTTGAATTCTGGCAGAGAGAACTCAATCCAAACAGTATTATTAAGAAGATGAAGCGAAAATTGGTGCGCAGGTCTTCAAGCCTTAGCATGCTGAGAAACGAAGCCAACGTCGATCTCAGCCGGCTGGTCGCATGTTGCTCGGGATATCCTGCCATTTCTTTACCCAACCAATATAGAAGGAGGAACCATGATTGCCTAGGTTGCTAATTGGAAACATGAGAGCAGTGAAGAGTCAGTTTTGACAGCTACTTTTTCCCCTCAAAATATGAGAGAAGATGCTACTTGTATTGAACAGCTGGTATTGAATGTCAACGCACTTATGGCGTGAGGAGTACCTGACATACGTCACATTTACTTTCCGGTTATGTCATCTTTATTAGCTGACGTTATTGGCGTCTTATTTTGTTAATAAGTTAATTATTGTGCACAGTTCCTCATTAGCATCAAGTTCTATCAACATGTTGTATTTTTTTAGGGTGTAGTATCCAGATTTGCCAAAAAGTGATCCAGAACCAACCTTTGACCATTTCGTGATCATTCAGCGATTATGATAATTACATGCTTTACTACCTTCCTTTAAAGGGATTGGGTAGCTTTGTCTCAGTTTCTGAAACAAAATCCTGGATCTAGCTCATGCTGCAATGATAATTATAAACCTTTAGGTCGGTCAGGAACCCCATGACTTTTACAAGCCGATCGCCTGTTTGATTATCAAGATATTTATGATTGAAAATCAAAATTTCCAAAAGGTTTTCCTAACGGTTTTTATAACACCACAGTCTATTGGGGAAAATGAGTAGGGTAAAACCGGTCACTCAAAGATTTTTTACTTTATTGAGGCACTTCTTGATCATTTTGAAGTGGAATTTTATTTAGGGCTTTAATATTCCACTCAATCACAGACACTGATAACAGGTAGGGCCATCCATCTCAGTTTTAACATTGTTAAACGATGCCTTTAAAGTTGATCTATTTTTGTTAACCTTTCGTCATCTCTGAAACTAATAACCCATGAATTTTTACTACCTGGTTTATCGATCATATAGAAATGTCATTGCTTCCAAAGAGGGTGGGGAAAGCAATAATAAATTAATACAATCAGCATGATACTCTCTTTTTAAATCACATGTGACTGTTTTCTTTATGGTCAATTTTTGTTGAAAGTATCTGTGTACTTTTTGTAATGAAATCATGTGTTGATAATGTCATAGTCATGTGATATAAGTATGACTGCAAGATGATATAACTGTGTTTATGCATTTGTAGGATTTCTAAAATTGATCAAACAAGTTTTTCATGAAATAAGAACAAAAATAGATATAGATAAATAGATAAAATATGCAGAGAATTGAAGCCTGAAATTAATTGTAGGTTGTTTATCCAATGGCAGAATTGTTAAGTCTTTTTCTGACTCATAAATGGCTGTGTGTATAGCATGATGAATAAAATTGATTTTGTTCCATAAATTTTCATACAGCAGAGTTGTGATTTTATTGATATTCTCTATTTCACTTCTTATGATTCATGAAACACGACTTCAAGGTGATTTACTTAGAATAGACATAATAGAGGTGGCAGTAGAGCCGCATCCATGTCTTAGGGTACATTTAGGGAATATTGGAGAGATTTAATTTATAAGGAAATAATAAATCAATGATGTTTTTTAATTATTCTCTTCCAACAATGAGAAATAATATATATGTCCTTATCTTTCATTCTCTCAATTCCATCTCCATTGCTCAATCCATCCTTCTTTCATCCTTCTCTCTTGTCACATTCTCCTTCTCCTCCTCTTTCTCATCCTCTTGTCTCCTCTCCTCTCCTACTCCTCTCATTCTCCTCCTCTTCTCCTCTCCTCTCCTACGCCTCCTCGTACTTCTCCCCATCCTCCTTTCCTCTACTCTCCTTCTTCCTCCTCTCCACTTCTCTCTTCCTCCTCATCTTGTTTTCATAATCTCCCTCTCCTCTCCACCTTCTTCCTTCTCTTCCTCCTCTCCTCTCCCCTCTCCCCTCCCACTCTCCTCCTCCTTTTTCTCATACTCTCATCATCTTTCCCTCTCCTCCCCTCCTCTTCTACTCCTCTTCTCTCTTCCTCTCCTACTTCTCTCCTACTTCTCTCCTACTTCTCTCCTACTTCTCTCCTACTTCTCTCCTACTTCTCTCCTTCTCCCCTCTCCTCCCCTCCCCTCTCCTCTCCTACTCCTCTCCTACTCCTCATCCTCCTTCCCTCTCCTACTTCTCTTTCTCCTTCTCCTTTTCTCTCCTCTTCCCCTTCTCCCTCCTCTCCTCTCCTCCCCCCCCCCTTCCCCTCCCACCCTCCTTCACCTCCTCTTTACCTCTCCTTGCCTCTCTCTCTCTCTCCATCATCTTCATATGTCCTTGGAGATACAATGCACCTGCCACAAGGCTTGGTAGATATAAAGCACTCACCTCACACCCCAATACTCCATCCATCCACCCCTTCACCATCCCCCACCATCTATTGATTACAAACTACTGAAATTGTTATTTCTCATTTCTCTTCAAATCTACATCTGATTAACCTTCAGTTCAGAGGATTTGACTTTTTTCCTCTCCACCTTCTCAGCCTTGACTTGGAAATGAATGAGAAAATTAGATGAATTGCTTTGCTCTTCTTTTGACCTCTCTTCTATTGGACGTCAATCAGAGACAGGTGTTTAGGACCTTGTCTTGTTTCTACCCACAAATGAACAATTTCAAGTCCATGTGGAAATGTTCTATTTGGTTTAGGGATGCAATAAAGAGGATATTTCTTTCTCTGTAGGCTTACACGTAAGCTTTGCAATCACTGTGTTGTTTTTTTTAATGTAGAAATTGTTTCCTAGCTGTGTATTAACGGCTTGAACACTTCCTTATTGAATATGGAAAGTTGGTCATTACTTGACTTGAAAAGGATAACGTTGTTAATGTAAGAAGAAAATATTTGAAATAAAGTATAGGCCAAATCTGTCATAGAAATGAATTAAAGCCACAAATATATGTAGATTTAGGTTAAAAAATAATATTAAAAATAAAAATTCCCTTGCTGTGTCCGAGCATGTTTAACGCTCACTCAGTCATTCCTTGCCTTGTGAAGGATGAGACTTGAGGTGTGTAGGAGGAAGATGGCCCAACCAAGTTCACCTTTATAGACCTTCAAGTGTTTCCTTCTTGGCCAGGTATTTATAACCTGGTCTAAATGGAGGTCTGATCAGATAAGAGTAATATAAACTTACCTGATATAGGGCGCGTTCATGCTTGATTTTGAAGGTAGAATGAGCGATCTGAAACGCTCATCGTAAACGCTCATCGTGATCGCAGTTCCACGGTGTAGCTGTTCATGCTTACTTCTCTGGCTCATCCAGGCAATTCTCCTTGTGTGGCATTGTGTGACCTTCACTGTGCATGCTACGTAGACCCACTAGAGGTCAGTGCGTTGACCCCATTTAAACGCGTTTACAATTGTAAACGCATCTTTCTGTGAGTTTACGATCGGCGTTCGTGATCGCCGTTTTTCGGTGATTCTACAAAAGTGAGCATGAACGCAAGCGTGTTTTAAACTAAACACGTAACAGATGCCTGATTCTGGCCGTCAAAATCAAGCATGAACGCGGCCATAGACAGGCATGAGATTCAGCAGGGGTGTGTGTATAGGCTTGTAGAGTAGACTGTAAGGAATAGACAGAGACTGAGACTGAAGATGAGCTATGTATCATCATCTGCCCAGCTTAAAGCCCTATAAAATATGCATTACTAGTAGAAGATATGAAAACTAACAAAGAAATATTGCATATAACAGGGCATAAACATAATATCATGCTATGAGTGATTAAAGAAAGAAATGCAATATACTATGGCCACATTAAAAGACATCAGAGTCTCTTTAAATATTTGTTAGAAGGAAAAGTAAAAGGTACCGGACCAAGAGGGAAACCTAGAACCAACTAGGAGGGGAACATTAAGATAGGGAGTGGAATGACACTGCAAGAGCGTTCCAGAATGGCAGAAAACAGAGATGCATGGAAAAAATTTGGAATCAAGCTCCAAGTTAGGAGAAGATACCTTGATAGATAAAGGGAAATGTCTATTCTTTTGTCAAAGACCTGCCTTTGTTTAAATTTACACAGAAAATTTCTGTCTGTATGTACTCCTCTGTATGATTTTCTACCCTTTCATACAAAACTAACAAATACAAAAAAAATGACCAGAACTTCTTGTTCTTGTGCTTCTCCTGGTCACACAATGTTATTTTGTTTGTGTTGGAGTAGGCCTTTAACAGTATAGAATGTACCAGTAAACAATGTTAAAATTGTGCATGTCATCGTACTTCTATTGGAACGATGGAATCCCAGATATTTGTACCTATTTCCATGAATAAGCATGTTGTAGACAACCATAGCTTTGTCATCTAAATTAGACCATTTTGATTAGTAAATGAATAAATTCATGAGTAGATATTAGGATTTTAGATAATTCCACGAGAAGAAAAGACCTCTGATGACGCATGTTACTATTTCAATGACCCGTCACCCCTCATTTTCACCGATGTTGGTATGCAAAACCATGCCCCCTTTCTGCTTGCTTTGTAGTCATCCTCAGGTCTTTCCTTCTATTATTCCTTATCTCTAAACTTATCGGTATAAATGGCACGCACCACTCTTTACCTCAAGAGCAAGCGCTTCCGCTTCTTTTGGTCGGTCCGGCAGGGTAATTTCTGCTGGACTTCTAATAATACCTCGAGGCCCAGGAAGGAATTCCTCGCATGTAAACCTGATTGTCCTGGCATCTGTGTCATGTTGTGTAGGCTGGGGAGTGTAGGTTTCAATCAGAGGATTTGACTGAAATATTGACATGGAATTCACGTCAATATCCAGAGAAGAATGTGTCCTTTCATGCTCAATTTATGAAATGATTCACTGTATGAATTTGCAATGAGACTTATTCATGTACTCATGTATTTAACTTCATTGAAATTGTATTTTTACATCTGGCATTACACCATTATTCACATGTAATTTGATTCTCTGAATATTTCTGGTGACTCAGAATCAGATTTACATGAAACTATACCGAGATGCCAATCTCTAGTCGGCAAAATACATCTACTAAAAGAAATCAAATCTTTATTAAAACACTGAGTTCTTCAAACACATTGTTCAACCTTGATATATCGTTGAATTATATTTCAAAGAGCTTACCAAGTGCACTCTTCAGTCAATTTCGTTTCCAACTTTGTTTTTCAGAAATTTTTCTTTTCTTTTCTTATCATGAATGCTTTTATTATGTAAGATCAATAGTTTACTTACTGAACATAAGCCTGTTTAATAAAAATGTGATATTGGATACCAGTTGCAATTAATTGCAGTGATCCCAAACTTGTCCAATTTTAGGTTGCAGGTTCTGACTGTAACTTAAGGTTGGTCTGCTATGGTTCAGGATATCGAGTTTGAGTAATTGAGGGAGAGAGAGAGAATCTTGAAGAACATTAAGAAGTGTTCC
This sequence comes from Strongylocentrotus droebachiensis, assembly GCA_035222895.1. Taxonomy (NCBI): domain Eukaryota; kingdom Metazoa; phylum Echinodermata; class Echinoidea; order Camarodonta; family Strongylocentrotidae; genus Strongylocentrotus; species Strongylocentrotus droebachiensis. The sequence continues at coordinate 256,311 of JAVYIG010000374.1, forward strand.
AGATTGCACATGATCATTTATTAACCCACTTTCATTACTCACACACTCTACAATTAATGTGATTCAATGTTCAAGCACGAAGGGGTCTTTTTATGCACTTCCATCAAATAGCTTCAAGAAGATTAATTAGGAAGAAAAACATTGACGGTCTTCCAACCCAACCAGAGTGATGTTTCTCCTGGGCTTTTCAGTCAAGATACGGTTTCAAGCGCCCGGGTAGAGGGTGTAATTGCTTGGCTGATTAAACCCTACCTGCCGCAAGGAATGTTATGTGATTGAATTAATACCGGCTGCAGTATAAAATAGAGGTGATCGCTTCCAACATTTACCCATAAATCACCTTACACCCAATGCTTTGTAAGAAGAATGTTCCTACGGCCATTGCCCAGGTGTGCCTTGCGTGGTGTACAACCCTAATAATGCGCCAAATCTCAGTCGGTTGAAACACTGCCCATGCAGAGGTTTTGATAATCACTTTGCACCTTCTTGCTACCTGTAGGCAATGTGGATGATACTCTTAAATGACGAGGAGTTGAGGGAGTTTTAATAAAAAGCTTGTTCCATTATCAAATGACTGGGTAATTGGAGTGGAAGGCAGCCGGTAATAAAGAAAGTTGTTACTCTATTTTTGCAGGCCATGGCTTTTAAGGTAATGTTAGCCTGAAGACATTCAGGATAGTCTTATCAGTCGATAGAATAGGTCATGATAAAGATTACCAGCGGTTTGTTTTTCTTTTCTGGATAGAAAATGATTCTTTAATACTTAAACACATGAAAATGTCAAGTTTTGATATGCCAAAATGCTTTTTTTGTTATCGATTACTGCGAAATAATCCTGGCTATGCCACTGTAGACATGAGGTCATACTTCATCAGTAACAAGTGCAAACATATAATAAGATGGTCTTTTAAAAATGGAGATGAAGATATCATAATTACAAGGTTATAATTTTTAAGCTTTCACAAGTTTACAAAAGTGAAAGGATTCTTTGTAACAGGAACATTAAATGCTGATTACTCAGTTTTAAATGTACTTAGCAAAAAGTGGATTTGTTTGCCTTTGATTATGCAGATATTTCAAGCAATTTGTAAGAAACAAGAGACACCGTTTTTGTTAACTTGAACAAATCTTAAACAAGGTCATGCTTTTATAAACCATCTATAGTTTGTACATTACACATACCATCACGAGGCTTTGAGCAAGCCATCACTGCGACTATAGTCCAGTTCTCATGCTAGATATCGAGGTCATGTAACAAAGGCATAGTGTTTGAATTGCTTGAAAATTAATTTCCTTTTAATAATACTGTGGTGAAATTGTGCCAACCATGAAATGTTTGCGTACTCCTGGATAATTTAGGAATTCTTTTTATTGAAATCTCCACTTTTTAAGGAACTTAAATGCATTCCTAACACTAAATCAAAATATACTTCATGTATATATATATATGTATGGCCCTTCTCTGGTAGTAAATGCAGTAGAAATGATCAACTTAGATGGAGAACTCGCAGCTTGAAGAATCTTACTGTTTTCACCCGTCCATTAAGCAATTATCTGATTTGGTTCCAAATGTAGAGACAGCTAGTGTTTCTTCAATTCGAAGATTGGTAACTTAATTTAACATCTATTATTTCACTGTACAGTCTCCAATTTAAAGCCTGTCCTCTACCTACAAAGAGTTTCTCTCTCTCCTCTCCGGTTTTGTCGTTGATGCAGTTTTAGAAGCCCTGATTGCATCCCGAATTAATCAAATCTGCGTGGGTAAATTGCTGTCTAATTTGTCTATCTGGGAAAGACGTTTCAGTTGTCTGTCCTGCCTAGCATGTCACTGTGACATGGTAAACAAGGTGGAAACCTTGATTTGGATGCTGTAAAGTGTGCATGTTGTTTGAAGTGTAATATTTGGTCTAACAATTTTGGTAGTTTGAGATACCTAAGGTGATAATTAAGTGTGTCTCCTGTGATATTAGATTGCTTTAAATGAGCTCAAGTTATTAAACTTGCAGTGGAGAATGATTTGTATTGGCAAATAAATGACAAAATGTGAAGGAGAGAAGATAATGAAGAGCATAGGAGAAAGTGGAGATATATAGAGGGGGAGGGTGTGAGGGGCTGGAGTAAAAGGGCATTTCACCTACTGCAAGGGCAAATGTAGAGAAGACAGACATTTCCTGCTAAGCCTTTCTACAAAGCCCCCCCCCCCAACTTTGGACTGTATGTGAGTATTAATTTACACCAAATGTTGTCATTGTGGTCATTCCCGTAGAGGAAAAGATATTTTTTGTTCATGTGAGCAATCTTTATCTCAAATTGGCGACAATATTTTTTTTCCTCCATTTAAATTTAACTCCTTGGCTCTTATGAGCTTTCAAGAACTAAATTGCTTTTCTGTGCATTGTATTTCTATATGTGTATACACACGTACATGTTCAAATTAAAGAGAGTTTCTACCTGTAGCATCCGACCAACATTCTGAGAAATCAAAACACTTTTAAACCAAATTGCAGGAGACGAAACCTGAACAAACTTCCATCCAATTGCCACCCTTATGAAAGCAGCGGTGTGTATACTGGGGCAGGTAATCTCACCGGAATGGTAGAGATGGAGAACAAACATTGCTAGAAGGAGACCAATATGTAGGGATAATTACCCCAGAACATTCGTCTAATCGGAACCCCCTTGCCCTTAGGTAGAGGCTATGATGAGAGGTTTACTTGTAGACAGTTTGAAGTAATACAAATAGCGGGAAAGTGGAGAAAAAGAGGCTGTGTCGACACAGATATAGCCTGTGATCCCTCAGCAATTACTGCGCATTGGAAAAGCCTGGAAAGTGACACTTTCCTTTGGAGAGGAATGATAGACGCTTACGATGGGACTAGGTTTCTCTTCGTCTGTCTCTGATCAAAAGATGTGTGTCATGGATACACTGTCATTAGCCTGGAGTAATTTGGAAGATGAAGAATGCTTGTAATAGCTTGATGGCTAAGCCTACACCGCCGCCGTTTGTTGTGATTGTAACTTCCAATCTTCTCTCCTTCTCTTCCTGCCCCTCATTCTTTAAGATGTCTAGTCATAGTGGTCCATTTAATGGTGTACTTAACTTTCTTGGAAAGACTGGAAAAGTCCTATATTACACTAAAATTTCTACAACATGCATGGATTCATATTAGAATCATTAAGACTTCATTTTTATGTTTATTTGTAGGAGTATGTCCACATCTACCGTAGATTGTTGGTGTTAAACATTAAAAGAAAGAGAACAAGGAATGAGAGTTAGAGAGAGAGAGGGGGACAGAGAGGCAGAGAGAAAGAGAGAGAGAGAGAGAGGGAGGGAGAGAGGGGGACAGAGAAGGAGATAGAGAGAATGCAAAAGAATGATAGGGACGGGGAGAAGAGAGAGAGAGAGAGATTAACAAAAAGCAGGAAAGGAAAAAAATACTATGCAAATGTCATGCAAATACAATCCTTGAAGAATATATTTGAGAATGTGCCATATAGATATAAATGATTTTCAAGCACTCTTGGGAGGAATAGGTCAACAGTTTTTGGTTCATATATTTAGGTCACTCTGAAAAGAGTCATACCAGTTTACCAGCTGATGAATAAAAATGATGGCTTGTGAATAGGTCAACGTTATTCATAATAAGGCAGCTGCTGAATGGCAAGTGAATATCGTCTTTTCAGAGCGAGAAGGGTGTGTTAACTCTGTATTAAATCATATGTTTCCTTCTGATAGACAGAAAGGTGCTAACTTATATTTTATCTTTTTAGGGCCAAAAAGGCCTTAACTCATATACTTTGAAACAGAGTTAACAACCTTCTGGCTCTCAACAGGCAATATAGTCATTTATTAGCATAAATCTTTACAGTATTAAACTATACACAGTTAGGGATTAGGTCTAATAGACTATCAAGGAGACTCGTAATATTTTCAAAGAGTTTTTTAGTGATTCAATATTTGGATTAAATTCATATGAATCCTGATGAGCCGCATCCCCAAAGAGAATTAATTGCTAAATTCAATTTAATGGCAAAGTCTGGTTAATCCTGTAAGTGAAGGGGTGATTTACATCAATAAATCAACGTATCTACCTATTCTACTTTGCTATTGTTGCACCTCAACATTGCATAACCGAAACTTAAAACACATCGCCAAATTGCTCATACCCCCCCGCCCAAAGGCGCCCTCCGTGACCCTTGCGTCCGAGCGCCGCCAACGTAACCTCTTCCTCTTATCTCTTCGCATCCGAACGGATAAGTTACACTAAAAATCGCTCCCAAAAGTTGAAGAGTTTTTCCTCTTTTAGTCACTTTTTGGTTCGCATTTTCGCCTTTTATAATATTCTCTACGATTCCCTGTTCGTTAGAGAGTAGTTTCACTCCGTGAATTTATTTATTTATCAGTATTCTAGAACGTTTTCTTGCCGACTACTGTTACGTTTCCGCTTTCGTGTTTGCCTGTCCTCACTCCTCCGAGGCCTCGGGTGCGTGCGGGGGTAGTCGGTGGGGTGTTTTAGTCACTGGTAGTTTATTTAATTCTTGTTGATAATTGCTCGTACCCTTTGTTTAATTTTCTTTCCCGCAGGTTATAATATGTCTCGCAGTTCTTATTTTCTTTTAGCAGGTTTCACGAAGAAGAAATCAAGTTCTGTCGCGAGAAAGAAGACGAAGGATTCTATTAATAAGTACGCCCCTCGGGAGCGGTGGTGACACCGCAAACCCCGGGGATGCGAACGTCAGTGGACGTTTATGCGGGCAAGGGAAGCCCAGGAGAATGGTTGAGCAAGGCGATACGTCGCCCCTCAATACGGTTCCCGGAAACCCAGGGTTCTTATCCTGGGTGGAACGGGCCTTAGTTCTGCACCGCCAACAATTGTTCCGTCGGTTCTTTTGTTTGGTCGGTGCACAAATCCATTGACGGGTACGAAGACGAAGGATTCCAGTTATAAGTCTTCGTTAGTTACGCCCCTCGGGAGCGGTGGTGACACCGCAAACCCCGGGGATGCGAACGTCAGTGGACGTTTATGCGGGCAAGGGAAGCCCAGGAGAATGGTTGAGCAAGGCGATACGTCGCCCCTCAATACGGTTCCCGGAAACCCAGGGTTCTTATCCTGGGTGGAACGGGCCTTAGTTCTGCACCGCCAACAATTGTTCCGTCGGTTCTTTTGTTTGGTCGGTGCACAAATCCATCGACGGATATTCGGGTTGCTTCTGTGGATCCGGACTTGAACCGGTCTCCGTTCGGTTCTTCTGTCCCTTTGTCGGATTTGCCGGTTCCGGATTTCGGTCCGGATACCCGTGCATCCGAGTCGGATCCTGGGGCTTCAACTAACCGCGCCTCTCCGTCGGTGCGTGTTCCGTTTTCCCGATTCGGTTTGCGGGGAACTCCTACCGTCGGACCTTTATCGGATAACCGTCCCGTTTCTTCGGCCTTTTCCGTTACCGCTACGTCTCGTAAGAGGCGGGGTTCCCGGGACGCGGTGGCCGGTTCTTCCTCGGATTTTGTTTATCCTTCAAAGAATCCGCGCTCTGATTTTATGGCACCGTTTGCGGTTCCTCGGGGTCCGCCTTTGGTGGCTGCTCTCCCTCCGTCGGTGCCTCCACCCCCGCCGGAATTTTCGAATTGGATGCGGGCTTTTGCTGTCGCTTTTCGATCTTCGGTGCCCGAGTCGGCTCCTCCGGTTCGTCCTACTTCACTTTCGGATCCGATCGCGGTTGATTTATTTTCGGAGTTTTCCGAAGATGCATCGATCTCGCCTGAGCAGTCGCCGGTGCGGGTTTCGAGTTGTCGTATTCAGCCGGGGTCCTCTCTTTTTTGCTTCTCCGCCTCACGCTTCGTTGGGCGCTCCGAGAGGCGGGGATCGTCCCTGTTTATCTGGTCAAGATAGGGGGGGCTCGGTTGATCGTTGGGACACTGGTTCCATCGCTCAGTCGTCTGGTTCAGTTGCGGGGGATGATGCGTCTACTTCCGTTTGTGTCTCTGGCGCGGATTCGTTAGCCTTGTTTCACAAATATGTGCCCGATTCTTGTGTCGTCCCGGAGTTATCGGCGGGGCTTCCTGTCTTCTAAATCGGACTCTTCAGCGTTTCAGGGACTGTTTCTTCCTGTTCTACACAAAGAAGAATTTGTGAATGCCGCAGAAGACTTGTCGTCATCAACGGGATTTCTTAAGCGGCAGGTGGACAAGTACGCTTTCGTTCCTCAGAATGCGGATTTGTATTTGTGTCCTAAACGGGTTTCTCCCAAACTTGTGGCGGTGGCCAGTCGTTTGGGGAAGAAGTTTGGGACTCGTGGTCCTTTTGATAAAAGTGACAATTTGTTGTTTGATCTTTTCTCACGGCTTGCGGTGACTTCGCATTCCATCGAGAAGTATCGTCGGGAGGCTGTGCTCACTTATTTGGGCATTCGACCGCATCAAATTCCAGGACTGCTTCCGCAGATTCCAGTGGCCAGCCCCCGCCTTTGTGGAGATAGTTTCACTACTCTACTGCAAGCCGAGATTGATGGTGAGAAGCAGGCTCGAGACCTGTCCGTTGCTTTTCGCGATGTCCAAGAACCGGTTCCTTCCTCCAGACCTCGTAAGAAAAGTTTGAAGATTTCGGGTTCTTTTCGTAAGAACGTCGGCCAGTCTAAGGGCCGCCCTCAGGACTGGTACCTGGCCGAGGAGGAATACCAGGATCGTGGTCGTCCTTCGTCTCGAGTTTCTTCTTACCGTGATTCTTCTATCTTCCCGGACTCCCTTTCGTGGGGTGGGAAGTCATTTTCTAGTGATGGCTTCCCCCGAGTGCTTGGGTCTTAGGTCGGCGGGCGGCTCCAGAGATTTCTCCCGGCGTCGGAGAAGATCACCAGCGACGCATTTGTTCTGTCGGTGGTACGAGAAGGGTTCTTCATAGATTTTGTGGAACCTCTTCCGAATGGCGTCCTCCGGAGCCGCTCTCCGATCATGTCCCCTCTTGTTCAGAGTCACTTTTCCTCCGATTTCGTGTCTCTGTTAGAGAAGGGGGCAATAGAGGAAGTAGACGATCACCCATGTCTTTGTTTGTCGCCGGTGTTCGTGATTCCCAAGTGCTCGGGTTCTTTAAGAATGATTCTCAACATGAAGCGGTTTAACCTTCATTTGGGAAAGGTTCATTTCCGAATGGATCATCTGGCAACCATCCTTTCTTCATTGAATCCCGCAGACGTCGCGGTTTCTTTGGATCTTCGCGACGCTTATTTTCATGTGCCGATACATCCGCGGTCGCGGGATCTTGTGGGGTTTTTGCCTTCCTGGGCAAATTCTACCGTTACAGAGCGCTCCTGTTCGGTTTGCGCCCTGCTCCTCGGATTTTCACGAGAGTCGTGGCGTCAGTCATGCTGTTGGATCATATGCAGATTCTGATCAGCACGACTCAAGATCTCGGATTTCGCATATTTTGGGAGAAATCAGAATTCGTTCCGGCTCGCACGCCGTCTTACCTAGGTGCTCAGCTGGACATTCGTCATCAGCTGGCTCGTCCCAGGCTCGACAGGGTCGAGACGATAGTCAGGACTGCTCGGTCTCTGAGATGTGCACGTCGGGTGAAAGCCGAGTGTTGGCTTCAGTGGCTAGGGTTTCTCTCCAGTCTAGTCGGCATGCTTCCAGATTGTCGACTTTTGATGAGTCCCTTCCAACTCTTTCTGTTGGAGTTTTATCAGCCGAGCGTGAGTTCTTTTATTGTCGTGGATCTCCCTGTTGTCCGGAGTCAAGGGTCTTCTAGGTCCTTGGCTTCGTCGTTCCTTCTTCTTTCAGGGCAAACGCTGCCGAGTTCCTCTCCCTTCTGTGACCGTCACCACGGACGCGTCGCTGTTGGTTTGGGGAGGTCATTGCCAGGGGTCAATGATTTCAGGAGACTGGAGTCATCTGGACTTTCTGCTCCACATCAATGTGTTGGAACTCATGGGGGTGTTTGCTTCGCTTCGTCACTTCCGTGCTCGTCTGGTGGGTTGTTCGGTTCTGTTTCTTACGGACAACGTATCGGTGATGGCGTACATCAACAGACAGGGAGGCACTCATTTTGTGGCTCTGAACGAGTTGGCCTCTCGACTCTGGGCGTGGTGCAAGGGGACGAGGGTGTTCCCGATTGCATCACATATCCCGGGCGAAGAGAATATCTTAGCGGACTTTCTCTCCCGAGGCAAGTGCCTTCCCTCAGAGTGGACTCTGCCTCCGACTGTCTTCAGGCAACTGGGGAGAGTGTTCGGTGTTCTCGACATCGATCTCTTCGCAACTTCGCTCAACCATCGTTTTCCTCGATATTCTCGAGAGTCTGGGAACCAGGAGCTTTTGCTCTGGACGCTTTTGCGATCCCGTGGAGGGATGGAGGGCTTACGCCTTTCCCCCGTTCGCGTTGTTTCCCCATGTGCTCTGGAAGATCAGGGAAGATCAAGCGATGATGATTCTCATAGCTCCTTGGTGGCCGGCGAGGTCGTGGTTTCAGGACCTCCTGACCCTCCTGGTGGGGGCTCCGTGGTCGTTGCCGTGTCATCCGGATCTGGTGTCGCAACCTCTGTCTGGTATTCTACACCAGCGACCGGAAATCCTCCGTCTGACCGCTTGGCGGTTATCGGGAAGAGGGCTTGTTCGTCAGGTTTCTCCGAACGTGCTGTACAATTTCTAGTCCAGAGTAGACGAGAGTCGACCAGGACGGTTTACAACTCCTGGTTGGATGCTTTTCACACTTGGTGTGAGGAGGTGGGCGTCGCCCCTAGAGAGGCGTCTTTACCTTCTATTGCTGACTTTCTGAGCTCTTTGTATGACAAGGGGAGAGCTCTGTCAACGATTTGTGGCTATCGGTCTGCTATCTTCGGTTTCTTCTGCTCCTCAGCTAGCGGCTCTTTTGAAGTCTTTCTTCCTTAAGAGGCCCTTCTTCAGACCTCTGACACCAGTGTGGAGTTTATCCAAGGTTTTGGCACTCCCTTCGAACCGCTGTGTTCTGCGACGCTTCTGCTTACTACGGTCAAGACGGTTTTTCTCATGGTAATCACTTCTGGTCAGCGTAGGAGCTCACTTCATACCCTTTCGGCTGCCCCTGGGCATATCCGCTGGGAAGGACGTGGGGTTCGTTTGATTCCCAAGGCTTCTTTTATTGCTTAGAATCAGTCTGACACGTCGGGTTCAGTGAAAGTGGTGCTTCATCCCTTGTCGGATTTTTCTTCGGTCTTCAGGGACGGACTGTGGTGTCCCTTTCGCGCCCTCAAATGGTATCTTTACGAGACGAAGCCTTTTCGCAAGTCGGATCAGCTCTTTCTGGTTTCTCGAGAGCCACTTTCGGCGGCATCTCGGGATACGATCTCCAGGTGGTTAGTCTTGGCTATCAAGGCTGCGGGTCCTGAGGCCTTGACGCCTGGCAGGGCTCCTCGTGCCCATGATACTCACAGTGTCAGTACGTCTTGGGCTCTTTTCATCGGAGTTTCAGTTCAAGATATCTGTAAAGCAGCTTTTTGGAAGTCTCCAAGTTCTTTTTCTGTTTTTTACCTCAAAGATGTGACCGCGGGCGAACGAGCCTTTGTGGTCGCTTCTCTGAAGGCGGCTTCGTCGTCTATTTCTCTTTTGAATTGATAAGTTTGCTTGGTTTTTACCACCCGGCATTAATCTGTGCTGGTCTTTAGCAAAGTAGAATAGGTAGATACGTTGATTTATTGATGTAAATCATGAAAATCAGTATTGATTTTATTATTTACGATATAAATCTACGTATCTACCTATTTTCCCTCCCTCCATCCCCAGCGCCTTTACCAAGGTGTATCCTAGGGAACTCGTGATAAGAGGAAGAGGTTACGTTGGCGGCGCTCGGACGCAAGGGTCACGGAGGGCGCCTTTGGGCGGGGGGGTATGAGCAATTTGGCGATGTGTTTTAAGTTTCGGTTATGCAATGTTGAGGTGCAACAATAGCAAAGTAGAATAGGTAGATACGTAGATTTATATCGTAAATAATAAAATCAATACTGATTTTCATGATTGGATAGTTGATATGAATGGATAGCTGAAAGAGAGGGGGTAAAGGAAGAGAGGGAGAAAGATGGGGAGGAAGGGACGGAGAGAGGGAAGAGTGGAGGGAGGGAGGGAGAGAGGGAAGAGTGGGAAAGATAGAGTTTTGGGACAGAGAAAAGAGATTTATACATTTAGGAAGGTAGAGAAGGAGGAATGAGAGATAGACACTATGAGAAAATAAAATAAAATAAGACATTAGAAAAAAGATGAAAGAAACAAGAGGTGGTAGGAGGAAGAGAAAAGAAAACATCAAATAAAATTATGATTATAGGGTGATAAACATTATACAGACTATATAGTAAATAAGCAATTCTCGGCAGTCAGTATTTTGTGTCTTAATGTTACATGTTATTTTTGTAAAGTATTATGTAAGTTTCAGTAAAAGCATTCACCAATTTGTTATTTATATATTCTTAAATCTAAATCTAACATTTCTCATACATTGTTGGAACAATAGGATGTTTCTGGTATATTTAACAATGGAACATTTAGTGTAGGTGTGATGATAGAAAGTCTATTTGAAATATAGCTATTTTCACAATCAACAAAAATTGTCCAATGATAGGATAAAACAATCAAATTCTTTCGATCAATTCAGACACTCATTCAACAGTGTGCTTTCAGGCATAGTGAAAATGAATCCGTATTGGGACTACCAGTTGAGATTCTGTGTTATCAAGTGATTTATGTCGGCAGAACCGTGTAATTGTTTTTATTCATGAATGAAGGAGCTTTTGGAATAAATTGAAGCCATTATACGGAGGAAAATGAATTAGGCAACATATTGGGGGTAATTTAATGGATATATGACCAAAATCACTGCACTAGTCCAATCTAAAATAGAATTGGTGAAGCAAGTGATCTAAATAAAATTCTGTAGGAGGATGGAGAGTTTATATATACTAGGATGAGTAATATAGAAAACAGATGTATATGCATGTAGATGAAGAGGTTAGGAAAGTGCCTTTCATCTGTGTAGAACAGGTTTTCTATTAAAAGTAGATGCCTTTCTTTCTGTTTATCTTTCGGCTTTCTTTGCCTTTCTTATACACTTTTATCTGAATATTTTAAATCTAAATGCAACTTGATGGCTCTAAAGTCAGGTTTACTGATTTGTTGCATAGGTTCTTCCACAAATCAAATAGAAAATGAAAGAACAGTATTTTTATTTGGCATATTTTAAACAGATTCTTTATAACAATTAGTATGCCCAATTTTTTTAATTAATGAGGGCTTTTCAAGATAGATAATACATTGGATCTCGGAATTAGACTCATGGGAAACAATTAGTTTAGATGCAATAGAATCACTATACCCTACTATTAAAACTGCAATTTCAGATTTCTGAACTTTTGATGCCTTTGACCTTTAAATCTTGATAATCATGTAATCAATAAAAATAGATTGTTGAAATAAGCTTGAAAGCTATATAATTTATTTCTTTTGAAATTTTTCAACCATTCACATCCAATTACAGGGATGTCAAGTAGGATAATGCCATACATGCCATTCTATTAAGAATGTTCAAATTAAAAATCTATTACCTGAATTTCCAATCCCCACATATTCCACCTTTTCTTCTCATGACGACATTTTGACCCTACGATTCTTCTATGCGTCAAGCGCCTATGCCTGAAGGCGGTAGTCTATCTGTGCGTGCCCTTGCATGTATGGCTGCCTGGCTGCCTGGTGGTTAAACTAGGCTATGACATACTCAATCAAGGCAGAGATTACGGGAGTGATAGGAAACAGTCTGCTCTGTCAGGATAGTACAGGAATCATTACAAGGAATGTGATTACAGGACTTCAGTATTCAAGGAGATACTGCTCAATGATGAGTAGTGGGCAGACTAAAATCATCTGTTCAAATGAAGTGAAATTTCTATGCTCTTCATTGATAGGAAACCTTTTCAGAATTAAGCATTGCCATAAAAGATAAAGAAATACAGACCAACCTGGATATAAAGAGTTCTCAGACAAAGAAGAGAGAAAAAGAGAAAAGTGTTGTTTTTTTCTTGTATGCCTACCTATGTGCATACATCGTCTTTAATATGCACAGGTTACAAATTACAATAATACAGGTTTCACAGAAAAACGTGGTTCAGGAGAAACAAAAACTTTTTGTTGATCTTTAGATTGCATGGTGGTCTTTCTATACAGGTGGTCGCTCAAGCTGGACTCATTGTATATTCAATAAGAGTTAAAGTTTGACATGCACTTTATTGCAGTTCCTTAAGTGAGGATGCATCAACTCATATAATTTTCATGATCCCCTCTCTCCTCTTCACAAATCATTTGTATTCCTTTATCAAGCTCCTCTTCCTCTCCTCATCATTGTCTTTGAATAGCCCTTGAAGCATCACTTTTAAAGTGCTCTCTGCATTGCTTACACATCATGCTATAGTTATATTTGCTAAGGCTTCCTAAGAGGCGATAGGTAGGATTTTATGGAAGGGAGCATATTAGCTGTAATTCCATCCTCAAATCGGTTGAACTTCACAAAATTGATGTGCAATATTCCACCACCTCACCAGATCACATTGTAAGCATGTGTTGGGGAGGTGATGGGTCTTCAGGGAGAATTTTGTGATCTACATATGAGCTGTGGTTTATCACTGTAAATTATGTGGTGGGGGAAAGAATATGAAATAGTAATATGATGATTTCCATTTTCATGTCTTCCAACATTTTCTACATTTTCTACCGTTTATTCCTAACTTTCCATTGAATGATACATGCAGTATCCCCCTGTTTCTGGTCATGATTACTAACTTTGAAATACTAAACAATATAAAATTAGACTGTATTTCATATACTCCATACAGTCTCTTTGTTTCCAGTGCTACATGTATTTCTAACATTAGATGTTGAAAGCCAGAAGGACGTCAACTCAAGTATCTTTTAGCTCTTTGATTCCTGAATTCTGTCATTCCCATTGGCTTAATACTTGATCTACTCGGTTCCAGTAAGCAAATGTTTAATACATTTATGAATCCCTTCCGACTGTTAACAAATTAAGTAATCTGTTGTGTAAATTACGAACTTGATACATGAGATCCTACCATCATACATGCACCCTACATGGTTTATATTCCAGTCACATTATTATTTGGTAACAACATACCAACCACCTCTGAAGATCTACTATTTTAGAAATACAAAGTGACGTTTTGTTTGTAGATGTGTAAGATATGATTAAATACATGATCTATATCAGCGATGTAGTGGTGTACAGTTAACAGCTCTGTGTAATGAGGTGTGTACTGTATGAGACCCATACTCCATAGAGGTTAGGATGTAGTAGACAGAGGCCCGCCTCTATGGACCTGGTATAAACAATCATTCCTCACCCTGTCCTAGGCAATACTTGTCTCAAACTACCCATCACCACAGTAGGACTGTTCACACTCATAGGTCATATTGTCTGTGACATCCAGAAAGGTGTTAACACTGTGGTGTAGTATACAAGTTAATGCCCTTCTGGTGCTAAACAGCTGATAGCATCCTGTACTTTGCCATGGTGGCCTGTTTGTACTTGCACAAGTCTCTTTTTTTTTAAAGTCATAATTATGAAAATTCCTGTATTTCAAGGGCAGGTCTGTTTACATTTTCATATCAATCTGATCACTATAGGTGATGCATAGTGTTTGTTAGGACATGTTGGCAAAATAATAACTATTTGCAAAATTAATATTATATACCCTTTAAATGATAGATGAAAGAAACCCCTGATAATGTACCAGAATCACCGGGAAAAAACATTGTATAGGAAATATGGCTACAGGTCTGCATCTCAGTACGAACTAGGGTTGAGGAAAATAGAGGCGAGAAGAGAAGAGACTGAAAGGTATTATATTGAGAATTGCAATCCGTCCAAATACCCGACCATAAAGGGATTTCAAAAATAAGATGGTGGCAGACTTTGATGGCATGTATCATTGGCTTGGAGCAAGAAGGGCATAAACTCATATACTGTAATACAGCATTAATGCCCTTATGCTGCTCAGCGGTCGGTTACATCTCTGTTAAGTGGTATGGGATGTAGAATAGAGATAAAAGACATTTGAGCGGTTGTCTGCGTGTAAGAAAGACGGAGGGAGAGTAGTGTTTGGATGGTGGTCACAGGTCATAGGAACCAATCAGACACAAGTAGTGCTTAGAATTGATGGGTGTTTGGCATGGTCATAAGAATGAGATGGTGAGAGGAGAGATGGGAGAAAGAGTACTAACAGAGAGAGAGAGAGAGAGGGGGGGTAGATAGATAGATAGTGAGACTGTGGGATAGAGAGAGAGAGAGAGAGAAAAGGAAGGAGAGAGAATGAGAAAAGAAGAATAATCAGAAATAGAGAGAAAGATGACAAAATGATGAGAGTGACAAAAGGAAAGAGAGAAAGAACAAAAAAGCAATACAATGAGAAACAGGAGAGAGAGAGAGATGATGTGTGTAAGAGTAAAAGAGAGAAAAAGAGATTATACTAAATATAGAGAGAAATAGACAAAAGATTTATCCAAGATTTAAAGTAAATGTAAATCAATATGGAAAAAGGGAGGGAGGCAAGAAAAGAGAGACTGAATTTACAGACCATCTTGCAAAATGCAGAGCAATGTATATTATTGACAATCAGAAAGAAATTTGTGAAATGACAAACTGTGGATTTGGTTAGACCAGATATTTCTGGGCTAGAGGGTTAAGTGCCTTCATAAGAGTGGTGTTGAGACATACTTCAACCTGTCTTCACAAACCATCCCCCATGTTCAAGCTTTGCCTACCCTACCAGCAATCTTACAATAGATTACTGTCGTCCATCACCACACATGCTTTTAAGGTGTCACTAGTACTTCAGACACTGCATCTCTATGCTCTCCAAGCTAACCCAGTTCCTGGGACCTGTTTCTCAAAGCTTTTTTTCAATGACAAATGATGAAAATCTGTGAAAAATCTGCTGATAACCAATCAGAAGCAAGGATTTCACTAGCTTATAACACAAACTGTCATTTGTCACTATGACAAGTTTTGTGAAATGGGGCCCTGGTCACTGGTTTTCCATTCTGAATTTGAAATGAATTCCTGAATGAGTTGATGATTGGTCATTCCCTTTTTTAATGAATGGAAATAAATAAGAAAAATGTTGCTATAAATTCTGGTTTGATAAAGCATCTGTGAGGCCCATACCTTTATATTGCTAGTGGTATGATGCGATAATGTATTTAGGTTGCCCTGCTGAAAGGCAGTGTGCTTTTTTTGAAAAATCTTTTCTAAAGAGGACTGTTATGTAAATTTGTTTCTGTATATTATTTTCATGTGGAATATATGCAGGTTCATTGATTTAAATGTGATAAATAACATTGATAACTTTGCAGTTCAAGCACTGCATAAAATACTCCTTTATCTATTTCTGATTTGTTTAAATAAATCATACAGATCTGACATTTCTTTTTTTACATTGAGTATCCAACAATCATAGGAGTTTGTATCAATATACATTTATATTCCTGTGTATTCCTGTTGGTCATAAAAGACAAGATGTTGTTGTTGTTATTGATAACGATTATTTCAGAGAGTGTATTTCTTTCCTTTCAAAGGTTTATTTTTAGATATTCAAACCATTAATTCCAGTATAATTAACAATCCTGTACATTTTTTTATTATTTTTCTCACAGGCATATGTGCCATACAATGCATGCATGGTGAGCGTCATCCAAGGAAATGTCGTTGTGATTGCGATGAAGGCTATAGCGGTGACCTGTGTCAGATACCAGACCCAACCACGCCCTCTCCGCCCACCACACCCGCTCCATGCGACCTAGATTGTGGATCCAATGGTACCCTGGATGATATCCTGTAAGCAAACGTCTACTTCTTAGATTCACAATAGAGTACCGAAGCTGTGACATCATACAAATCTGTTTTCAGAATTTCTCAATTTTTTCTTCATTTTCCGAAAAGAGCATCAAAAATAATGTCCAAATGTCGAACACCAATTGAATATGTTAAGTATCCGCTGAGATATGACCATCTGAATAAATAAATTTCCTATAGCTCTGTTTCATAACATTACAAAATAGATTTTTGATGACGTCACACTTCACCACTCTATGTGTTAAATTGATGCTATTGAAAGTTAAGCACTCTTTTGGTTCTCTACATTGAGGTTTCTGGTGTAAAATAAGATGATAACAATTCGTGTCCCAATGTATTCATTTATTTTACCCCTAAAAAGTAAGCTTTTTGAAATCGTCATGGTTGTTACGTCAGAGGTATATCCAACAATTTGGACGTTTTTGGCAAAATATGATATCTTGTGACCAGTTTTGGCATATAACATATTGCTAATAAATGTTTTACGTCAGAATGTAAAAAGAAATCACTTCAACTGCAATGGCAAATGATCTGCTGTACATTGTAAGTGGGAATTACTCTACTGCTGATGCATTATGGTTAGGCAGTGCTTTGTGAGATGTAGAGCATTGAATACAATAGCATAATGCAGAGCTGGGTTTATATACAGAAGTGCAAATGACGTCACTGCAACGTGCCAAGCATTCTTTCCGATTTCGTCATGAAGAAATCATTATTTTCTTCTTGAAATGGCTTTACACTGCTTCCACCAGCCCTTTTGATCGATACTGTTATAAGTCTATTTTACTGCCCTTGAGCAAAAATGGCATAAGACATGATTTCTATTTCAGGTCCAAAAATGGCTTCTTAAAGAAGACTAGAATGATGAAAGGCGTGGGGAAGGTGTGGAGTAAATTTTGATATGGAAATTACATGGATGGTTTATGTTCAATTGTAAATTTAATTTAAAAGATAATATGTTATATCCATATAGTGTAAAAAAATATGACTTTAGTCAGAGGGAGTTTTGTTTCACCAGTCTCCAAAACTGAGAACCCTATTATGCTGAATAATTATTATGATGTGCCCTGTCATTTGGTGAAAACGGAAGAGGATGGAGATACATCCTTTTGCCTTGATGAGATCCCTTTTATTCATGTTAGAAGATACAAATTTGTGTTCTAGCTATCTCATTCTAGAAACCTACTTTGATGTGTCTGGCCTTGCACATAATTCCCCTCTTTCCAAGCAGGAAATATTTTGAAAATTGCAGTCTCAAAAACAAATTATTAAACCCCTCAGTTATGTTGTGTTTGTTTGTGTGTCTGAATGAAATGAATGTGTCATGTTAACTCCCATCTCCCTCCCACACATAAGTGGATACGTGATACCAGACTGCCAAAGGTGATAAATGTCTAAATAGAGATGAAAGGATATTGCTCTAATTAAAAAGAAAATAAACCATTTAATTCAATTCTGTAGCGATGTATCAATGAATTTACCTTAAAATCACATTTTTTAAAACTTCTCCAAAAGATTGAAATGTATCTATGAAAACATTTGAACCCCATAATTCCATTTATTTGTTAAACCACTACCTACCGGAACTGGGTCGTTTCTGCATTGAATCTATTGGGGATATGAGAATTCAGTATTCTACAGGTTAATTCAGTGATTCAATATCATATTTGTTGAAGTGTGATTGGAAAATGCATGTTTACTTCTGCACTTTGGAATAACTGTTTGAATTACTCCTTGCCTATCAAGTTTCCCCGAAGTAAGTTGCATTTATGATTAAGAAATAGTTTGAAAACTCAATTCTCTTTATATATCATTGGAGAATCCTATAGGTTATTGATCGCATCCTGTTAAATAATCTGTTATTTTTTCACATTTATTCAGACGCTCATGATACATTGACTTTCCCCAAAGAGAGAAATCAATTAAATTTTCAAAGCAGTCGGTGATGTAACAAGATTTTTTTCCATTTCAATTTGTTTATCTAACTCCACCATCAATGTTGTAATCCAAGCATATTTGGTGTTATTGTTTGCCATAAGTTTAGGGTCGCTGCTGATATTTGCGCAACTGTCAGCGGCATATCTGCCTCTGAAGCCAAGAGGGAAATGGGTGCATATTTGCTGGTTGATTATCGTCTAATGAAAAGGATGGTGTCATGTCAGGAGCATGGTTATCTGATTGGAATTATCAATTACGATGGCAGAGTGTTGTTATTGGATGTGTAAACATGACGAGAGAGGGATGGAGGGAGGAATATAGCAATGGATCGAGATTGTGAGAGGATGGGGGAGTAAAGTTATGACAGACTAATGAGAGGGGGAAGGTGAAAAATGAATGATAACAAAATAGAACAAGAGATAGAAAATGGATGAATTGAGGAGAAGATGAAAGTGATAACAATCAAGTCAAAATGAGAAAGAGACAAATTGTATTCCCTGTTATTTGAAGGTTACACATTGTATGTTATTTATGTCTTATCTCAAGATTTGATCAGAAACCATACCAGATACTAATCACATATATTATATCAAAGGCTGTACTGATCATTCAAAGGAAAATATTAAGTATAACAGTATGTAAATGATATTTTACCTGTATGTTTTAAACCAGCACCGTAATGCTTTCCTTATACAATATACTTTTGTAATTGTGTAAGTCATGTTTGATCTTTTTAACAGTTGCACCACTAGGTTAGTTACGGTAGCTAGCTATTGAATGGAATAGCATGAAGTCATCGTTATTGATTTTTGTTTCTCATTTTCTTTTCAGCTGTTTCTGTAACTGCAACCCTGGTTTTGAAGGTCAAAGCTGTTCAGAAGTACTTCCTACAGGTCGTACCCCTCAACCAATCAGTCCAGACAATTGTACACTGAACTGCGGTGACCATGGCAACATGGTCAGAGGTAGCTGTTCCTGTTTGTGTGACAAGGGTTACAGCGGTAGCACCTGTGCAAGTGAGTTCTCCTCCAGTGTCGTTGATGTCGAGGAGGAATCCGACAATGACATCAGCTCCAGCAGAAGCAGTGACTTCCAAGGTGCTCTTGAGTTAACGCTTGTGATTGGGTCATGTGGTTGAATCATGTGATCTATCATGTGACACAGCAGTTTCTGGATCATGTGACTGATGATCAGTATGTGCTGGCAAATCATTATTGTTTTTCTTGACCGATAAATCAGATTGAAATGAATATATTTAATCTGGCATCATATCAAGTTGAAAGCAATAGCGCTTCCTGCTTGGTCAGATGTTTTGAAAGAGAAACAAAAATAGATTTTAACAAAACTGATTAAAAAACCCAAAAGAGAAACTGATTATGAAATCTGTGAACATTTCAAAATGTTTCATGAGAAGTGGGATATTATTTTGTTTCTTTCTAGCATGGTTTGATTATAGAGTAATAAGAACAGAGGTAGTCAGTCAAGAAAAGAAAAGATGATATGAAGAGCTCTACTGATTCATCAGTTCATCAGAAATCTTTATTGTCACGTAACCTCCAATGCTTTTAGTTTCTTACTTTCATTTCCATTCTCCCACTAACAACTCCACCCCCTCAAAATTAGCTTTTCAGTTCTTCATACACTTATATTAACCGTTGCATTCATGTATTTCAATCAAAATTCATTTATTGCTCACACTAATCTTCAGGTGTCGTATTTCACACACAATTTGTTAATTTAATGAATATCAATATCCTCTAATTTAATCAACATTTTATTTCATGCTGGGAAATTTTGAATAACAGTAATATGTCAGTAATGTTTAAAACAAAATTGGGAGAATTTTCATCAACTGCTTCGCTGATTTCATTAAGTGCTACAAAATAATGAAACTAAATCTGTGGAATTGTGGGTATAATTTTCTTTTTTTTAAAGATAAATGGTCACACTTTCATTGAGCTGAATACCATGATATGGCTTCCCCACATATATTCAGAACTCTTTCCATTTAATGAAGCATTTTTTTTTACTTTCCACCATCAAAAATACAAAAAAAATATTTATCTAATATTTAGCCCCTCGAAATAAACATCAAATGCTAATTCATTAACCTGTCTAAATTCCAAATACTGATTCTAACTTCTTCTTTACTTGTATCTATAGCATTCCTTTTCTTCTTAATAACACAATATCACATGACCACCTAGATGAGCCAATCACAAGGCAGCGTTAACCCAAAAGTAACCGGTAGTCAATGCTGATGGCTGTAAGTGATTTTTGTCTGCACTTTTAAAACTGGATAAAAATAGATGTCGATTCTCATGTAATGAACTCATGTTCTGTTCTTAATTTGATTTTAAGATTCAGTTTTATTTGAAATTTAAATTTATTATTTCTTCATTTGTGCAATTATGATTTATTCATGTATTTATGTCATGACTCATAACTGATGAATAATTGTATTTTTCAGGGCAATTTAAATGGCCATTTGGGAAAAAATTGCCGTTTAGAATGATTTAAAGAAAGGAGAATGTTTCATGTCAGTAATTTCTATTTTAATGAAATTAACCTAATTCTACCTGTATTTGTCACTGTTGAAGTTACCATGACTGTTTCGAGCAGTAGCATTTTAAGATGACAAGGTCACTTTTATGTTAAAAGGTAGAGAACGTCCACAATAGAGAGAAAGAGTGAGAGAAAGAGAGGAAATTAAAATAGGAATGGAAGTTCAAGCTGGCATTAAAGTGCACTACGTGAGTAAAAGGCGATGACTCATAGAGCCTCACTTAACCATCATTATAAGGAATACAGACTTTAATATTGACTCCTAACTTGAGAAGTTTAAAGGGCATTTCCAGCTCCCATTCAATGCCGATGTAATTGGTACCAAGCAGTGATAATAAGCTGCACAGTGTGTTTCTCAGCGATACTGTTTTAACTATCAGCATATCATTCATTGTGTACATGAATATGTGTCAGAATGAGAAACGCAGGCAGACAAACATTCTTAAGGTGAATGTACATTTAAACACCTCAGACGCTGCTCCTGGTTTTCTCAGAATATGAAAGTGGTGATAGAATTTCAAGTTAATCAGTTAATCATCAAACAAAGAACTTTTATCTTGACATATTTTATCTACCGGTAATGAAATTGTCCAACACTTGGGGGTACAAGAAAATCGCCTTGAAATTTGTTTTCTTGCTAGATATCCATAAAAAAAAAACATTGTGAAAGAATAGTTAAAAGAACATTAGTATTTTGGCAATAATTTTGTATTGTGGAACGTGGAATTTTATTTGTTCTAGGTTTAAAACACATCCATTCAACAATAAGTTAAATAATTATTATGAATATCAATAATAAGTTAAATAACTATTATGAATATCAAAGTCTGATTATTTTTTATTATATTTGTTTGTGTTTCATGGTTTGTCGTCAACAGGGCTTCCAATTCTAATATCAAATTAAATTGCCTTAATTTTTTTTTTTAATTGATCAAAAAATAAAAGAGAAAAAGAGATCAGTCAGGAGTTAAGATTGATCAAGATTTGATATCTCAAATTCAGTATCTATCATTTTTTTTTAAAATATACAGTAGTGCCAAGAAAATTTAAATCAATCTAGCTTCTCGTTTGCAGCACAAACCCTTGTAAGTCGTAATGCATAACAAAGAGTCTGAGCAAAGAGACTATACAGAGACCGCAGTCAATCGGCCCTGTATTGTATCTGCTCCTGACATAACTAGAGACTGATAAAGTTAGGCTCTGCTTAAGACTTTATGGAATTATGTTTAAATGTAAAATGAGAGTCTGAGTGTGCAGACTATGTAGCTACTTGATAGGACTTGTAAGGAATAGCTCAAGCTGAAAGTGCTTTGAAGATATTGCGTGATGCTTCTGACTGGAACACAAACCATGTCCCAGGAGAGTGAAGGTTGTAGACCTGTGCATCGTGAAGGTATTCCAAATGGGACTCCTTCCAAAAAATGGGACTAGTGATAACTCAACCACAATCCTTTTATCTACCGGTTTAATGTGCTCCTTTCATACATACATACGTGGGTTGAGCATGCATAAAATGTTATTCATTATGTAGAAAGCGCCATTTCCGTGTTATGAAATTATGCTCAAGTAATGAAAATTTAGTCTTTGAAAATGATGTTATCTATGTTTTTTGTGGATTTAATCCAGATTCATTCACCATAAGGTGTAATGTTTTTGTATGTATCATTATTGCTCCATAGCTGAGCATTGAAGATGTACTTGATACTAAAGGGTAATCTACATTTGCCACTCTCTACCCAGGTGAAGAGAAAGAAATTTCTTGACTGCTTGAGCAGCTGATCAGGATAGGGGGTAGTATTTAAAGATATAGACCAGTTTTGGAAATGCCCTCCTCTCAAAAAATGAAATGGAAACTCTCACTACCAATCATGTGAAAGAATATGTTTTGACTAAGACGTGATGATACAGAACTGGTCTTTACCTTTAATGCTATGTATCCTCAGGGGGAAAAATACTTTACAATACAATTCTTATTAGAAGTACTAGTATTATAACCCCCCCCCCCCTCTCCCCCCCCCAAAAAAAAACAAACAAAAAAACAACAACAATGAAAGTCAACACACAAGCTTTTGCAGGAACTGTTCCTACAATTCAGATTTTGATTTGATGAGAGCTGATTCAGCCTAGCCAGCCTAGGCATAAGTATGAAAGTGGTAGACGTACTATGAGCGAAGAATGGAAGGAATGATTTCAAACATGTTGTGTAACTTCCCCCTATAGATGGTGGTATGTCAGGTATGCCTGACATGCTGTGTGTATATTAATCCTATGACGTATGAGTCCGTTCATTCTAAGGGAGTCTGTACATCGTTGGTTACATCATATGGCACTAATAATTGCTATCAGTAAGAGGAAATAAAGATTAAGGACTTGTAATTCAATAGTTCTGGAGAATAGTAAGAGAGGAGTAAGAGAGGGGGAAGAGGAAGGGAAGAAGGAGGAAGACCAGAAATGATGATGATTTATAAAATATATGTGGGGCCATATGTTTCTGTTAAAAAACATCAAAAGAGTATTAATTGTCTCCTCTCTTTCAGGATGTTTATCCCTGATCGACTCCTCAAGTTTCTGATTATTCAGACTAATTACTAGGAAGGGAATTAAGATCTGATGTTGCCTATTTTTAAAGGAGAAATTCTATAAATTTGCTGAAATTTCACTGTACGGTATATCTATACGATAATTTTGTATCATTCCATTCATTGCAATTACTCCTTTGTTTTACCATTTTAAGTTTGATTAGTTCCATGACAAGCTTACGAGCTAAACATTTCAAATGAAGTATTCCGGTTTTTCACAATCAATTTGAAAACTGTCAGTGCACGAACTACACTTTTTATCAAGCTATTTCATGTTTATTGTACATTTTTTCCAGCAACTACGTATTATTACTGATGAATGTATCTTTTATATGTCAACCTTTGCCTGTGTAACCTTGATGCGAGTAAGAGAGGGAGGGAGAAGGGAGAGGGAGAACTGTTTATTGAGTTTAATCTTTCATAAATGACTCACAAAAGGACCATGCTCCAATACAAGTCCTTCAATTACAATCATGTGATCGTAATCTTATTCATATTCCAACTTCATTTGAGCTGTTACCATGGCAACTGTCTCATGAGAATTCTGAAATATACCAATCTGTGAGAGAAATCAAGTCCATGTTTGAAGCAGATGACTAGACACATGGATACCGTATGATTCTCTAGTTTCTTAAAAGTACAACACAGTGTCGCTAAGGAGACTGTGGGTTTGATTTTCTATGTGCTATTTTCCTTCATCTAGTTAGTCTGAATCCAAATTGGAAATAATTCTGCATCAATAAGTCTCGAAAGCTTTCATCTCACCCCAACAATACCTGCTGCCCTTTATCTAATATTTTAATTTTAATGTTCTTATGGAACTCCTTATTTGTATATAATTTTCAAATTCATCAGCATTGATAAAATCTAACTTATGAATTTTAAGATTTAACCATTTCATCCATGAGATATTCTTGATGCCTCAGTCACACAAACAAGACCAACACCAGAATGACAACTGACCGAACTAAACATTTCATGAGACCAAATGACCAAGAAAATTTCGATTTTGAATCGTTGTGGAGTCTGGTTCACTGTGTGACTGAGATATAAGGGAATGAATCAGCTGTAACAAAAGTTATTTATAGTTGAAATATAAAAATAATCAACTTGTCCCTGAGGAAAATATTTCTTGAAAATTCAGGCAGGCATTCTGGAGCTGATTTTTTTTAGAGGTTATGTTTTTCCTTTATAAGTGTGTCCATGAGAAAACTAAGGAAAGAGATTTCCCCTTTGATTTCTATCAACAATGTGCGTTACCTTTAACATCAGAAGGAGTGGGTGTAGGAATATAGTGGCACCTCATTGTGACGTCAAATTCTAATCATTCATATATCTATTCTGTTCATACTGGTCACTAAGATACCATCTCAGATATCAGATCAAAAGAGAAGCCAAGTCAGAATGATTTGGAAAACCGTCTTTGTCGTTGCTAGTGTAAGAAGCAAGTTGAGTCATACCTTGCGTCTGTTTTCATGAAATTTGACGTCAATACATGTAACAACTGCAATGTATATATGAAAAATTTTCTCCTAGCTTGTCAAATTCAGTGATTTTAGTAGCTTATGTCAATTATTAGAACTGCTCTTGTGAAATGGAGTAATGTTGAAAGTCAGGATAATGGTAATTCTTTCACAAAGATACTTATGCACTTCTGGCTCTGAGCAGATGATATGAAACGTTCTGGTTCCTTAGGTAAATTAGTTTGTTGAGAGATAGAAGGGGATTAATTCAAATGTTTCTGAACTGTTTGCTCTTTTGGATCCTGACAGACAATAGGAAACATATTAAGATGTGACAGATAATGGTTGGATTGCTGTATATACATGTATCCCTTTATGAAAGGTCAGCAATATTCCTGGAGTTTATGCCCTTCTGGTTCAAGACAGATCATATAGTCTCTTTAAAGCCAGAAGGCGTTAACTCCTATCATTTTACACAGAGTTAACACCTTTCTGGCTACGAACAGATGATATGAACATATTTAGGTCAGAGAAAGTTGGACTATACTATGTTCATCTTCTTATGATAGGATTCCAATTTAGGCAAAGCTTTTGTTTATGCTTACATAGGGAAAATATGCAAACATGTTGTGTATAGGAACTGCAGGGTACATCAGAAGGCCATTCATTAACTCATGTCATGTAATCAGGGTTTTACGCTAACAGGTGCCAGGAAGACTTGGGCGCCCCAAAAACTCAATCTGGTTTTTATATAGGGCTCATACATGAAGACTTTATAAAGTCCAATCCGAATCCCCTTCCATGTCAAGAGATGTAAATCCTAGTAAAAAATAATGAGTTTCTTGTACAACCTAAAGAATGTCTTGATATTTTTCTTCCTGAGACAAATGTAGGTGAGTTCATTGTGAAGGTTATTCAAATGGAGGCTATTTTCATTCCTCAGTCTACTTTTTAGAAGTGTTAATATGCTTGATGGCATGGAAAAGGGAAATGTCATCTGTTGCTGAGAGGGAGAAGGACATAGGCTCTAAGTAAAGGTATATGAGTGAGCACCCTTCTGGCTATCGGCAGACTTTGTATGAAGTCAAGTTTCTTTCCTGCTTGTTGCCTAGCGGTCTGAAGCTCTATTGATCAGACCTAAGTACCGTCTTCATCCACTGACTCTAGACTCTTGTTTGCTTTGTTTTAGATGACAATGTGGCGTCGTGTCAAGAAGGGACGTACTGCTTTAACGGAGGGACATGTGAAACGTTTCCAAACACAGACAGCCAATCAGGGAGCAGAGCCTTGCCAAATTGCTTGTAAGTTTACATTTTGGTCTTGATGAGAAAGTGCTTTCTACCTTTAACCTGTTTTCACTCGTTTTAGGTTTCATTCTACAAAGAAACCAGATGACTCATGGTATTTGAAAATGAGGTGAAAAGAAATTAGCTTAGATTTTACTGAATGAAATTCAAGGGAAAGTTAGATGAAGAAAGTTTTTTTAATTATGAAAGGGAGGGAGGGAGGTCCAAGAGATTTAATGAAAGACTGAAAGAAAGTTGGTTATAGGGATGTGAAGAAAGAAATTATCATATAAATAAGAAAAAAATTGAATTGGAAAATGGAGGTGAGATATTATCTATCTATACAAATGTCACTTTCCTTAATGTATGTATTAAACAATTTTTTAGATAACTTTGTCATGTTTTCACCTCCCATACACCTGCAGTATATATATATATATATCTGTACCTCAGTATATTAGTACAAAGATGTAGGATTTTTTTATACACTGATGGGTGTGTCTCCATACGCCCAATGCTATGTCAGTATTCAATTATACCACTACCCCATGGTTACATTGTATTAGTGCTCTCATCTCATCATTCCCCATCCCTCCAGTCTGAGAAGGAAATTGAAATAAGAAAGCCAGAGTGACTGACATTCATTGACGGCTGTTAGAAACCTCCTCAGCTCGGTCTATCGATTAAAGAAAGTTCATGTGGGGTTAGTTTACCGTGCTCTCTAAATGAAGAATGATGGCTAGAAAATAGGAGCCAACGTCCAAACCTCTCCACTCCAAGAAATCAATGAACTCAGTCAAGAAAGCCTTTGCTCAGATAGAAACCTAGAATTGCTTGTTCAGAGAGACAGAGGGAGTCTTAACGTCACAATTTGTTTGTGCGTTGAAACAAAATCAAATTCAATCCAGCCAGCGAGAGAGTGATTGTTTCCAGCGTGTTTGCCAAAACTGGCTGAAGTAAACAAGCGAAAATATTTACCCGATTTGTGGCACATGTTTCCATTTCATATGCTATGCTATTTCATTTCCTGCACACATATTGAAAGGAAATTAAAACCAAATTGGAATTATTTGTTTTTAGTTTACACTAGTAAAATACTTGACGATGTACATGAAAGCCATTTCACATTAGTGGATAATGAAAGCGTCGTTCCATGCTTACCTATCTCCCTGTTTTTCAATTTACCTGAACATAACATCAATGTGTAAATGTATTTTTCCAAAATGTCAGGGACTCTAAAAAAAAATTCTTCATGATAAACAGTTGAAAAATCAAGAATATTAAAAAATATCTTCAATGATCAAACAAATATGCTGAAAATCTTAAGTATTTCACCTGAAATTATGCAATTTCAAACATCACTCTAAAGTGCATCAGATCTTCTCACATTCAATTTGATCTTTCTTTCTGTAGATGTCCATATGGTTTTACCGGAGAGCTATGTGAGATAGAGGTACGATGTCCCGATCTAGACTGCGGAGCTAACGGGAATCTGTCGCCCGATGAATGCACCTGTATCTGTGAAGATGATTACTCAGGACTAACATGTTCAGGTAAGACACAAAGCCAATCAGAACTTACTTGACCAAAATTGTTATTTGTTAATAATGTCTGACCTGTCCACAACCACAAGCATTTTTAGGGATGCCAGTTTTCAATCTATTACTGGATTTTAGTCACTAGCCCATCCCAGTGACAGGCATGCACAGAGTTCATATTATAAGAATACATGGGGCTCTATGAATATGTACATGTACATGTATGTGTCCTTACAAAAATCATGGTATTCAAAACCTCAACAGTTTTACAATTTGCTCTTTCTTCATTAAAGTGAATGGCTATCGTATACATAGTCAGAATAAGCATCTGAGGAGGAGGAAATGGAGTCATATCTAACATCGTGCTGTAAAATGAGAATTTGTTTGTAACTGAAACTTCTCAAGAAACATTCACAAATTTAAAAAATTCAGTTTTGTCAGTTGTAATTCAATTATTTTGCGACATGAACATTTTGCAAAGCTGAACGACTTGCAAAATTTGAAAACGTTCCATGCCTGCACAATTTTCTGTTTTTAAAATAACTTGACTCTGCTTGAACATCTAGTCTGTCTTAAATACTTCTTGGTGGGGAGATGGGAGGGGTTCTTATGGGATGTGAAACAAACAAGTCTATAAGAAAAAATTAATGAGAGCAGTGATAAAAATCCAACTATTTGATGTTATGATGACAGACCTGTTCAATAATATACCTTGCTAAGGATATGTGCAATTTTCCCAGGGAAGCGCTATCATAAAATCTCCCTTTAACAATAGGAAAAAGCACATTCCTGCACGATTGAGGGTAGGAAATTAACTCTATTAGAACTCTTCCTTGAATTCAACTTTGATCTCTGTCTGGACTGTAATTATAATAATGATGCAAAATGAACTTCACAATTGGCAGTCTCTGTTCTTGCTTCTACTGTCACTGTCTTGTTCAGTTATTTATGTGACAATGAAGAAGCAAGAAATATACATGATCAAACAGAATAGCTCATGAATTTATTGATGTATGGAATGCAAATAATCACTCTTATTTTATGAATTGGGTATTTTGGTAAACAAGAATTAAATGAATTTATGGTATTTACCCCACCCCTCCCCCTCTTTAAAAAAAAAAATCATCAGAAATTGAGAATTGTAAGAGTAATTGAGTTTTGTTTATTTTGGATTTATCTATGGATATTCAAGTGTCATTCAGTAGTTAAAAGATAAGGAAATGAGGGAAATCCTTTTCCAATCAATTACTTGTGGTGATATCATGCAAGATCTCAGCTCTTGTGTGTAATGAAAGATATTTTGTGAAGAGAGCTTCTACCTCAGATCTCAAATGAAGTGCCTTATCTTTGGGATTCATGGAGTGAAGTCAATAAGATTAGAGATAAATCCTGACCACCTTACAGGCTTGGAAAGTTGAATGAATCCACTTTGTTTTTGAGACCAAGCTTTCTTGTTTAAATACATGTACTGAAGATTTGGGACTGAACAAAATTAACTCTATAAGATATCATGAGTATTCTAGCAAACTATTTTAATGCATTGTGTATTAATGAATTAAATAAAAAATGTAAAATGCTGTGAAGTATCAATACAGTCTGTAAGAGCATTACATAAATGAACTAATGGCTATTTATGGTAGCATTACATATTTTTCATCAAGAAAATGTTATGAATTATGGACACAATGTTTGAATACTTTTAAAATAATGTAATTTTCAGCATTTCTTTTTATATGTATTTATACATTTTTTATTCAATTTCATCAAACATCAAAACGTAGAGCTGCTTGTTCACAGTAGTTTACATCTATGAGATACATTGTATGACAGTGCAAAGCTATGTGGCAGTGTACTAAACCATGGTTGAGCATTGAGATACGCTTGCATCTTAGCCCCTCCTCCTCGTTGAAGTCTTGCGTTTCCGTGGTAATCAAACTCTCCATCAGAATGACCACTAATAACCCTGTACAGGTAACCGCTTACCAAAAGATCGATGTATCATGTCTCTCCTGCTGTCTACAGGCTTAAGTATATTGTACAAGACAGTCCACCGACTGAATTAGAGGAGGCCATTTTGATTTGTACAATCTAATAATACTTGAGGAAATAATAGGAAGCTGATGGAATTGTTTCAGAAAATCTTACAATGTGTGGTAATTCAGAGTGCTTTTGCGAGTGAGATGTAAATTCCTCAAGATATCACCACCATTGGAAGGATATTCTTTGTTACAAAATTTAGATTGAAAATGTAGTGCTTCATATATGTATATATAGTGAGATATTCAGTACAATAATTATCATCACTTCATTGTTTTCTAAATATGTTTTTGTTTCATCTTCCTTTTATGATCGTGTTATATTTTAAATATTTATGTATATTGTAAAATTGTAAAGCGCATTGAAATTTCAACAGACATGAAATGCGCTATAAAAGAACAAATTATTATTATTATTATTATAAGGGGAATTTTCTCATCATTTCTCTCAGGTTTTACTCATATTTCCAAAATAGAGCATAGAATGTATGTAACAAATTATTAGAAATGAAAAAAGAAGAACATACTAAGATTTTTTTAAATATAGAGTTGAGATCGTCAGAATCGTCAGTTGTAATATTGTCCATACAATACCCAAGGTGTAAGAGAAACATATTGTCTGAGTCTAAAGTGTAATTGGGAGCCCCGAATTTGCCCAAAATTTGATGGCAAAATTTCACTTAAAACGTATCATAGTGTGAAAGAAGATGTCATTTAAGACACACTTCTGCAAAGATTCCCCCCCCCAAAAAAAAAAAAAAAAAAAAAAAAAATGTGCTTGAAGACAAATATTGATGAAAGAAAATATAATTTGGGTTTTCTGTTGTATGCAGAAAACCTAAATTTTGTATTCTTTCATCAATATTCGACTCCAAACACATTTCTTTTGAAAATCCTTGCAGAAATTTGTCTTTAAATGACATTCTCTTTCACATTTTGATACAATTTAAAGGAAATATTGCTATCAAATTTTGGGGGCTCCCAACAGTTTAGAGGGGCTTTAATGGCGTTAACTCTGTGTTAAAGTATACGACTTCTCGCCCTTCTGGCTTCATATATTACAAGTTTTCATGGCATATATCGCTCGGTTTAGATGGTATCAATGCAGTAAACAGGTATTAATGAATCAAATAGAACATAAGTTTGAATGCAATGGATTACTTCTTCACATGTTAAAGGTAATACAAAGTTTTGGTATGGGGTCATGAATTTGGTTCAAATGAACATATTGGAAGCATATACGATCCTACAATATTCAGTGATCGTTGTCGCGGTCGAAATCCACTCTAAAAATCTGAAACTGTAAATAATAAACCCTTTATGTTGAATAGCTCCCTCTCAAGGTCAAGATATTAATTAAGCTATAAAACAATGTCTGTTGACTAAAATCGATCGATTAGCTATTGTCGTTCGGAAATTATATACCACAACTACATACTCTGAGATTTTCATGGTCACAGCTCTCCTTATACGGCCGTAGGAGCTATTTGAAATTTATCAAAATTTACCGGGAGCACCGGTAAATCTTTAAATTCAATTTTTCTCGAAAGCAGAAATGTTTCAGGGACTAAAATTTCTGGTGTTTTTAATACATCCACAGGGGCATCCAAATATATAAAAATTGTAAAGAATTACCACCACCCATTTTTCAAAATTTCCCAAAACTTTGTAATACCTTTAACTATGTGATGAATCCCTTGCTTGAGGGTACGTATTACCCACCATGCCTTGGGTAGTTATCGGGCATCCATCGCAATCGCCATGGTAATGTTGCACCGGTGTTTAGGTATCTCTTCCCTTCCGATCTATGTATCATCTGCTGGTGAGCCAGAGGGGACGGGAGGAGTATGGGGAGAGGAGGGATAGTGACAGGTTCTTTTCATCTTGATACTCTACGTGGTAGAGATTGGTGTAGGAGTTAGCCTAGAGCAATTCTAGAGACACTTGTAAACTGATTTTTATTGATGTGTGGCAATGAAAACAATAAGGGTCTCTAGGCATTATGTCTCCAAAAAAAGTAATAAACAAGAAAAAGGAAACCCTGTATATAAGAAAAGAACCTCTTTAGAGTGGCGTTTAGCAATGGGTTTTTCTGAATGTATGAAGCACACACAGACAAGGACAGACCATAATGTATTGGCACATGAAACCGCTTTATGCTATTTCCTAGTCTTTTCCATCTTAATGAATAGCAATTGTTGAATGTCACCAATATTCCAATGACATCTATGACATAGAGAGCAAATAATATGTACACTTGTCCCTTTTTATTTGTAATGTGTTGCAGTGTTCTTTAATTACATGTACATGTAATAGGTTTTCCCTAGCCCATAATTGTCAGTGCTGGGCACACACAGTACAGTATTAGTTATATCATATTTTAACTAACAACAAAATCTATATTTCATTTATATTTTTTTCTACAGTTTTGAGTGATAACCACACAATACCTTGCAATGAAGACTACAAGGACTTCTGTTTAAATGGAGGAACCTGCCATCAACTCGTAGGGATCAATAGACCAACTTGCAAGTAAGTCATTCTAACAAAAATACAAAATCCTTTCTGATTCTATAATTATTTTTCTTTTAAAAGGCTTAAGCATCAACATTATTTTGTTTATTCCTCATCACCTTGCAATATCACTAAAAAATAAAACTGCATGAAAATATAAAGCATCCATTATAACAGAGTTTGTTTCCCCTCCCTCCAGAATACAGCTATCTACCCTAGATATCAACATGGTAGAGTCCAGATTGCATGCCCTTCTGAGTTCTCCCATTGGTCCAATGCATGTATTGGTTTGAATGTGGGAGTGCTGTTACAAGACTACTAGTGCATGTGCAATCATACCATTACAGATAAACCAACCTCTCTACCTTAACATTGCTACTATCATCACCACCTTTTTGATCATTTCCCCCCCCCCCCCCAAATACCATTTTAGGGTTGAAAATTGCAAACTTGTGCAGTGATAGTTATATAATGAATGACATCTCAACTTGATTTAGAGCAACGTTTGGACTGTTTTGAGAGGGCCTTGGATCATCTAGAGTACAGTGCTCTGCAGTGATGTTCATGACATGAGTATATATTGATGGGACTGTGATAAGCATCTGTCAACACACCATAGGACAAACTTCTTCCAATTTTCATCCAAATTGAAAGAAAGTGAAATTGAATTGCCCAAGCCCTGACATTGAAAAATTCTTTCACTGTCAAATGCATATTTATGCACCTGCTACCACTGATGGTCAGGCTGATCTGAGAGAAGTTGTTCAGAAGATACATTCTTTAAAGCCTGTCTGCACTACTTGTAGCTACTTGCGCCCTCTATATAACAAACAATGCCTAAGCGGTGCCTGTTGGTCCTGTTTTTCTTATGTTAATTGAGAGCTAAATTGATGAGATAACCACCTGTCAGTTACCGTGCAGACAGGCTTTAAAGTGAAGGTTGACACCAACAGATTGATGAAAAATTCAGATATTTTTCCAGCAAACGAGGAAACTAATTCCGGATTCCTAAATATAAGAGACTGGATATGCAGTTTAAATGTTCTGCTTGCAGGAAACTTGTAAAAAAGCAGCTAGCATAGCATGGAGGGGAGGGGGTGTTTCTAAGATGCTCAGAGATATAGATTGTATTTCCTCATCCGTCCATTAGCAAGATCAAGGTGAAACACCTGTCTAATGTTACCATGGTAACTGAACCCTTTCCAAGGGGAAGTTCTCTTGTAGCGGGGCAATTACCAGGGATTTGAGTTACAGCTTTATGATAGAATGGTAGAAAGGTGAATGAGAAGACCCTGTGGGATTGAATTCATGGGCTGAGAATTTTTGTCTAGGTTTCACGTTATGCAGCCAGAAGGGAACTAACTTTTATCTTTTTATGCTCAGTAGATAATACTGGTTATTATCTCAGTCAACACAAACTGTACATTAATGAAAAGAAATTTTGTTTTAGAGAGAGGGGGAGAAGACAGAGAGAACCAAAAAATAGAGCAAGATAGAGAGAGAGAGAGAGTAAGAGGGGGGAGAGAGATAGAAAAAAAGAGAGAGACAGAGGGAGAAAGAGAGAGAAAGAGAGAGAGAGAAAGAGAGAGAGAGAGAAAGAAAAAGAGCGAGAAACAGCAGCACAATGGTAAACCCATTGCCTGTGAGAATCAAGTGGCTCATGTATTAAGCCTATGGTAATGAGAGGATTCAGTAGTGGATGGATTGTGATATTCTGATAATGATTGGGGGAGTGTTTCTACACCTCATTCAATCTTTCTTCTCTTAAATTGGACCAGATGATAGAAATTGAGCCTATCAAGTATAGACCTTACAAGTGGAGATATGTCTAGTAGAGAGCAATAGGCAGTAATGACTTGCTACTGGAAGTGAGATATACAATAGAATAGAAAATAATGAATTTGTCTTTGCATCTCGTTTCCTGGGATGTATGATGAACATGAGGTATGCTGTCATTTATAGATGGGAAGGAAAAGAGAGAGAGAGAGAGAGAGAGAGAGAGAGAAGGAGGAAGGATGGAAGAAAGCAGATCAATAAAAGGAAAATGAGCAAGAGAGTTTACAAGAGATTTATGGAGACAGATAAATAAGTGACAAATGGAGACATTTTGAGGAGAAAGAGAAGTGAGAAAACAGGCCAACAAACCATATAAAATAAAAAGACATGGAGAAAGAAATAGATGAAAATGAGAATGAAAATAGAGAAACAGATGAGTAGCCATAGTGTTAACAGGACAGAAAGAGAGGAAGAAAGAGAGAGACGAGGAAGAAAGGTATGGAAGAAGGGTATGGAAGAGGAATAAACAGAAAAAGCAGAGAGAGAGAGAGAGAGACAGACAGACAGATAGAGAGACAGGAACAGAGAGAGGGGTAGGGGGTATAGAGAGAGACAGATTTAATGAGTAAAAGTAGAAACCAGAAAGTTAGAAGAGAGATATTATCAAGGATGGGAGCAGACAAGTGACTGAATGTATAGTGTGATGAATGAATGTATATAGAAATGACGCCAAGAGAAGAAGAAGACCGAAAACAGGGATTGGGAAATAATTCTTAGAATAGCTCGGCTCAGCTATTGAAATGAGGACACCTAACATATGAGTCATGTACTATCATAGCACCCTCATCGATTGAGGAAATGGAGAGCGATGATGAGTTGGGGATTTGATAGATGGAAAGCAAAACAAACTGCAACATTAGTGAGCCGCTATGTCAGGATTACAGTGGTAGTGCGAGTGTAATTGGTTGGGGAAAGAGAGTGGGAGGGACGGATTCAAAGCAGTGTCCAAGGGGATGAGCATGGGCTGCGCTCTGGTCGGGAACTTGTTTTCATTTCTTTAAAGATAACAGTGATAATAAGTGAGAAATCAGTGTAAGAAGGTTTGGGTTGAGTTTGTGTGCTATCTACGGGATATGATGACATTGTCTGTCCACATCTTTGGACTATGAGAAAGAATGAAGATCGCCAAACCTCTTAGATGGCAGGAAGACTCATGAACAGAATTAATGGAATTCTAGCTCTGTGGTGGATAGAAGTTTCTCTCAAAGTTCCTGACTTCAATTTTGTTGAACCTCATAGGAGACTATGGCAATCATCTTAATTTTTTGTTGAGAGAGATTTTTTAAATTTTCTTCTCTCTCCCTCTCATTCATTGCATTTAATGTCCATCAATATTTCATAAACTGCACCCTTTCACATCACCATACATCTTTCTAGGATAACTTGCACATGCACTGTATTGTTGTATAAGCCTTGCACACTCTTTCCACTATACACCATTATACCCCCCCCCCCTCCCCCCTGAAAATGGAGATCATTTATCAGGTTGCTAAGATATCTTTATTCTTGGCAAAATGATCCACCCAAAATAAAGAACGTTTGTCAGGCTGTTCTTAGCCACAACGGTGAAATATACTTATACATAGTTATTAAATTGTAAGAAACATTTAACTTTAATCTAAGATGAGGATTTGTTCCTCCATTGTGATATAGCTGCATTTTTACTTCCTCTTTGTTCAGGTTCAACTATTGCAAAATAAAATGATGCTATGAATTGAATGTGGAATTTTTCCTTATAGTCAAAACTTAAATAGCAATCTTCATATTGTGCTTAAGCAATTAATTACTTAGGCAATATCTCTCAAAATTAAAGCAGTGTCCAAGAGAATGAAAAACATATAAAAGTGAAATTGATTTTATTGTGCTCATTTTACTCTAGATTTTGTTATTATATATTTTCAAAGCAGAAATATATGCTTTCTCAATTCAATTGTTCATGAGATATCTAAATCTCAACCTTATCTTCAGCTTTAGAACTTTTCTTGTCTTGAAAAAGCTTCTTTTGTTTGCAGTGAACATGCATCATCTATGATTTGATGCATGGTAATCCTCCTCATTGTGCTGTGGTCAAAAATGACATTATATTAATCAGTTTGAGCTCAACTTTGCATGTATGACTATGATTATTCTGCAATTGCAGCTTATTTCATGTGAAATCTATCTTAGGGTGTGGTGTGCGTGTGGGATTTGAAAAATATAAACAAAACTGGTATAGCTATTTGTCTGGAAAATATACCACTTTGCACAACATTGCATGCTTTGAATATTTTGAACATTGAATTTTACCCAGTATCTGCATTATACAATGTGTATTGGCATAGTATGCTGTGTATATGGTGACATTCTAGATTTCAGCTTTTTATACTCTTTCAGTTGAGAGGGAAATGATGTGAGGCAATTTGAGGAAAGCATTAAGTATGATTTTGATGATTTATATGCATACATTTTATCACATTATGCTTGTATCTGAAAATGGTGTTTTTATGGATATTTTGAAAAATTACTGTGAATCACGTTATTTAAATGCATTTCTTTATTGCTGGCATTGTTATGTTTCACATTTGATAAACTATATACTGCACTTCATCTTATATATATATATGAATGAGAGAATATGTTGATCATGGCACATTCATATCTTTTTCATCTCATTACCATGGTTACAAATGTCTTTGGACTAAGGACAGGATTTCACTCAAACACTGATGCAAATACAAATGTTGAATTTAAAATGGCTGACAATACCTTTGGAAATTCTTGAAGTGATTTTTGTATTTTGATATACCTGGGGAGTGTTTCACAAAGACTAAAATCAATTTAAGTTGGACTTGAACTATGGCAGGCCATTCATGCCACTGGTTGCTCTCACCCTTGGTCTCAAGGGACGTATCACAAATCTGAAGAATTTAAATTTATTGATTGTTCATTGTTGAAGAAAAAAAGTTACTTATATTGCATACTTAAGTTATATTTAAGACTTTTTTTCTTCAACAATGGTTAGAGCAAACAGTGACATGAACGGTTTGCCATAGTTGAAGTCCAACTTAATTTGATCTTAGTCTTTGTGAAACACTCCCAGTTCTCTGTCATATGATCTTTTTACCTGTGTAGAAGGTCTGTTTTAGTTAACTTGATAATTGATCTCATATTCTACATTTCAAATAATAGATATAAAATAGATTTAATCGTATTCCTACTTTGATTACCGGTAGATCTATATTGCATACATTTGAATGAGAAAAAAATTACATAAAGATCGTGCAATTCAGTGTTTTTGTGAAATCCTTGAGTTTTGTGTTTTGAGGTGGGTTTTTTGTTTTTCTTTATCTGAAATTGGTCCAAAGGTTTCTATTCCAAACCAGTGTTTTTTAATAGCCGCAAAAAAAGGTGTATTGGGAAATATTACATATTCCTTTATTTCCACTTTCTTAAATTTATGTGTAAGGTTAAAGGGGCAGGAGGCATCGTGTTTGTGTTTTCTTTCTTTCCTTCCTATTGTCGGTTCTATTTTTTGTTTTATCTGTCTATTATCCGTCTTGAGATTCAGATTGTAAAATGTAAAATCATCTCTTTCTTGTATTCACTTGATTCTCCTGCATGCATTAAAATCATTCATTCATCAGACTAACCATTCATTGATTTCATCATGGGTGCAAATGGACTTTAATCAAACATTTCTAGGACAAAGGTATACAACTGAAAGGAAATCAATGTGATGATAACAATAGGATTTGTAAGATCATGAGGGCATGAAGAAAATGTAATTATTTCTCCAACGTTGGAATCCTAGATCGACTAAATTCATTTGAGCGGTGAGATATATATATAGGTTGGATTCTAATTTAGAGGTTTATCCTAAAATGACTTGTACTGATTCTAATGAGAGATTTTACATATCAAAGGAAATAAGACTATGCAGGAATATAAACTACCACCAACGGTTTGACATTTTGAGAGTACGATAGCTAATTTAAACAAATGTGAGATAATTTTCACTAATTACTATTCATCATAGCTTGGAAATGAAATGTCCTTCCCTGTAAAAGCATTTTTTAACATAAGCTATTAGAAGGTAGATTTGATCTTAGCTCTGGACAACTTGACCTACTATCCCTTTAATTTCCACACGAGATGCTTTCAAAGTGAGAAAAATGAGGACCCGTAATGTTAGCATCTTTACCGCATCACCAATTAGGGCAGCCGTTTTAGGTGCGAACCAGCGGCCAATTATCCAATTTTATGGAGAAGGCCGGGTCTTATTACAGCCAAGCTTATTATTTGAGGTAATCTGTTGCACCGTCTGTCCTACTCCACTCCCTCTCCTCCACTCCTTCTCCTCTCCCTCTCTCTCTCCTCTCCTTCCTCCTCTCCCTCTCGTCTCTCTATCCTACTCCTCTCCCTCTCCTCTCTCTATTGTACTCCTCTTCTCCCTCTCCCTCCTCTCCTCTCACTTTATCTTCTCCTCTCCCTCTCCTCTCTCTATCATACTCCTCTCCTCTTCTCCCTCTCCCTCCTCTCCTCTCTTTATCTCTTCTTCTCTCCCTCTTCTCCCTCTCCTCTCTCTATCCTACTCTTCTCCCTCTCCTCTTCTCCCTTTCCTCTCCTCTCTCTATCCTACTCCACTCCCTCTCGTCCTCCTCTATCCTCCTCTCCTTCTTCTCCTCTCCTTCTCCTTCTCCTCCTCTCATCCTTCTCTTCCTCTCCTCTCCCTCTCCCTCTCCCTCTCCCTCCTCCTCTCCTCCTCTCCTCTCCCTCTCCCTCCTTCTCTCCTCTCCCTCTCCCTCCTCCTCTCCCTTTCCCTCTCCTCTCTCTATCAAACTCCTCTCCCTCTCCTTCTCTCTATCTCTTCTCCTTTCACTTTCTCCTTTGCTTTAAGAGGGGAGTAGGAGTTTGAACGGACGTAGAAAGGTGTTTGAAATTACCCTCCAACACGTCTGTATGTTTGCAGAGTGTGATGCACATACTCAACTAGGCAGCATTAGCAGGGATTTACCTTAAAGCTAAGATGCAGAATTGGTGTAAAGCTTCCACTCTTAAAGAGACTTTTTAGATTTTGTGATTTAGAGAATTTACGAGTTATTTTGTTGAAGAAGTCAAATAAACTTTGTAAGAGCATTTTCATTTAGCAATATATGTCCAAAAATAAAGTCTTTTTTTAAAGACACAATGGAAAAACAATTACATCCCTTGAAGATTTGGAATATACACTGTAATTGTGTAAAAAGTTAACCTGAGTGTGCGAATGATGTTGATGAAGGTATTATATGCAAATTTAGAGGAGATGAGGATGATTTGTAATCATAGATTTGAAAGGTAGGAGACCATTTGTTTCGGGAAATTTGTTGAAGAAGATACTTTTTTCTATACCGTGAAGTTATGGAGTGATGTTATGGAATGTTGGCAAATATTATAATATTTCCTACAATGCCCATCAGTTCTATAGAACTTATGTTTAATTGATGTACTTTACGTTACATAAGCTTTTAATGAAGATAAACCGCAACATAGTTATTTGAAGATGTTAGTGGTTGAAAAACCAAAGTACAACATGTTCCAATACTTTTTGTTTGAACCACCATCATGTCAAACACATCTCACCATGTTGCAATTGTTTTTTCTAAAAATCACTTCAGCACTAAATGTAAGGTTCCTGCTTTGTTGTTTGCAGCCCTATGTTCTGTGTATTGCTCAAATCGCTATTCATGTCTGTCCATCGGCATCTGTACATGACATCATTTGGCTTTGTTGTTGCATTCTCCATCTATGTCATTTGATTGTGATCCAGTTTGAGTTCAAATGGATGTGCTGTGCTTCAATTTTTTTTTTTTTTTTGCTGCTTATGTTTGCTTTATTGTCATGCCTGTAGGAGCCAGTGTGAATGATTGTAACCTCCCCCGATTGTCCTGCTATGTTTGTAACAATCCTACCCCTCTTGATTTGAAAACGAAACTCACAACCAACCCTACCCTTCCCACCAAACCAAACCCACTTTATGAATACAGGTGTCCGGACAAAAAGCGCGGGCAACGGTGCGAAAGCAGCGTGATTGAACCGAACAAATGCTACGCAGGATACTGTCTCAATAACGGAACATGTCGTTATTCCGTCAAACGAGACAAACGCAGATGCATGTGAGTAGCTGAGGACATTTTGAAGTGGGCCATTCTTTACCAAAAATGTGTTAAATAAACCAAAAAATCAGTCTAAAACCATATAGACCAGTCATATTTGCTTCATCTTGTAATGCTATCATGAATATTAAATGTAGAATAGAAAGATTGCTAGGTGATGGGTGTCTAACTTCAAAATATATTATCGTGACATTTTTACGAACATTGTATGAGAATATGTCTCACCTCGCATACAAATCATTTCTTGAAGAATTGTGGAAAGTTGTTGACAATCCTAATTGTGAATCTGTGAACTATAATGGGATCATTCTCATTAATTTGTTAGTTTATCTGTGAAGGACCAGTAACACACCTGTTCCGTGCCCCACCCACCCTTGTCACACCCCTTTCAACCATTCCCCATTACCCCCCTCTAAAGAAGCTTTAAAACGTCACCAAAGAGACAAAAGAGGGTTCGTGCCAAGTTGATTTTTATGATGCAAGGATCTTGAATTGGTTTGGACAAACAGGTTTTAATCCAAAATTTCATCAATTTGAGACAAAAGGAAAGACAATCTAATATTTGTTATTTTACTTCTTGAGCAGTTGACATATGTTGACATGGCCAGCTCCTAGCTAGATGTAATGACTCTGTCTTCTTGGTGACTCTTTGGAGCTTCTATACCCCTCCCTTCCTGACCTCCCTCCTCATCCTACCCAAGCTTAACATACAGATACCAAAGGCACGATCATTAAATACATTCACAGCTCATGCACACCAGGCATCATCATCATCATCATCATCAAAAATATATTGACATGCATTTCACTATCAAGGACATTTTCATCACAACCATATGATGCTTTATTACTCAAGAATAGATACAATTTCTCTGTTTCATAAAGATACTCCTTTTTAATACAGAAGGAAAAGACTTAGCAAAGTAGAGAATGGCTAGAGAAAATATGAGCTAAGTATAGATAGAAACTTCTTTCTGGCTCTTTCTAGGTTTGTCCACAAAGTCATTTCTGTTTATAAATTTATTTGGTACTCTTTACTGGATAAAAAATATCAAAGTCGGTGAGCTTAAGAATCAGTAGAAACATACTTATCAAATGGGATATGTTAAATCTGCCATCTGGTTGACATTCATACATTGCATAAAAGCAAGAGTTAGTTTAATACTCAGAGTTTGTTGAGATGGCAAACCTCTATGTTAATGCTACAGTGGGATCTTTTCTGTGAAAAAATGATACAAAGTCTTAACATATCCAGTATTACCCAACCCCTTACCTATTTCCAAAATTCCTCATACCCATCCCTTAATTGCAAGTATTATGTGTTTGAAAATTATCAGTTATGTCACAGTTCATCCACACACACTCAAAATATATATTATACACCTATATCGTGGACAGCTTGTATACTAAATTTGATCAAGAATGTTTTGTATTGTCAATGCATGTACACTAAAAATAATAAAACGACTAGTCTTAAATCTTGTATCTGTTGGCCAGCCCAATAATCGTTACAACGTGATTGTCTTCAGTCAAATATAGAGAAAATTGCCTCTCGTTAATCAGATATTAAAACACATCATAGTAATAAAAAAAATCAGGTTATGATAAGTAACAAGATATGTAGTGCATCTACAGTGAGTATACTGGTAAATCAATTAATGTTATCAATATGCAATGTAGTGTTTGATTGTATGATTAAGACAAAAAAATCATCCCATTAAAAAGCAAAGAAAACAAGTTTAAACAGATGTGTTCAGAAGCTATGACAATTTTAAACATATGTTTCTTTTAAACTATAAAAAAAAAATAGAAAGTTTAAGAAAAGTTGTTTATACTTTATTTTGTGTAAAACCAAAGAATCATTTATAGAAATTTAGAATTTTAGAAGAATTATGAGCTTTAGATATCATTAAATGAAAAATGCAGAACCTCAAATTTGAGTCTAGGTTAGAAGCAAATGTAAGATGATTCTTTGCTGATCAAATATATGAAATAATCTTCTATTTGCTTTTTTGTCTTTAAATCTAAAAAGATATAGCTTAAAGCAAAATGGGTGCTATCTCTCTGAGCGTAATTTAACAAAATGGGATCTCAGTCTTCTGGTGCAGGGATATAACCCTCCCTTCCCCATCTTAAACCATTCACCTGTTCACTGTATCTCTTCCTTTCATTCCCTATGCATATTATTTCACCTGATACCAGCTGTATACCCCTACCACACCCTGCTACCACCCCTCTCTTACCCCCTACTACCCTCTATTACCCCTCTACTCCAATCTACAAAGTGCCATCAGCCAAATATGGCAATTAAAATGTAATGTTATAGGGCCTTGTTGCACCCCACCAAAATAAGAAATTTTGTTGATTAAAGTTAGTAACCAAATGAGCCAATCACAGGTCACTTATGAACAGGGAGCAACATAACTCAAACTACGATCAATTGCAGTCCTTCATAATTACATTGTTCTACAGTTACCAACAGAAGCTGTGATTCCAATTGTCTGAAGGAATATTTCGCGAAAATCCTCCAAATCTGCAATCTCTTTCAACCTTTTTGCAACAAGATCCTTATAAAACAATTTAATGTCATTATATATGTAAAACTTGTTTTTGTTTTTTGGTAGCAGATCCTTATGTAACATTCTTGGTTACAAATAGCAAAGAAACTATTTCTATTTCCAGTTTTACCATTTGAAATATACTCATGTGGCCTCATGTATTTTTTATTGGTGATAATCCCTTAAATAATTATCCATGTGTACATTTACAAACTAAATAAGATTTTACTGTGAAATTTGGTTTGAAAAAAAGAAAACAAACCATGACGTTACATTGATATCATGTGATAAGAAGAATTGGCTCAAGAATTATAAACAGGATGTTCCCTCTCTAGAGAGATGCCAAGTGATGCCAATCGGGACTCATGTCCAGTACATGGTTTCATATTAAAGTATCTTATGTCCTCTTTAATATTTAAGCAGTATCATGTAAAGAATATTTCTATTGATATTTGAAATAGTTAAATTGACATTGAGACTCTAAAGGGGACTTTAACAATTTCAGTTTGACATAATGTACAAACTGATTTGATCTTACATTCTGTATGCAATCTCATTAGAAAATATTAGCATTCTTTTTAGAGCTTAAACACTTAGTAATCCTTGAAATTTTCTAGGTACATGTACCATGTAATTAGTTTTTGGTCAACATGACACAAAAACTTATTTTTGGTTTTCATGGATGACCACAAAAAAAAATAAAATAATAATAATAATTCAACAACAATTTATTTGTTGTTGAATTATTATTATTATTATTTTTTTTGATGCAATGTCCAATGTAGTTTTATTAAAGATTGTTTGTCTTTCAAAACTGTACCAGTAATGAATTTATAAAGTAAAATGTTCTCTACTGTATCAGGTTATGGATAGTTGTAGAAAAGAAAGTAAACAAGATGTTACCACCATATATTATAGATTATCTATTGCACTTTAAGTTATTGAAATGTTATGTTTTCATCCCAACTTTATAGTTTTTTTTTTAATTTTCAATTTTACAGGTATACAATTGTTGTATTATTGCAATTGTCAATACAAATTAAATTG
The DNA here is from genome assembly GCA_035222895.1 of Strongylocentrotus droebachiensis. NCBI lineage: Eukaryota > Metazoa > Echinodermata > Echinoidea > Camarodonta > Strongylocentrotidae > Strongylocentrotus > Strongylocentrotus droebachiensis. The sequence goes on from JAVYIG010000374.1 coordinate 299,674, forward strand.
TAACAATGTTCCCTTTTCCTGTACCCATATACGTCCCTGAGGCTTGTTGTGCTCCCCAAAGAGCCACACCCCCCCCCCTTTCTCCCCTCCCCCTTCCACCACTCCCCACCTCTAACTCCCCCACCTGTAGCCATTTTACCTGCTGTCTTGCTAACAAAGTTTCAATGCTGCTTTTATAATGCCAACATCTTGCATTATTATTTTGTTTTATCAACAAGTTTTAGTTAATTTGCTGAAGTGTTTTACAGCTACCAGTATGACAGTGCCTTCAAAACTCCATGCATGCTTTCATTCATCCTCTGTATACATATCAACCTTCATATATTTTCTGATATATGTAATATATCAATGTATATCTTTTCTCTTTCAGCTGATCAATCGTAACCTTGATACAGCTTCATGTATCTCCTGTTTCTTAAACTCTTCCTTTTTCTCTTCCAATCTTCCAATTTTAATTCTCCCTCTTTATTCCTCCTTTCTTCCTCACTTTCTGTCCTCTTCTCTTTTTCCTTCAATATATTATACATTTATATATTCTTTTATGTACATTTTCTTTCCAGAACCATCAAGAAATACTAATCGCTGCTGTAGCATTTAGAATAACATGTGTAGATGCATCAACATATCTAATAATGAGAATGATGTATATATATATTTATATATATATCCATTTCTATGTGTATATATTTAACAAGCAGGCTCTACCTAAAAAGCTAATGAGGGGCTAAAATTTCCCATCTTGATATTTAATATTTTCAAAATTTTAATTCATTTTTCTATGATTAATGCTATTTGAATATGTATTTTTATGTATATGTGTCATATCTTGCTTAATTTTAGTTGAATCTCTCTATTATCAGCATTATAATAAAGTTGACCTTTTGTATAACCACAGGATTCATGAAACTTATTAGTAGGTTTTCCATATTGTATCTCATTTTTGTATCAGAAACCATTGTTTCACATTTTGAATCATAAAATACAATGTTTGCAACATTACATGCTTTATCTCAATATTTATTAAGTTTTCAAGTTGGAATTCAAGATGTTTAAAACATTGCAAAATGTGTATCCATTCCATTCATGTATAAAAATGCTATTCCTGGGAAACAGAGGAATTAATATCTCATCATTATTCCATAATCATAATATTTATGGTCCAAAAGTACAAGCATTGTAATCTTATTCTGTATTCACTGGGATTGCTGTATGGTTAGAATTTCACACAAAATTTGGAATTGGATGGAAATTAACAATTCAAATGTATGATGTAGGTCCATTTTTTAAATGTTTTTATGACTATGTAGTACAAGATATAATCAATGTTTATTAGTGGGGTTAACAGGCAAATGAATAAAAGCAAAATCTCCCCCATTATTTTTAATTTAAAATATCAAAATAACTATTTTGATGAACCATCTTAATCTCAAATCTATTTTTTGAAAGTGAACCAAAATCAGAGATTCTGTGGTGTTTTCAATAATTTATTTTGTTTTAACTCATAAAAATTGCATTGTTATATTGCTTTCTTTTCTCTCTTTATTTCTCCCTCTCACCACTCCTCATCCCTCGTTGTCTGTGCTCTTCTCTCTCAACTCATCTTGTTTGTGTCATCCGTTCTCTGTTTCGTCTATCCATCTCTTCTTCGTTCGTCCGTTTGTCGTCCTCCTTCTCCTCCTCCTCCTCCTCCTCTGCAAGTGGTCCACACTCTTCTTTATTTTTTTTGTTTTATTTCCCGCCTCGTATAGCTGTCCCGACCTTTACCGTGGGTCCTCTCGCTGCCAGTATATTAATAATTATGATCCTAGCAAAGCGCCACCTGTAGTCCACCCGAGTAAGTACTTGATAAGCATCCACGTAAGAAAGACACAGGGAGTAAATCAGCGCAAACAGTCAGCCATGCAAAGTGTTTCCTTTTAAACTTTCATTGACTCGTCAAAGTTTATAGGAGACGTTTGCAAATGGCTGGTGATTTGTGCTGGTTTGCTGCCCTCTTTCATATACGTTGTATTAACTGAAACTTGCACTAACAAGAGTAATGTGACGATATTCGTTCTCTCTCCCCTTCCGAACTTATTATCTCTTGTACAGTTGTTTGCAAAACTATGGCGGACCCCGATGTCAGTTTATTAAGCCACAACACGTAACCAGTAAGTAGGCAACACCCGCCTGTGACCCCCGTGACCTTTGGCCTGATGACCTTCGGCACCATGTGACCTGCGGCTCTTTCTCTCTCTCTATCTCTCTACAACCCTTTCTGTCTTGTGCTAACTTGTGCCCCATTGTGCATACAGGTTGTACAGTCAGTAGCATCCGTAGACTATATATCTATTGCTGAGAATCATACGTCCATCAATTGTATAAACCCACACTTGACTTTAAAAAAAAAACACTTTCTTTGGGGGAGTAGAGGAGAAATACATTATAAATTATGGTAGCTGGATGTCACAAATATCATTCAGTAGCAAAATATTATTTGAAATATATTAATTATACTTTAGGTTTTAAGTGCCAAGGGTTAACCTTATCATCATCATTCTGGAAAAAAATAAATTAAAAGATGTAATCAAATAAATTGCTTATTTTTATTTCATGATTACAACCATTTTGCTTGAATATTTTGAGACAAAAATATAAAATGTGTATGAAATGGAAAGATAACATGTGGCATTCTATAAATCACGGTACTGATCTTCTTTTAACACTGACCATTTTTTATGAATAGTTGCTGATATGTTCATATCTTGAGCTGAAAGCTTCAGTTAAATTCACAATTTCTAAGAGAAGACATTGGTCGAGTTGTGGGCAAACCATTGTTGTATGTATGATTCAGCTGTAAACCGCCTTCAGTCCCAAGGGTATAGATCCATGTATAGGTGACTCGGTGGTTACATGGATGAGATCTGAAACACAGATGTCATGACCTTTGACCCTATGACATCACAATCTCACCAAACTCTATCTTGCCTGTTGCATTATGTTGCTATTTCTCATGCATGCACTTACCAAACAAGTCTACATCACACAGTAAAATGAGGTGACATCTAGCATTACATTTCAAAAGATGAAAGAAGTCATACATATTCTTGGACTAAATTTGGATTTCGCTTATTGTTGGGTTAGAAAAATAGAGAAAGTTTTGACACATCCTAAAAAGACTTTGGTTTTTGAGTAGAATATGTTATGTTTCTTTAAAGTCAATACTGACTCGTGCTATTTCCAGGAATTAATTTGTTATGGGAGAGCATTCTTACTATCTGCTGAAAGTCACTTTCAAACAGTCTTTGTTAGGAATTTAAAAAAAAAAAGTATATTCACTCATCTGAAATATAATCCAAAGTTAAAAAGAGGATTTATGAAGAAACAAAGGCAATACTTAAAACCTCACCTCCTAAATTGTTTAGATAATTGAAAACATAAGACATGTGAATACACCCTACCTGCCAGTTTGGCAGAGTAACCATAAAAAGTTAACAGATTCCAGAAAGTTCACAATCAGTGTTAGATGTATAGAAACAAGGTACTATCACAGTCAAATCAGTCAGTGTATATTGAACCCCCTTTTCACTTTCAGCTTTGTCTATCTTCAAAGTGCCCCTCTTCGAGAAAGAGCCCATCTATTTAATCAGCTTCTATCCCTTTCAACACCCCCCCCCCCTTACCCTAATCTCCTTAGATGTACAAGTCCTACTTGTGGCAGTAGGTATTGCATGTCAGTCGTAGAACACAGAGGGAGTCAGTCGTAAGCATGCTATATTTAATGTCTGTGTCAGTGGTGATGTATTGTGGGTACAACCGAATATCGTGGGTAATACAATGGCATTGTAGGTAAAGAATGGGCTATGTGGCAAATTCAGCTATAAATATTTCATTTGGGGATTTGCCTTCACTTGGATATGTTTCAATCCTGGATTTCAATTCAAATATATCAATATATCAGTATATCAAAACCTCATTCCATATAACAAACAAAAAAACATTTCTATGACTACTTTCAGCTTGTTCTAATTGGCTAATGCATGGGAGGGAATGGATGTAAGAATAACTATGGTAACATTTAGGATTGTAAAAAGAAATCTGTTCCCATTGACATTTAAAAAAAGAAGATAAAAAAAATGCCCAGCCAGGCAAGAGTGGGATGTGATGTGGGCTGTGAGTACAGCTCAAACAAACTTTTAGGTAATTTATGTTTGAACATTTTAGGCAAGATTTCAAAGGCCACTTAGCTAGGGGAAATAACACGAGAGGGTCAGGCATTTGGCCAAGTTCAAATATATAATTTATAGAAAGAGAAAGTGTCAATAGTATTAGGTATGTTATTTGTATGGGGCTGTTTTGCACATTTCCCCAAATTCTTAACAGATGTAAATCTTTCAGATGTTAGACCCAGATAGCAAAAGAATTCTCTCCTCCATGTGACATTAAATTTACATCAATAAAAGTGGTGGCAAGCTTTCAAAGATCTGTTATTTTTAAATTACGGGAGATTTAAATGAGGCTAAGGGAAAATGCTCAGGAAACTTGTTTTCCTCTAGGGAAAGTCTGTTTCTATCAGCGCTGTTAAACTTGACTAATTCTTATTATAAGTTTTTAATAGCATTCTTGACCATACATTACATACTTCATACAGCGCTAAAGCTACATTTTGTTTCAATCAGTCAAAAAACATGAAAAGAAATCTCGTCTGGCCCATATCAAACCAGTTCCTGCTCACCGTATGTCGTGTAAGGCTACATATTTGATCAGATGGCCATTCAGAAGCATGGGGAGAGGGTCAGCGGAATAAAGGAAAGGAGGGGGAAATGAAACAAATCCTCTTGGCTTGATGCCCTGTATTGGGGAAGGGGTGGGAAACCTATGAATGTTGAGAATAACTATAACTGTCATCAGTGGATTGAATACATTCCTACGTTCAGAAAATCTACTGATTGAGCCTCAAAATATTTTGCTTTTTCAGAAGATATCTTCATCAGTAAGTGGTGTTGTAAGTTGTCAATGCCCCCAAACTGTTATATGGTACTTTTTGTATTATACCGTGTGTCTCAAAAAAAACGTAACACTTTTGAAATGGTTGCCAAATTGAGCATATATAATTTTATGAAAAAATGTTGATATGTATGGAAAGCTAAAGGACCAACCTTTCATATGATATGAAAAAATTGAAAAAAAAATCATGCTTCGATGAACAGTGTTCACTTAAGTTAGAGGTATGAAAATGGGCCTGCGCAGGATTTTTCCTTCCAATTTTGGACAGGTAAGTTACTTTTAGCATACAAAATAAGTTTGATATGAGATATTCATGATCGATGGATTAAGAGTTAAAAGGATGTTTTGAATACCAGTCCTTTCTCTCTGTCATTTATCAATCCCCAAACACCACCCCTGCCACACACACACACACACACACACACCAACTTCCACTCCCATCTTATTGTATCATTGATCTGGTAGATGTGAACAGGATGAAGGAAGAATGGGAAAATGTTAAATTGAAATACCGTATTCAAAATCATAATTGACATTATGCAACCCACTCTCCTCCCCCCCACAACCTTTTCCCATCCCATCACCTACCCCTTGCCTTTTCTTTATCAGTTTTCTTCCGTAAGTTTGGTGGATCATCAATCACATTTTATTCAGGTTTTATGAATGACCCAAACATGTAATAGCTAAGTACATCATTCATTATGCATTGAAAATACCAGAATTCGAGGTATTCAAAATATCCTTTTGATTCAAAATATCCTTTTGATCCATCGATCATGAATATCTCATATCGACCTTATTTTGTAAGTTACAAGTAATTTACCTGTCCAAAATTGGAAGGAAAAATCCTGCGCAGGCCCATTTTCATACCTCTAACTTAAGTGAACACTGTCCATCGAAGCATGATTTTTTTTTAATTTTTTCATATCATATGAAAGGTTGGTCCTTTAGCTTTCCATACATATAGACATTTTTTCATAAAATTATATATGCTCAATTTGGCAACCATTTCAAAAGTGTTACGTTTTTTTTGAGACACACGGTATATGTATATGCAATAATCTTCATGAATATGGTTAAGGAGTAATGCCAACTTTATGTTGATTTTCTCACACAGCATGTGCTATAGGGTACCCATATGGGTTTCAGGTTATGTTTCAGGTCAAGTTTTGGGTTTGGATATTGTGTTCGATCAAAAGGTAGGGAAAAGGGTTAGCATTAGAACTTTACCATGGAGCAACTGTTGCTTGAGGATGTGTTTTATGCCCAATACAATTGTCATTTGAAACTTGAGCATCCCAATAATGTGTCACTTGGTTTAATCTGATTCTGTTGGGTAATTTTGTTTTTGATGATTAAACCCCTGTTTTACATCCTTTTAGGGGAGATGAGATTGGGGTGGTGGGAGTGTTGTTGTTTTTGATGATTAAACCATTATTTTACCTCCTCTACCAGGCATTGAGCAGAATTCTATGAAGGTTATCATCACGTTGACCGTCATCTTCATCAGTCTTCTCCTAGTTCTACTTCTGGTAGTCTTCATCTACATCAAGAACAAGTGAGTATGATAGGTGCGATCTAGACCAGTCCAATTCCGTAGTGCACTCCAAGCCATGTCCAATGGCAGGAGCGATCTAAACCGGCTCAGCCCTGTAGCACACTCCAAGCCATCCCCAATGGCAGGAGCGTTCTAAACCAGCCCAGCCTTGTTGTTCACTCCAACCCATGTCTAATGGCAGGATCGGGCGATCTACCAGCCCAGTCTGATGCAGTCTCATAAGGCTCTCCAAGCATGTGAAATGTTTTGAGCAATCTGGACCGGTCCAGTCCCTAAGCACATTCCAAAGGCACGTCCAATAATAAGAGGGATCTAGACCAGTCCAGTCCCACTCCAGTGCATGTTTCATGACCATTGCATATTTCCATGCATGTCCATTTACAGGAGTAATTTAATCTGATCCACTTCAATCCAAGAGTTGTCGAGCTTGATAACGCACAGCGTCCGTCCCGTGGATGGATTTAGACCAATCTAGAAGCGCAATCCTGGTTATGTGTCTACATAGCTGCGTAACCTAGATAGAGCACGTTATACCAACTATACATCATGGATAATGTTTAATGTGCGCAGGATCGACTGCCTTGGAGATCAAGTTACAGGGACTGGACCATTCTTAGGGTGCGTTTATGCTCAACTGTGAAGGCAGAATGAGCGTTTCAAAATGCTCATCGTAAACGCAGTTCCACGGTGTACTGTTTATGCTCCCTTCTCCGGGCTCTGCTGTATCTGGATTTGCATGCTACGTTGACCCCAGGAGGGCAGGTCAAGTTTGGTTGCGCCCTTTCTCAAATATGCTTTGTAGGCACTGTACAGGCAGGAGCATTTCTTTTTTATTTTCGTTAGCACATTATTCATTTACACCCCCACCTCCCCCTAATCCTGTGGATTTTCCAAGGGTCCTGCTAGTTATAGATTTTCACGTGAACCATGTTTATGATGACATCATTTAAAAGCGTTTACAAATGATTGTGCACATATGCTTCCCCAGAAACCGTTTTTTGGAGAAACTCCAATCCAAAACGCACCTTTTTGTGAGTTTACGATCGTTTATCGGTGATTCTACGAAAATGAGAAAGAACACAACCGTGTTTTGAACTAAATGCGTTTCATAAGCTTCATTCTGGCCTGAAAAAGTGGAGCATAAACGCACCTTTAGATTCATGAGATGATCTAAAGATTAGATCCATCATTATCAATGCTGGCTAGCTGATACAGCTCTTGTGTGTGTTTGACTATGGCATATGGTCTGTTGAGAACCGCAGGGCAATAACTGTTTGTAAAAAGTATAGATTAATGCCCTTCTGGCTCCCAGCAAACGATACACTAGAATTACTACTTTTTTTGTTTAAATATATTTTACAATGAGTATTCATGACTTGAAAGCCATGAAGTCAGATCTTGGATGCAAATCTATTGATGCATGAAGCATAAAGCATGATGTATGGAGATTGTATTGAAGGGATCTTGTAAGGTGTATGTAACTAACATTGTGTATTAAAGACTGATATGAAATGATACCTGAAACCCAAGGTAAGCTTTATTCCATCATCAAGGAGTCCGGCCAGAATCTTATGCCTTTCTAGTATCTCAACCATCTGAAAATACAAAGAGAAAGTACATGTATGTTTCTCTCCATCTTTAGCTTCCTCTTTTTTCCGCTCCTGCTTCCTCTTTCCTGTTAGCGTATAATTTTGTTTCTGCATCTCTCTTTTATCAATTTTTTTCACGAGTTATAAAGATGAAAGCTATAGATGACACCCCTATTAAAACTATGTACAGTTGATTTTCTTTTTATGTTTTTCAGGAATTATCCAAAATATCAAAAAGAGAGGCACGAGAGGGTATTATTAAGACATTCCCATGATTATGACAAGAAAAGAAAAGGAAATAAATATCTATCTAGGTAAACTATTGATCCATTACCGTGATCACGCCTGGCTGGAATGCTCCCCAGGGAGTGTAGATTGTGCACACAATGTGTGAGGGCAAGCACTGAATCCAATGACCTGGGTAATAGTACATTTGTAAAGCGCTTAGAGACCTTTGTATTAAGCGCTATATAAAAGCTAAATATTATTATTATTTATTATTATTATCTTTGTTTTCTTTAGGAATTATCAAGAAGAGAGGCGTAAGAGGGTCAAGACAAGTCGGAATCCTCTGCGACCCCCCAGCTATAACACCAACCATCCTCTGCATCAGAACACTAACAACCAGGCTGGGATCATCTCAAGATCCGGGGACACTATACAGGAACTGGAAATGGAAGTAAGTCAGGAGAAGAAACAATCATATCTTAAAGCCTGTCTGCACTACTTGTAGCTACTTCATCATCAATAATGATCTGTCAGTTTATGACAGGTTCAGTGACCCAAACAAAATTTTATATCGAGTGTCTCTCCAAGTTCCTCAGTCTTGAGCCATCCGTTTCATACCCTGTTGCTCCACATTCTGTGATTACATCGTCTAGAAAGCCTTTACGAGATCTAGCTACTTGCGCCCTCTATAAAGCAAACAATGCCTAACCAGTGTCCGTTGGTGCCCCATGATCCCCTTTTTCTTACCGGTATGCTAATTGAGAGCTGATTTGATGAGATGATCACCTCTCAGTGACCACGCAGGGAGGTCTAGTCCCTCCTGGTCAAACTAGTGCAGACAGGATTTAAAACAGGGTGTATAAGAATTACTGCTTAGGATGGACGAGTTGGAACGAATCATCCGTTAAGATTCAGAAGGGTGTTATGTCTTTGTACAGCTATATGAGTTAACATTCTTCTTGCTCTCAACAGACATAATATGAAGAAAAAAACTTTTTATGGACTTATTTTTCCCTCTCTCCAGCAGGGATCGTTCATCCTAAATAAAAGAAACAAAAGAAATATACTTTATTTTAGAGAGGAAAAAAATGTGACCAAAATGCTTCGACTAATTTTTGTTTGTATTTACTGAGATTGTTGCTCTTTACACTGATGTGATTGTCTGAAAGGTATTTTGACTGAGGTGCTGAAATTGGAAATCAATCATTAAAGATCAATTGGAGCTTTTGTCATTCAACACATATCAAGCAGAGATTCGTCAAAGAATTTTTGAGAATGTCTTCATTCAACAGAGATTATGTTTGATAATCTGGCATTTTGTCTAAGATAAAAGGTTAGGGCTATGGTTATGGTTGTACCGGTAGTTGGAATTTAGTTTGGGTTAGGGTTAGAGTATAGTGTTTTGTCCAAGGGTGAAGGAGGTAATTGACTAGTGTAAGAACTTTTCCATTGAGCTCTTCTTGCCTGAGCGCTGTCGTGCAATCCAATTCAATCATGGTGTGATTGATATAAATTTGATTATCTATCAAATGTCAAATCATTACCAGTTCATTCAAATAATAATCACCATCCATGATGATCCAGAAGTGCTAATGCTCATATTTGTTTCTCTTTTCCGTCTCATAGCCAAGACGACCATCAGCTCCATCCGCTATCATGAGAGTAGAGAGTGAGGGCAGCGGTCAAACAACGCCCAGTCAAAGGAGTCACTCCGTGGATGTGCGTTACAGCAGTGTACCGGTCCAAGCCAATCCAGTGGTAGCAAGAACGATACATAATGGTTCCGCTCGTAAAATATCTCAGGCGAGCATTCATTCAAATCGGTCGGCATCGAGCCACCGTTCAAACGGGTCGAGTCCCGTATCGGGGAAGCGGCGAAGGCTGGGCTACGAGGCGGTACCCATGAACGAGCCGGCTGATACGATAGAAGAGTACCATGGCGATACAGCGGCTTGTGAGGATGCAAGCATCATCATGTTACCAAGGGAGGAAGTTTGTAGTGATGGAGAGAGCGAATGCTCCTCGGAGCCAGACGATGGGGTCGATATGCCAAATCCTCAAATCTCGGCCATCGAGAAGCATCTGGCGCAACCTAGCGAGGATTACGATGACAACGTCGACAGAGACTTCAGTGCCGACGTGGTGAATGCCAACGTCCACTTCTCAAACCCCTATGCACAAGATGACTCTCCTTCTCTCTCGCCGCGAGGTCACATGACCTCGAACATGTCACCTCATGAGGTGAACCTGCATGAAAACCCGTTCCAAGATGGGCTCAGCTTGCAGGCTAAATCACCTACAAACAAACTCTACAGTAATGATGGTTACTATGGCAACAGGTACGAAGATGAAATTGATAGGAGTAGCCCACCGCATGCTGTTTAATGCACGAAAAGACCTTATTATCTCAAAATGTTGTACATAACTTACTGTATAATCATAAAAACTTATTTATTGTCTCTGATCTTTACACAGCTATTATATAACTTTCTGCCGCAGCAAGTGGCGTTATTTTCTTGTCATTGTAAGAAAGATATTACTTGAGTGCACCAGAATGCACCATAAACTGTGTTTTTGTTTGTCTTGTCAATAGCTATTCAAGTCATCTCGATGTGGATATACAGTGAGACTTTTGTGAGCAATGAATTTCAGGTTGCAACAAACAAAAAAATCTACAGAAGTCATTGAGATTTATTTATAGATATATGACGATGATTACACTCCAGTTTTAAAGCTCATTTCAATTGTCTCTCTGTCTTATTTTGCATCAAAATCTGTTACAGTTTTATGGATGTACTGTTATACTTCAAGTATGTGCTAAAAATCTATGTTAGAAGAAAAAATTCGCGCATCCCAGGTGCTTTATTCCAATCACAGTTTTGTGCGATTGCATAAATCAAAGTCTTATTTTGGAAAAAATATGCAGTCTATAGCAGTAGTATCAACTCTACTTCTAGGTGAATAGCTTTCTTTTAAACAGATTAGCTATCCCATGTAAAGAACAACGAAGTAATCACAAGTTTTTATTAATTTTGATCTTGGCCAAACTTGTTGACATGTTTGAACTGATATCATTATCATGTTACTTGCATATTAAATATGACTGAAATTGGTATTTCAAGATAGTTTTTGTACTTGCCAATGTTTTTTTGTATATTTCTAGAGGTGAAGATATGTTGTGTAAAAGCCACCATAATAAACATGCAAGTAATTTGACAAGATATTTATTGGTTTCAGCTTATCAAATATTCAAACTTGGTAAAATATTTGATTGTATCATCTGTTTAGAACCAGAGGAGCTCATTTACTGATACACAGAGTTAACGCCTTTCTGGCACTGAACAAACGATATGCTGAACAGATTTTATTCTTTATTTTGAAGTACTGCAGAAATCAAACGTTGGCAACTAATGTAAATGAGGCTTGTTAATAGATTGCAGGGTAGCTTGGTTTGCTGCCTAAAGTTTTGTTGGGTTTATTTATTTCTAAGATCTGCTATCCAGTCATTTAAATATTTGGTACTACTTGGCATACCATATTGTATTGTATTCAACAACAAAAAATTAATGATTCTTCGTTTATGAACCTCTAATGTTGAAGTATTGTGATCCTGTGATCGGATGCAAGGTTTGTATCATTTCGATGCAATGTCAGCTAAGCCTCTTGCAAGCCTTGATAAGGCTACCCACTATCAACCATGGAAAAACAAGAATTGTAAAACATTGCAAATGTACACAGAACTCATTAAAGATGATGATGAGTTTTGGTTTTTACATAGTTACATTTCAAAACAAGGCCTTTTTAGATACCGTACTAAAAATGATTTCCCAAAGTTGCATTTTGGCTCAATCAGAACAAATACATAATCAAATAATAATAACATATTCTGAACTCATTTCATCTGGTGAAAAGGGACCCACGCGATGCACTACATAGTTGCTTTGAGTTGATTTTGAAGTGTTAACCAACCTTAATCATCGATTTATGACTGTCTTTGCTTGATGATTAAACAGAATATTCCACTTTGTACTGCATTTAGGAACGAAGAAGTGATTGGAAGAAAAGCTTGAATTTGTCTGCTTCTCTGTCTTGTGATCTTCATTTGGTGCTGTTTGAATACATCTCTTTGTTTATTTATATCATTCATTGTTCTATGTACATCACATGTTAGTAGGGACCAAAGCTATGCTTACTTTACCTTTCTTATTTAAATGTTTTTGCACTTGTCTTGTACTCTTGTCTCTTTCTTGTTTCTCTCTCTCCCTCTCTTTTAAAACTTATTTATAAATATCTCAACTTATATGTATATTTGTTACACTGTACTTAATATGTTATGAAAAAAAATACATGGTAGTTTAAGTTGACTGAAACATAATGTTTCTTGTTATATAGAGTTTATTATTTTTGTGTCTGTGAGGAAAAATATCATCATGAAAATTATATTTTGTATTTATATTGTATTGAATGCTCACTTTATCAAATTTGTGTTTTGTTTATAAGAACTCTGCATTCTTGTTGTATATGTCTTTTATGTACCTTCTTGACGTAGTGATGATGCAAGGCATCTTCTCAAAATTATTTATGCACAGAAAATGTTTGTCAGCATTAAAACATCTCATCTCAGATGATTATTGAATAAATACCATTAATATTATTATTATTATTATATCACTAGTCAAGCCTTATACTGATGTAGGATTACTAGTAAGTTACTTTTACATGCCAAAATATTGCTATTTCAGAACTTAAAGTATAACTAAATTTTAGAACTATCAATATAAGCAGAGGTATGCTGAATATTAGATTGATACCAACCAAACTGGTTCCAAGTTTTACATGAATATAGCACAGACAGGAAGTCAACACATAATTGTAAAGCAATGCCCTATCCTTACAACACGTGCCCTATAAGGGAGCATTGCCGGAGAACTTCCTAAAATTTGGTTAAATTGTTAATATATCACTTAAAAAACACTCTTAAACTGGTTTATCAAATATTTTTGAAATAGTTATTGGGATCTGTGTTGGTTTCTCATGGTTAAATTGGGATCAAATAGAAATAAGAAAACAAAAACTAAGGAACATATAATACAGGTGGCTATTTCCTTTGCATAGTTAGGTTTTTTAATCTCTTCTAAAAGAAAGTTAATTTGTTCAGATTTATTTTATTTCAACGATCTAGGAAATCCCATTACAAGGCCCAACACATTACATTCTCCAGTAGGCCAGTCTACAATCAAATTTCATGACAGCTTTGAAACCTCTTCTTAATTTTAATATCCATTCAGAGATGGTTTTATTTTTAGTTTCTTATGGTAAATTTAAATGTCCATTTGGGTTGAACCTGAGTAATATAAACCTACATATTACTGGATTATCAGATGTTAACTGTCTTTGTATATACATTATGCCTGAGGACAAATGATATTTTATCCTTGATACCTTTTGACCAAGTTATCTCACTTTGTCTAGCTTGACGGTCCTCTACTCTGAATGTATGTATATCAGTAGTAATCTAAGCTGAGCTCTGCTCAATAAACAAACAGTATTCATTGGGTTAATGTATGCTATCCATATGTGACCTTATACCTCAATATCAGGAGTAAATCACCCGAAATTTGTTAAAAGCAATTTTTTTTTTTAGTTTCAGTTTCAGTCTTTATTTTTAAGGTCTTATGAACATTAAATATCAAATGCTTTAAATGGTATGACCTCTAAATATATACACAGGGAGAAGCATCTGTTTCATAAAATATTTAGGTAACTTTTGCCCAGTTTTGCAAATACATATAGATTTTTTTTCTTTTAATGCAACCATAAACTTTATTTTTCTTATATCATATTGAATAATTATAGTTTGCTTAAAACTTTCCATTATCTTTGGTCAAAACTTGAGAATCATTGACCTTTTACATACAAGACAAGACTTCAAAGTACATTTCATTTTTTAATTGGGTTTTTGGATCTGATCATATTTTACACTAGCAGATTTTGGTTTTGATCAATTCAAGATTATATCATAGATATTGCAAAGGTGTTCTGGTGTTTTATTTTTGGTTTTGATATATAAAGTCACAGAAAATATTTATCATAGAAACAGTATTAAGACAATCAATTATCAATCATTATAATAGAATAATGATATTTATGACGAAACCTTCATAAAGAAGTATTTGGTCTAGGCCTTTATATATTATTGAATTGAATTGAGGTAAAAAAAAAGAACAATGGCTCTATATCATTGATCATTTCACTTTTGCCACCCATGTTAGTTAATATTAAGAAAGATGATTTGCTCCTCAAGTAACCATTCTTGTTTATATTTGATGATATCAATCATTTCAATGATATGACTGACTTTGACATAGAATCGGGGGCTAGATATTAATTTTTAAAAATATTAAACTTCATTGATTATTTTTCATTTTTGTGTGTTTTTGTTAAATATGTAACTATATGATTTTTTTTTTAAAGCTAGTAAATACCCCTTAAACTGTGCATAGAAATTGTGCTCAATAATTACAGATAAAGTTTTATTTTGATTCCTGTAAATTTAGACACTGATATTTTGTCATGTTCCTCTGATTTTCACTATTTATGAACAAAATTTATATGAAGTAGATTATGATGATTTTTGATAGATTTGTGTTCTGTTAAATAAAAGGTGGTCAGGCAAAATTCTCTAAATACCAGTTTTCATGTATATGCAATCAAAATTGTTAGATTTGAATTCCTAGGAATTATTTTTTAGCCTGCTCAGAAAGGACAATAGATGAAGATTTTTTTTGTCTTTGAAAAAATCTTTGTTTAGATAAAGGTAGCATACCAAAAAAGAATTATGCATTTCAATAATACATGTGCTTTTTTAGGGATTTTATTTTATTTCTATCGTAATAAAATCAGCAGGCATTTAATTAAATAAAGACTTTTCCATTGTAATGTCTGATTATGTTTTGTTGACTAATCTCAAAGACTGTGATGTTGGTGATGATAATGATGAAGATGATTATTAGTGGTATATTGTGGTGGTGGTGGTGGTGGTGTTGGAGGTGGGGATGTTGATTATGATTATATAGTGGTGGTGGTGGAGGTGGTGATGTTGATGATGAAGGTGATTGTGAGGATGATGATGATGAAGATGATTATTAGTGTTATGTGGTGGTGGTGATGAGGATTACAAAATTACGATCATGATTAGTGGTATGTGATGGTGGTGGTGTTGGAGGTGGTGATGTTGATGATGATGATTAGTGGTATATAGCGGTGGTGGGTGGTGGGCGTGTTGATAATGAAGGTGATGGTGAGGAGGATGATGATGATGAAGATGATTAGTGGTATATAGTTGTGTTGATGGTGGGGTGTTGCATGAGGTGGTGATGATGTTGATGATGAAGGTGATGATGATGAAGATGATTAGTGGTATATAGTGGTGGTGGTGGTGGTGGTACCTTTCCAACATCTACCATCTTACTTTGAAAGAGTGAATGAGTGAGAGGGAAAGATGGGAGAGCCAGCAGAGAAGGGGGTTGCCACAACCGTTCGTCTTCTTAATTCATATCTCATTAACATGCCCTTCCTCCTCACCACAAAAGAAAATAAGAAAGGGGAAGTCGATGATACAACCCGTCCCAAATGCTCCACTTTTTAGTTCAGTTTTGTTTTTCCACAAGGTTAATGTCATGCATGGGGGGGGGGGGAGCCATATCATCTCTTAATGTTTCCATTGCTGGGCGAAACAAAACAAAAATAGGAAACAGGATAATGTATCCCACACTTATCTTAATATTTTGTAGAGATAGAGAGAGAGACTGACAGACAGCCAGACACAGAGAGAGAGAGCCTCGGAGAGAGAGAGAGAGGGGCGTGGAGACATTGCTCATACCTTGATTTTCTACCCCCTCAACAACAACAAAGTGTGTGATATTTGCTTGCAAATTCTTGGACTTTCAGTTGGATTTGAAATGTTCTTGAAAGAAATGATATCATGGAAACGAAATGTATCACCAATAATGATGTTTATGTATATCTTTTTTAATTGGAATTTCATTCGATTTCTAAACCAATACAGACTTAGAGTCAGAGCCCAGTTTTTACTGTTTTGCCTAATATTATTTATTCAGATTTTTATATACACAATTATAAAGAACCTTATTTGTTTTCTAACAGTATAAACATAGTACATTGTCTCATGCACATTAGGACATATTTTAAAAATGTTGTTAATAACTATCCAACCTAATATAGTACATATTCAATCGAGAATACAAATTGTGGAAACAAAAAAAGGGGGGAAAAATGGGAGACGTTCGTTGACCAGAATATCAACAGCGCCCCTACCAGTCCCAACATATCTGTGCATGTGCTGCGTGTTGCTCCAATGCACGTGTTTACAAACATCAAGTTTTGCAAGTAAAAGTTTACAGCGCGTGCTCCAAGATCCAGCGCTCCCGAAAAGATCAGCGATCTTCGCACTCACCACGTCACACCCACCCCAGAGTTTGGGCGTTAAACACACTGCGGATCAGACACACATGTACAGCTTGACTGAGTAGAGAAACCGAGTGGGCACCCAGCTTTATTTCGATATTTTATTAACTCGGCACCATGACAAGTAAAGGTAGCAATTTCAGTATATATGTTGGGAACCTCCCGATGACGTTCACGGACGTGAGTAGAATTTAAATTTATGATTAGCTGCTTTATTATTTATAAATTAATGTTATTTTGTTCATGAACTTATGCTTTTCAAATTATGTGCACAGACAGTGCAATGCACTGCATAGCGCAGATTGAAAAACATGAGGCACATGTATAAGCTTCCCCTTTTCCTTCTTTGTGATAGACACTGATGTTGAACATGGTTGAACATAAGTAAAAAGAATTGTTTTTTTATCCAACAAAGCAATGTAAGGCAATTAGGCTGTTGAGAAATTACATTTTAGTGTCAAATTGAGTGGAGGAGCAGAATTATATAAGCAAGCTTGACTCCTTGAGTCAGAGAACTCGAACTTACCAAAACAATCACAGTTGTAGAGTTTGATTAGCTCCGAATTTGTTAGATAATGAAAACTAAGAAAGTGAAGCTGGAAACCTGTGTAACATATCCTCGGTTTTATCGATCAGATGATGATAATCTGCCAGGTTTTCTGGAAATGATCTTAATTTCTTATCAAATCATGATTTGTTTTTCTTGCAGAATGAATTTCAACAGTTGTTTGGTGAGATGGGTCCTATCTCATCATTAGTCTTGAAAGACGGGAGATCTAAGGATGGAACACAATTGTTTAAATATGGGTGAGGATTAATCAATAAAAGCTGTCTCTGAGCGCAGAAAATCGTAGAAGGAGATCTAGTCTAGAGTCTATAAGTATTAAGTAGGGTGTCTGAATGATTTTGCAATTTTCCCTTTTGGATCGTTTTTCACACACAGTCCGAATGCATATGGATGTGCAGATGTTACGCGCTATGGGTTTGGGCTGAGCGGAGCTCACGCCTCCCTACTTAGCTGAACCGAAAAATGGGGGGAAGGGTATTTTTAAACTGTAATGGATCCCTTGGGGCTAGCGAAAAATATAAGTGCACGGCTATATTCCTTACGACAAGGAATACTTATCGCTCAGAGCGTCATTTCTAAAAAGTGGCAAATCTCGGAACTAGCAAGGAAACGTCATTTAAATCGTTGTTTTGACCAAGATACTTGACGCCCCTTTGGAAATATGGAGATTAACCTGCTCTTTCATATGACACCTCATTTATTGAGTATCACCTTCAGGATCACAAGGAATAAAGGTTTGAATCTTTAATTGGTAATAAAAACATTGACCAATTTTGCATGATTGCGCAATGCATGTAGACTGTATGGGGATGCGTGCAATCTCTACGGGAAGGATTTTAGCACATAACATCTGGTGTGCGATCAGACACCCTACTATAAGATGTATCACAGAACTAGAGACGACCCTTTTAACATTTTTCTCTCTAAAAATTTTAATTTTTAATTGAACTAGAGTAAAGGACCCGGTTTTCGGCCACTTAAGACAAAATCCTATTTTTTGGACTCTTTACTTCCTATTTATTATCATTTCTTGTTCAAATCATGAAGTAAATATTATTATTTAAACAAAAAAAGAATCCCAGAAAAAAATCACGAATTGCCATGACAATATTAGTTTCAATTTTCACTGTTTTGGAGCCGGTTATCGGCATAGCGAACCAGTTTTCGGACGCATGTACAAAGTCAATAGGAAGCGCTCGCGCGCGCCGTGCGTTTCCGCGCTGATGTATAGCACAAGCGGGCGGAGCAGGTATCCCACGCCGGAGCTCCCGGGTGCTCGCCTGGCCGAAGACAGGCACAGCGGTGATCGGAAGTTGGAATCTGAATTAGACAGACATATTGGCCCGAATTCACAAAGCAAGGTTTGAGCTCAGACCAAGGTTTGAGGTCAAACCTCCTTTTGTTTCGCCAAACCTTCTTTTGTTATTTACAAACCTGGTTTGTAAATAACAAAAGGAGGTTTGGCGAGAGAAAAGGAGGTTTGAGCTCAAACCCGGTCTGAGCTCAAACCTTGCTTTGTGAATTCGGGCCATTGTGTGTGCGT
This sequence comes from Strongylocentrotus droebachiensis, assembly GCA_035222895.1. NCBI lineage: Eukaryota > Metazoa > Echinodermata > Echinoidea > Camarodonta > Strongylocentrotidae > Strongylocentrotus > Strongylocentrotus droebachiensis. Next base: position 318,633 of record JAVYIG010000374.1, read on the forward strand.
GGCGGGGTCCGGCTGCATTGATTTAATACATGCGATGAGATACTTTTGAGCTTGCGACCAACACAAAATCGGGCTCTAAATCTGAAAAATACTTGAAATAAAGCTCATTTTATGGTACCCATATTTCTTACATACACGCGTAAGAAACTCGAGTTTTCAGATTTGGGTAGCGGGACCGCCGATTACATCGCTAAAATGTGATATTTTAGGATATATTTTCCATTGCAAATGTGGTTCTTCAGTGACACTGGCATGGTATGGTATGTGTGGGACATGTGTTGTGCTATTATGCCATGTATTTTAATGTGATTTTACCATCCATCCAACCAATCGGCTGAAAACTGGAGCTGTCCGATTACCGGCTCCTTTACTCTACAGTGGGTTTGGATTATTGCAAGCTAAGTAGTCATAATCTATATCATAGAATAGATCATAAATTCTTCTCAGATTTATTTTCATAATGAAGGTTAAACGATAAGTGATTTCATTTCTTGAAAGACAGTTAGCTGATCCTGACAATGATAGTTGATTTTTTAAGTTTTCACTGTACATTTGTTAGGAGAATAGAGATGAGTGTCCAATTAGTAATGTGTTTATTTGATTTAGTAATTCGGTGAGCAAACTTGATTAGTCGATAATTTTTTTACATGTTTTTGCTTTCATTTAGGTTTGTGAACTTTGAAGAAAGTTCGTCTGTAGATGTTGCTATATCATCATGCCAGGGGAAACTCATAATGGGACGAGTACTGACTGTCCGGAAATCAGAAAAGAGCAAAAAGTAAGAAATATGTCTACATTTTGCTTCGGATTTTGTGTACCTTGGTTGTAGATTTGTAAATGTCAATCTCTTCAACATGTTTCTTTTTCAGTTTCAGTTTTTATTTTGTGATTTCATGTGATTTTATCTATTCAATGACCTGTAGAAAACACCTATTCATATGACTACAGTTAGGACTTAGCTTTCTCTCTTGCTCTTTGTTGTTGATAACACCTTGTAAACTTTTTTAAGACCTGAGCCCTTTATCACAAAGGTTTGCAGTCAATTCCAAATTTCAAACAATGATTCTGATTGGCCTTGTTAACAATGTGTGCATAGAACGATGATTGGGCATTGCCATTATGCAACAGATTGTAAACCTTTGTGTTACAGAGCTGTTGTTGTATATGCCTGTATGTAGCTGTTCATCTATTGTCCTCATTGATTGATGAAAGTGTTTTGATTTGTTGTATTCAAGGCTCATAGTAGGATAAGCTAGGGATTAACAGAGAGTGTTAATAGTCCTATTAAGCTCCCATTGTGTTCTGTCACCAAACTCTTTGCATTGCTAGGTGCCTAGGTCTCAAGTACAGGTCGCAATTACTTGTGGGCTCACTAGAAATTTAATCCTTTGCTAAGGTCTATTAGGCTGAGGATATGGGGTGAGACATTGTGTCATGTGTGTAATACAGTCAAACCTGTCTATAGCAACCGCCCAAGTAAACACAAAAAGTGGTCTTTGTAGACAGGTTCCTTTAGTACATGTTTCAATGCGAAACCATTTTCAAAGGAAACAAAAAAAAAGGTGGTCACTAAAGCAGATTTGACTGTAATTGCTATTTTGCACCTTTTGGAACTCCAGTGAGTCTTAATGCTTTGGCTATCTTGGATGTATAGAGAGAGTGGTGAACATTTGGACATTATTTTTTATGCTTTTTCGGAAAATGAAGAAAAAATAGAGAAATTCTAAAAATAGATTTTTATGACATCACAGCTTCGGTACTTGGTGTTTGTTCTTTTGATACCCATCAATCCACAATACACATAAAGCCATACTAATACTCTCTCTCTCTCTCTCTCTCTTTCTTTCTTTCTCTCCCTCCCTCTCTCTCTCTCTCTCTCTCTTTTTCTTTCTCTGTTCCTCTCTCTCTTTCTTTCTCTCTTAATCTCTCTTTCTTTCTCTCTTCCTCTCTCTCTTTCTTTCTCTCTTCCTCTCTCTCTTTCTCTCTTCCTCTCTCTCTTTATTCTCTTCTCCCTCTCTTATCTTCTTCTTTGTTCTTAGTTGATACCCTTCAATCCACAATACCCATAAAGCCATACTAATACTCTCTCTCTCTCTCTCTTTCTTTCTCTCCCTCCCTCTCTCTCTCTCTCTCTCTCTCTTTCTCTCTTCCTCTCTCTCTTTCTCTCTTCCTCTCTCTCTTTATTCTCTTCTCCCTCTCTTATCTTCTTCTTTGTTCTTAGTTGATGCCCTTCAATCCACAATACCCATAAAGCCATACTAATACTCTCTCTCTCTCTCTTTCTTTCTCTCCCTCCCTCTCTCTCTCTCTCTCTCTTTCTCTCTTTCTCTCTTCCTCTCTCTCTTTCTTTCTCTCTTCCTCTCTTTCTTTCTCTCTTCCTCTCTTTCTTTCTCTCTTCCTCTCTTTCTCTCTTCCTCTCTCTTTATCTCTTCCTCTCTCTCTCTCTCTTTATTTTCTTCTCCCTCTCTTATCTTCTTTGTTCTTAGTTGATACCCTTCAATCCACAATACCCATAAAGCCATACTAATACTCTCTCTCTCTCTCTCTCTCTCTCTCTCTCTCTCTCTCTCTTCTCTCTTTCTCTCCCTCCCTATCTCCCTCTCTCTCTTTCTTTCTCTCTTCCTCTCTCTCTCTCTTTATTTTCTTCTCCCTCTTTTATCTTCTTTGTTCTTAGTTGATACCCTTCAATCCACAATACCCATAAAGCCATACTAATACTCTCTCTTTCTCTATCTCTCTCTCTCTCTCTCTTCCTTTCTCTCTTTCTCTCTCTCTCTTCCTCTCTCTCTGTATATTCTCTTTTCCCTCTGCCCCTCTCCCTCCCACTCTATCCCTCTCACTCTCTGTCAAAATATACACACACACAAACGCACACTCTCAAATAGTCTTTGTTGATTACAGAAATAGTCTTGTTATATATTTGACTTTGATTTCCATCTCAGCATCTGTAATAGAGGAAAACATGATTTTGATTATATGTGAATGCAATATGGCCTTTGGTTAATAAATTGTAGGGCTTGAGAGTACCATATTTTACCTTCCATTTTTTTTAAATTTCTATACAAAGAATTAGAAATCAAAATGGATTGCTACAATCAACAAGTAAGTTAATTTTCACATAGAGTATTAATTTCATTTTCAAATAGAAAGCCCTTAACAATGTTCCATATTGCTTTTTCTTAGCCGAAGTCTGTTAGGAAATACAGGACGTCCAAACCCAAACTGGAATGATGGCGCTCATCAGAATAATAGAGGTATAATCAAATGTCATCAGTAGCTAACTTGATGTTGGTCTAGTTGTTGAAATATACACAATTAGTAGATTGGATATGTGTCTAAAATGTCATGGTTACATTGTATTAAACAGTTTTATTTTTAAAGAGTTTAGTTCCAAAGTCAGACATATCAGACAGTGTATACCGTTAAGGGTTTAGACCTCTCATGTTGAAATATGAATGTGTTAGTCTGTGAAGCATTGTCGATCTTAATATTTGGACTGATTTATATTTGATTTTATTTCTGCATTTTTCCAAATATAATATAACTGAATAACAAAGAACATATTAATGTAAGGCAACGAAAAAAATACACGGTGGCGACGGGCGATTCGCCCCCTAAACCTCTGAAATCGCCACGGTAAAAATCAAGACGAGGGCGAAAAAAAATCAATATATCTTGAAAAATCGCCCCCGCTATGAATTGATATTCCCTAGGAATTAATAAATCAATTTATTGATGTGTCTGAGTGAAATCTCCGTTCCAACTACCAACTCCAAAACTAGAAACTACCATCAACATTTTAAAAGTTTTGTGAGTTGCAGCGGATCGGCGGTCGTACCTACTGTAGCTAGATCTACGGCGGTATCCGCCTGCCTGCGCCTAAGCTCCCGGCGGCCGGACAGGCCACCGGCCCCGATGTAGTTTCGTGCACAGCATGAATGCATACGCAGTTCGCACACGTTCACAATACACAGAAACGTACTAGCTCAGCTCCAGCGCGCGCCCGCACGCTCCTAGTATGAAGCAAATAAGTATTTGCGAGTGACGATAGCTGAACTGCTAGCGACCAAATTGGTACGTAATATGTTTATTTAGTCTTTTTTCTGGCCCTAATTTTTATCATGGACAATGCAATCCCATTAAAAAAAATGTTATTCCGTCTAAAATTGTGTTATTTATAAGTTAAAACCATTAAATGCGAGTATATTTTTACTGTTGTCCCACATACTGATATATTTGTTATCACGAAACGTGCAAAATCAATGCCGGATTTTTTCCTGTAAACTCGGTATAAAGCAAGTTTCGTACACAGAAATTGAATTTTGTTATAAAAAAACCGTAAATAAATATATAAAGGATGTTCCTACTCCTCAGAATTTTTCTTACAACTGTTTAATTAAATTAAATTATTGATATACGATCGATGCCAGGCCAATTGTCATGAGTGATGACATCAATTTCTGTCTACGAAATGAAACTAGCTTTGGCTTGGCCTTTAGAATTAGAGTCTATACAAAAAAAATAAGGCCATGATTTTGCATGTTTCGGCATAACAAATACATCGGTATGTGGGACAACAGTAAAAATATTTACTCACATTTAATGGTTATATAAAATGTTATAAATAACACAATTTTAAAGGGAGTTAGTCTACATTTTTTTTTAATGGGATTGCATTGTCCATGATAACAACTAAATTTGGGACAGAAAAAAAGACTAAATAACATATTACCTACCAATTTGGTTGCTAGTAGTATGATGGCTAAGGAAAAACACAACTTATTGTTACAGCTTACAACATGGCTTTAAGGAAGTAGCCCCTTGATTTTTTTTAGGCAATGGGGAAAAGTAGCCCCCATAAAAAAATTCATTCCTAGCCCGCGTGTCAGTGGTAATATTTTCTTAGGATATGAAAAACGAACAGTTAAACAAAACACTCCTTTTGACAAGTTTTAGTTACATGTATATGTAAATCATAAAGCCACACGTTTAACACAAAGTGAATAAATCCTGGGTATCTGAATGTCTGCAATACTCTACATGACATATGTACGCTACAATTGTATCTATATTTGCCTTTGCTTGGGATTTAATTAGGTAAAACCGTGTTTAAAAAAAATACAACCTTAAAAAAAAAAAAAGCCCCCCTGAGCTCCAAAATAGCCACCGCAAAATAATTAAGGGGGGCTATTTTTTTAAGGGAAAATCTGAAAAGAGCCCTCGTAAAAAAAAAAGTAATTTTTTGGTTGATGTAAGGTATAATACAACATATACAAACAATAATTTCTTCATGTCAAAATGTTTTTTACATAATGTATGTGTATTATATAATAACAAAACTTAATATTTCCATAACACATTATCATAAATTTAAAGTATTATTCAAACTATCTGTTGAAAAAAGTGCAGGATACCGCAATCATAAGCGACGCTTGAAGGTAGTGACCATTTCCATTTTTGTAAGCAGTTTGAATATTATTATAATATTTAGCATTATTTACACCTTTTTGTCTCCTGTTTGTTTTCTTTCTTTCTTCTAGGATCAGAGGATGTAAAGAAACTCCAGGGATATGAGGTAATTGAGATTAGATTGATCAATTCTTTCCTCTCTCCCATACCAGAATGTGGAATTCATTCATCTAAGATTAAACCAGGCCTGATAATTACCCGATTTAAATAGATATTCCCCCCCCCCCCCCGATTTTTCACTTATTTACCAGATTTTTCCCAATTTTCTTAGTCAAAAAGGGGGGGAGGGGGGAATTTTGTTAGATGCCATTCCCCCCCCCCCTGAATCCTTTTTTTCTTAGACTCAAGAGGGGGGGGGGGGGGTTTGAGGAAGATTTTTTTTTTTTTTTTTTTTAGTGCTCACTATCAACCCTGGATTATACATAACATTGGCTGAAACCATGATGGATGATAATTTTCCCAAAGCACCTTGAAATCACCTTGAAAGCACCTTGAGACATACTTTTATAGATGTTACAAATGGAATGTTACTTGTTTCTTGCTTTCTAACTAAAGATAAACTTGAGTTCTGGTAAAAAATGCAAATTAATTCTCACAGAATCAAATAAAACTTGCACTGAATGTTCAAGATTACAAATAAATGTCATTTGCCAAACATTTTGGGAGAAAATGTATACTGGCTGAGCAATGAGCATAGAAAGATAACGAAATCAAGGTAAGTATGCCTGACACCATTTGTGTAGTCCCATATGCATCTTTCTGTGTACAGTGCTTGTTACTTTACCAAGACTGGGCCAAATTTATTATGATTTTGATGACTCCAGAACCTTGCAGTACACGTCAATACAATTCATCACCATGATGAATAATGATTTTCCAAAGCATCTTGAAAGCACCTTGAGACATACTTTTATAGATGTGTTACTTGTTTCTTGCTTTCTAATAAATCTTGTAGGAGATGGTGAGCATCACCCACGTGGTAGATCCACAAACCCTGTACGTCCAGGCCCTCAACAGAGACAACCTAGAAAAGTTCTCTGTCGTCATGGCAAAGCTCCAGGACTACTGTAACTCTGCACCAAGACTACATGAGCTTCACTCCGATAGAATCAAGGTCATTAAACCATTTTAATCAACCATTTTCCCACCCTCGTTACGAAATTACGAGCCCTTCTATTATTACAAATTTCATTTTTTTTCTTTTTTTTTTTTTTTTTTTTGTTAATTTTTTTTTTTAATAATGTTTATTTTGTGAGTGTGTGTGCCATTTTCAACGGCAAAACGCCCATTCTGTCCTGTAAAGTATCCTACAAGCATCTCACATTGGCAATTAGGGGATGTTCATTGGTTCATCGAACACAACAGTTATGACGAAATCATGCATATTTAACCAATGATCCATACAAACAATTTCTTTCCGTATGTAGGAACTGTACTAGAGGCATTGATCCATGTTGTTTTTGTTTTTTTAATACAATTTTTGTCAGTAAAATACAACTTTTGGGATTGAAGAATACAGTTTTTGAACTCCAGAGGTTGGCAGGTCCGACATAGATGTGCGCTTTGAGCACATGATATTCAGTTTTACTTAAATGTTACTAATTGAAAATTCCAAATGTTGGCAGCTATGTTGATTTAGTGGTACTTTTTTTTCTGGAAAGGCTTGTTATCCAAAGTTGTAATCTTTTGGGTTTTTTCTTTGTCTCTTTTTTTAATCAATCTGTTGATGATTCTTTCAGATCTATGGTGCTATCTTTCAGGAGGATGAAGCGTGGTACCGCTGTAGAGTCTTGAATCATCATCAGACCAAGGTAAGATAATTACGCGATTTAAATCGGTTTCCCAGTTATTATTATTCTTTTTTTCCCCAATTTTTGTTTCTTCTCGATTTTACCCCTTATATTCCCAATTTTTTTTCCCGATTTTCTTACTAAAAACGGGGAGAATTTTTGTTAAATGCCATTTTCCCCACCGAATCCTATTTATTTTTTACTCAAGGGGGGAGTGGTTGAGGAAAAAAAAAAACTATGGGTATTTTTTTTTTAGTGCTCACTATCACCCTTGTAAGATTAACAGCAGGTGGAATCTGCTACGGGATTCATCTCTGCCCTCTTTGTCTTTGCCCTCTATTTCCTTAGTATCAGTTGCTTTTGTGTATGAAATGCTTGATGTTACAATATGAAAAAATATCTATAAGGCCTAAAAAAAAAAGATGTTGTATTGCCCCTTAGGTGCCAAATCATGGGTCGTTCGGTCGAAAATCTTCTTTTCATTTTTTTTTCTCCCTCTTTGGGCTGATATTTCTCAGTTTGGAATGCTTTAATTTTTTTTTTTAAAAGCCGACAGTAGATTTCAAGATTTTGGGGTCGGTCGCAAAGGGAAATACAACATCTTTTTCTTTTAAAGCCTAATGCATGTAACAGTTAACTAAAAATATATTTCCACTTGTTCTCCCCTACCGTTCCCAGGCCGAGGTGTTGTACATAGACTATGGGAACAGTGCTGAGGTGGAGATTAATACTATGGTCCAACTCTCTGATGAGCTAGCAAGCATCGGTCCTATCGCTCAGAAGATCAGGATCATCGGTGTAGCTCCAGTGTTGAAAGATTCTTCATCTGATGCTGCTAGCCAGGTTAGTCTAATGCAGGCCTGATAATTACCCAATTTAAATCGGTTCCTGATTATCATTTTTTTTCTCCATTTTGTTTCTCTTTTTCCCCAGATATTTCCCCCCCCCCCCATTTCCCCCCAATTTTCTCACTCAAAAGGGGGGGGGGGGGTAATGTTGTAAGATGCCATTTTTTAAAACCCTGAATCCTTTTTTTTTACTCAAGGGGGGTGGTTGCGGAAGATATATATTTTTTTCCTTACGTACTGCTTCTGATGCATGGTTGGAGGGGGGGGGGGGGGGGTCCAAGGATCTCTGCCGCAGAGTGACCGAAAATGTTGAAACTATAAGGTTCCCAAAGTACCTGGACTTATTATTAATATTCTTGAAGGCGTAACAAAACAGGACAAGGGTACTTCCCTGGCTGTGCAAATTTGTAAAATTGATTCAGCAGCTTCTTTTTGTTTGCAAACCAGGCCTATACATTCCTTGGAACTCTTGAAGCGGAGGGAGGTGATGGGAAGCAACTGAAGATCATCATCGCAGAAGGCATGAAACCCCAGGAAGATGGCTCCCTACCTGTACAACTCTTCCACAACCACATCAATGTAGCACAGACAATCAACAAGAGGTTTGCTCCAGGCTACCAAGAGAAGGTGATCCAGACAAGCTCCTCCAGGCCTCCTACTCTCAAGACAGGTGGTGGAGCTGGGAACCAGTGGAAGAACAAGGAGCTGCAAGGAGGTGGTGGAGATGTGAATGGCATCAATGGTAAGAATGAGAAATCTTGGAGTCCTCCTATGGACAACCTTGCATTTTAGTAAAGCTCTTGCAGTGAGTTACTCCAGTAAACCTACTTTAGCGATCACTGTACGACAAGATCACCAACCCGTGCTTTGCTTCTCCTGAAAATGAAGAAGATTTTCAGGTTGGTAAGGCAGACGCTGTTTCCTATAGCAAATAAACCATTTTTGTAATTTTCCTTGAGCAGTTTTATATACAGATTTACGTGATTTGAGACTAAATGAATGAGCTTTAACTCTCTGTATTCATCTGTGATGGATAAATCCTAAAAATGATCATTAGACATGGTGTTATTAACATAGGCATCCTAGGATAAACTATAGAGTGGTTTCATTCTGTGTATCATTTGAAGAAGAAAAAGCAGGTTTGTTTTGTAATCTTAAATTGTCACCAACAGTGTACATGATATTTAAAGTGTGTTTTTTCTGAATACATCAATGTTTACAGGACACAAGACACACCACCATAACAACAAAGATATGAGTGACTTGATGAAGAGATTGGAGAACTTGGAAGGTGTCATGGAACAACTCAAGGATGATAAATTCATCTTACAGAAACAACTCCTACATCACAAGGTACTTGTTTTCCTGTTAACATTGCTATTACCACCTGCAGACGCTATAGTTGGATACCATTTATGACATGAAGAGATTGAGGGATTTTTCTAGAAAGAGGATTAATTACTACATTACTTCTCTTAATTACTAATATTTGAATTTAAAAATGATGTTTGGCAATGTTTGATATTGCCAAATAGCTTTTTCTTTAACGTGATATCATGTTAGCATTTATATTTTTCCAAACATGGACTTCATTGAAGTGATAAAAACTAGTGATACTAAAAGTGTGTGAATTGTTTGTATTAATATATTTGATAGTATACAAATAATAAGATACTCATTCAAGTGTGTAGAATAATATGTATTACATACAACATATAGCTCTTATCAGAACTTCAAAAAAATGGTAATTGATATTCGCCAAAAGTATATTTCATTCAAAACTTTCAAGATGACGTGTTGTTTGATATACTATTACACATAGTGATATGTTGCTTTAAAGTCCAGAAGATATGAAATACTATATGCTATAAGGTACATCTTACAACTGTGATGTATGATTTGATATTGATGTATATTGCTTATTTAGACTGAGGTGGAGAAGAAGAAAGAGGAAGAATCCAAGAAGATGAGTTGTGTTCTCCAGTCCCATCTTCAACCTCTAGCTGAGAGCTTTCAGAGGATCAAAGAGGCCAGGTATGATTGCTGTCATGGTGATGATGATGATGATGATGATGGTGGTGGTGATGGTGTTGATGATGGTTATGATGATGATGATGATAAGGATGATGATGATGATGATGGTGGTGATGAGGATGATGGTGATGATGATGCTGATGCTGATGCTGATGATGATGATGATAATGATGATGATGGTGGTGATGATGGTTATGATGGTGAGGATGATGACGATGATGACAGACGATGGTGATGGTGATGGTTATGATGGTGATGATGATGATAAGGATGATGATAAGGATGATGATGATGATGATGGTGGTGATGGTGATGATGGTGATGGTGATGATGATGATGATGATGATAATGATGATGATAATAATGATGATGATGGTGGTGATGATGAGGATGATGATATTGATGAGGATAATGATAATGATAATGATGATGATGGGGGTGGTGGTGGTGATGGTGGTCATAATATATGTGATATAAACATCAACAATACCCAAAGGAAAAAGTCTGATATTTAATTAATGATTGAAGTTTAAAAATGTATTATTTTTTAAAATCAATTCTGCCCTGTCAGATCATGAACATGCAAATTTACATCTATTTTTTTTTAATCAATCACTCATGAAACAAAGGAGAACTATAAATTCACAGAGCTGTCTTTATGTATACATGTAATGGTATCTTTATCTTTCATCTTTTGTTTGAATGCAGGATGGGTTTCTCAGTTGACCCCGAGAATAAGAACACCATCCTGCTCGCCATCGATCTTGCTGCTAAGAGACTGCATCCCTTCATGGAGGGTAGTCCTACCAAAGAGAAGGGTGATCTGATCAGTCTCATCCCGGACTCAGAACCAGTCGGTATCAAGCTTCAGGAACTAGAGAGGATGCAGCAGGTCTTACAGAACCTACAGTCTCAGGTAATAATCACTAGTGATGTTTTAAAGAGAAAGTTCTGGGAAGAGGTGAAAATAATTTGTGAGCGTTATCATTGTATTATGCAAGTGTGGAAGCACATCAGATACGACATGTTCCCTGAAAAGCATGGCTCTTTAAATGCCTTAATATTCTAAATATGGCATGTAACATCATAAAAATCGGGACAGATTTTTATGCCACATGTTCGTGTAGTCCCATATACATCTTTCTGTGTACAGTGCTTGTTACTTTACCAAGACTGGGCCAAATTTATTTTGATTTTGATGACTCCAGAACCTTGCAGTACACACCAATACTTACATGCTACATGATCAGCTTTTTCTGATCCATTCCACACCTTTTCTTTTACAATGCAATCGCATGACCAGAACACAACTTTGTCTTTAATCTCTCTCTGTATTTATCTTCATATATCTGATTTTCTTGTAGGCTGAGTTGGCTGATGCAATGCTTCAGCGGAACGATGCCCGTCATGAGGCCTATAAGGCTCTCACTAGCTTCTTGGATGATGTCAAGAAGTTGCCCATTTCCAAAAGACTGAAAGATATTGAGGTAGGTAATTGCAGGCTGGTGTAGATTTGCTGATTGCAAATTCATTCCTGAACATATGAATGTTAATTTATATATTTCTATATTACATCATCCCTGGATCGATTTTGTCCTCATTCTCTGTTTTTTTGTCCACATCTGTCTTGTAATCTCACCTCATCTTGTCTTGTAAGGGGATATATTTCGGATGTAGGTTGATTCGTTTATAGGTAGATGCTCACATAGCATTTTCCATCTAGTGAAAAACAGAAGTTTTGGATAGTAGTAGTTTGTTGGTAAGTCTTCATTGAAGATCTGCTGTTCAAGGGCCGTGAGGTTGAAAATCATGTTAGTTGCCAAAATTTTGCAATCATGTTTCCTTCAATCTAGTGTCTTTTCTTCAATTTTCTGTCCTCATTCATACATGAATTATCTTTGCATTTTTTCTGTGTTGTCACATTTATTTTCTTCTTTCCAACTTCCTGTCTTCTTGTTCTACTTGAACAGTCTTGTAAGTCAGTTAAAAAAAAAAAGGGTATGTAGCTTACATAGACCCAACCAAAGTCTTTTCCACTTTCTTCAGTGTTCACAGTTTCCTTTATGTTTGTGTTGATAGAGTATGGTGAACCAGTTAGAGTCTGAGTATGGATCTTATCTAGACCCAACCAAAGTGATGCAGCCAGACCATAGTGTGGCAGACGTAGAATGCTTTGATGAATACCAAGCATGGCTGGTAAGTTCAGGATAATCTTCTCACGAATGAGATATCTTCTATCAAGATGATGATGTTGGTGGTGGTGGAGGTGGAGGTGGTGGTGGTGTTGGTGGTCATAACCATAATAATTGTTTAAATGTATAATGTGATGTGATTATGTTGCTCCATAATACAATGTCTTTAGCTAGGTTAACAATTTCTTTGCTTATAGCATCAAAAAAGGTTTCCTATTTACTACACCTCTAACTATGAGATGATTGTTGTGAATGTTGTGTGGATATTAAACTCGGTGTAATTAACCCATCCACTAATAAATTCTTTCATTCCAATTGACTTAAATACGAGAACCATATATGGTTCACATAGTCAAAAGGTTTAATACTACTATGCAGATGTTAATCGCATGTGTTTGATTTCTTACATAGGAAGAGAGATCTGGTAAGATTACTCCTCTACGTGATGAGACCAATGAGCTCAGGATGAAATGGTGCGAGCTATTGACCAATATGAACAAGGTATGGTGTTCTGTTATTTTCTATGAACAGAGGTGTTAAAGTTTCCTAAAGGGATAAGGGGACAAAAGATGTATTGTTCAATCTTGTAATTTTTCAATCTTTTGAACTTATTTGAATAAGGAAATTGATGAGGAAATAGAAATTGTAATAAATAAATGAGTAGAAGAAGAATGTGAATTCTCTACAGAATTCTTCCTTCTTGTAATTTGTATATGAAGGTTGGGGAAGGGGCATAATTGTTATTGGTCCATCACTGAAATTCTGCTAAAATGTTAACATTTTAGGGGAATTTGGGCAGTGCATTACAGTATGAAAGATGCTATTCTAGTGGACGCCTGTATGAAGTGAATATTTCTCCAAAGATAATGGAGCAAATATCTCTGTTTGTGTTTTTAAAACAAATTTAGGAACAGGAAATATTGTCGTCATAATCTTTGCAATCATTTTGCTTGTCTTTACTATGTTCTTATCAAATGCAAACTGTACAAACCCACTTGATTTTCCAATTTATAAATGCTAAATAATTTTTATTTTGTAGTCTTTTCTGTTTGATGATATCTGCTCACCATCTCTGGAATCTACCGATAAGCTAAGGGATGACTTCCTGATTGCCATGGAAACTGAGCTAACATTCACTCTCCATGGTTACACACCATCCATTGAGCTGGATGATAGCACTGCCCTGCAGACCAAACAGGTATTAAGAAGAATCATTCAGTTAGAGAAAGACATGGCTGACAGACTTTGTACAGAAGAGAGTCAGTATACTTTGAAAGGAGGAATACCGTATTTGTCGGCGTTAAGACCGCAGCGCCACATAGGTCGTACCCCCTCTTTGACATTTCGTGGAGGAAAAATAGGAAAAAAACAAACAGACAAAACAAAATCATCATAATTTTCTCGTAGAGAACAATTTTTTTTACAAACTGATACCAAATTCATCAATATTCTTATAAAATTTAAAGGAAAAAACTAAGTTTAAAGTTGTTTAAAAAATGTTGGTAATTTAGCAAATCTTCATCAATTTTGAAGATAGTACTGTACCACAGGCAGTTTTGCTTTTAATTTACTTGGATTCATCTGAACTTGAATTCATCTGAATTTGGAAATTGTAATAAAATTGTTTATACTTTTTAATATATAATTCTTATCAAATTTATACCAAATTTAAATGAATTGTATGTCACACATGTTATCATTAATGTTTTCAAATATGTTCTCACGACCTGTCATAATGGTCATAACATTAGTGTAATGTTTATGTTAAAGGGATCAGGTAACTTTGTCCCAGATCCTGAATCAAAATCCTGGATTTAATGCTGCAATGATAATTATAAAGCTTTGGGTCAGTCAGGAACCCCATGACTTTTACAAGCCAACCGCCTGGCTGATTTTCAAGATATTTGTGATTGGAAATCGAAACCAAACTTTGCATTTGCCAAACAAGTTTTCATATCCCTACAGTCTATTTCAAATTCAAATTTCAAATTTATTCATGTTTCCAACAAAACATTACAAATCAATTATAAGCATTTAAAACAAATTATGGTAAAACCGGTCACTCAAAGATTTTTACTTTTTTGAGGCACTTCTTGATCATTTTGAATCGCGATTTTTTTTTAGGGCTTCAATATTATACTATATCACAGACACTGATAACATGTAGGGCCGTGTATCTCATATTTAACATTGTTAAACGATGCCTTTAAACAGGAGCAAGATGTGAGAGAAGTGGAGGTAGTCTCGTCCACTGTGCATGCCCTGGTCAAGGCACTCATCAAAGAGAAACAGACGTTGGCAAGCCTGGCTCAGGTGTGTGATAACTTCACCACGATGGCCGCTCAGCTCAATCCCTGGCTCAACAACAGACCTGATGTAGCCTGTCTACAGACTATCATGAAGGAGGTCAAAGGTCATAGGTCAAGACTCAGGCACAAACTCGCTGATAAGAAAGACCTGGAAGAGGTAGGACTCTGGTTTTTCTTTCTCATCCAATTCTTCAATCATCCAGAATGTCGTTTGTAATTGATAGCTGTCCTTGTAATCATCTATTTATTTCACAAAAGTTTATCTAATATTCCTTTTACGTATATAATGTTAAAGTCATTTGACCTATCGCAGCATCACCATTCAGAGTTATTCAGTTCTGTATAGATTTTTTTATTAGTGTTTTATTTTCTCTTCAGTATATAATTTGATTTACAGTTCACGATACATATTTTGCCATCAAAGAATCATATTTTGTAAACTTTAATTATTTTAAGAGAAAATCTTCAAATATTTTACCCGACAAACAAATTTTTCGTGTTTTTTTCTTCTCATATGCCTTATTTATTAAGAGAATACTTTGTATGTTCTTTTAACAGGATACCGAGCAGTGTGATGAGAAGTGTATGGAAGAGCTACAGGATGAGATACATAGCATTCAGGGCAAGCTGTGGACACTCTATCAGAAGGAAGATGCTTTACTGGTAGGAAACATGACATTCTATCGCATCAGTCTAATACCGCCATTTAATATCCAAAGTGTTATTAGTTTAAAAATCATCACCATTATTACTACAGTCCAACCCGTCTGCAGCGACTGCCCAAGAGAAACACAAAAAGTGGTCTTTGTAGACAGGTTCCTTTAGCATGTTTCAATGAGATACCATTTTCAAGGGAAACAAAAACTGTGCTTGTTGTAGACAGGTGGTCACTAAAGCAGGTTTGACTGTATCCTGTTATACATGTAGTATATCATTCCTGACTTTATAATGACTGTCTTAGTTTCAAATGTCAATGTCATCATTTACCACTATCAAAATCATTGTGTTTACTGATGAATGTATCTGATAGACAATTATTGAGAGTATCAAGACAGATGAAGGTTTTAATTATTGTTTGTGGACTGAAATGTATATCAAGTGATATTTTATACAGTAGGCTTATGATTGCACCATGCGAGAGGGGGAGGATTGGGGAGTCCTGAAAAGGACTATTGGTAATCTTTCTTGAGCTTATAGATCTAAAGAAAACTATAGCGTTGGTAGGAGAGAATGGGTGGTAGGAGGGGCTCAACGTTTGGAACAGGTTGACTATTCATCGTCAGGAGTGGGGAATAGCTGGCATGCGTTGGCTTAAGTCACTGGTTTGCGGACGTAGGGGTGCTACGTGTTTGTGGGCTCGAGTCTCACATGGTGTAACC
The DNA here is from genome assembly GCA_035222895.1 of Strongylocentrotus droebachiensis. Lineage (NCBI taxonomy): Eukaryota > Metazoa > Echinodermata > Echinoidea > Camarodonta > Strongylocentrotidae > Strongylocentrotus > Strongylocentrotus droebachiensis. The sequence continues at coordinate 334,654 of JAVYIG010000374.1, forward strand.
GCAAGCCTACCGTATATCTACGTCACAACGAAAAAAATACACGGTGGCGACGGGCGATTCGCCCCCTAAACCTCTGAAATCGCCACGGTAAAAATCGATAGATCTTGAAAAATCGCCCCCGCCATAAATTGATATTCCCTAGGAATTAATAAATCAATTTATTGATGTGTCTGAGTGAAATCTCCATTCCAACTACCAACTCCAAAACTAGAAACTTCCATCAACATTTTAAAAGTTTTGGGAGTTGCAGCAGATCGGCGGTCGTACCTACTGTAGCTAGATCTACAGCGGTATCCGCCTGCGCCTAAGCTCCCGGCGGCCGGACAGGCCACCGGCCCCAATGGAAATACAGAGTAGTTTCGTGCACAGCATGAATGCATACGCAGTTCGCACATGTTCACAATACACAGAAACGTACTAGCTCAGCTCCAGCACGCGTCGCACGCTCCTCGTATGAAGCAAATAAGTATTTGCGAGTGACGAGAGCTGAACTGCTAGCGACCAAATTGGTACGTAATATGTTTATTTTGTCTTTTTTCTGGCCCTAATTTTTATCATGGACAATGCAATCCCATTAAAAAAAATGTTATTCCGTCTAAAATTGTGTTATTTGTTAAAACCATTAAATGCGAGTATATTTTTACTGTTGTCCCACATACCGATATATTTGTTGTAACGAAACGTGCAAAATCAATGCCGGATTTTTTCCTGTAAAATCGGTATAAAGCAAGTTTCGTAGACAGAAATTGAATTTTGTTATAAAAAACCCGTAAATAAATATATAAAGGATGTTCCTATTCCTCAGAATTTGTCTTACAACTCTTTAATTAAATTAAATTATTTATATACAATCTATGCCAGGCCCATTGTCATGAGTGATGGCATCAATTTCTGTCTACGAAATGAAACTAGCTTTGGCTTGGCCTTTAGAATTAGAGTCTAAAAAGAAGAAAAAAAAGGCCATGATTTTGTATGTTTCGGCATAACAAATACATCGGTATGTTGGACAACAGTAACAATATTTACTCACATTTAATGGTTATAAATGTTATAAATAAAACAATTTTAAAGGGAGTTAGTCTACTTTTTTTTTTTAATGGGATTGCATTGTCCACGATTACAATTAAATTTGGGACAGAAAAAAAAGACTAAAAAACATATTATCTACCAATTTGGTTGCTAGTAGTATGATGGCTAAGGAAAAACACAAATTATTGTTACAGCTTACAATATGGCTTTAAGAAAGTAGCTCCCACTTTTCTTAAAGTGGCCCCTTGGTTTTTTTTAGGCAATGGGGAAAAGTAGCCCCCATAAAAAAAGAAAATTCCTAGCCTGCGTGTCAATGATAATATTTTCTTAGGATATGAAAAAAGAACAGTTAAACAAAACACTCCTTTTGACAAAATTGTATCTATATTTGCCTTTGCTTGGAATTTAATTAGGTCAAACCGTGTTTTAAAAAAATACAACCTTTAAAAAAAAAAGCCCCCCTGAGCTCCAAAATAGCCACCGCAAAATAATTAAGGGGGGCTATTTTTTTAAGGGAAAATCTGAAAAGAGCCCTCGTAAAAAAAAAAGTAATTTTTTGGTTGCTACGTCACCATGCAAGCCAATACTTTTAAGCAGTATCTAAATGATTTTTTTTTTCATTTCATGACAAGTTTGTACATCAAGAAATTGATAACCTGTTTTTTTATTCCTCCTTCTGCATATATTCATGAAGAAACCACTTAATTCATTCCCTCTCTTGTGTATTGATTTACATTGCAACACGTGAGATATGTTACTGTATCTTGAATGCCTCTGAATGAATTATTTGTATGTACTATTACTTTTTTATAGAGGGAACTTTCTGAGCTGACAGCAAATCATTACCCTGAGCTGCCAATCCTGTACCCAGTCATAGGCATCAGCAAGTTCTTGGTAAGTTGAGTTCATAATTTCTGTCTCAAAAGGTCAAGTGTAAGCACTATCTAAATGCTTGAAATGGGAAATCATCTTTTGAATGGGAACATTGTTGTATGATGCTGTCCTATGATGCAGTTGTCATGACATCATGAAATATCAAGAATAAATGAAGATTATTTTCCTGTAAACATACTTTTCTCTGTTTGGTTTGTTCAGCGCTCATTCTACTGATGTTGCCTTGCTGTATGCAAATTCCTGTCATAAATGTTATGAAATTATAAATTTTCTTGTCATTATGTATTTATTCAAAATAATTATTTGCTTTAGAAGGTATTGGTGATATAATAGATTGGATAAAGGCACACTCTTCAAATCTCTTTGTATTTCAGACATGTAAGATGATATCACATATGCATATATCCTAATGTCCAACTCAGATATCATTTGACATTACATAATAATTGAGTCAATATCCTTTGGCAAGACATTGATCTACATTTGCCACTCTCCACCCAGGTGTTAAATGGGTACCCGGTAGGATGCGAAAGCTTATGTGCTTAGATTAGCAAGTGTGCGCTTGTAAAAATGACGCCTGGCTGGAATGCTCCCGAGGGAGTGGAGAATGTGCATACATTGTGTGCGGGTAAGCCTGAATCTGATGACCGGGTAATAATATGATTGCAGGGCCCTCAGGGAGAACAGTATAAATACTGATGAGGCTACCCTGGGTAAACAAGACATATTATTATTATTATTATCCTATTCGTAGGAAACCAATGGACTAGTCAAAGATGGTCGTGACCTCACACACTTTGACCTTTCACCTGTACCAGACTGTAAGAAAACGACTGTGAAGCTTGCCAAAGCTAACGGAAAGCCTGTCAGCGTCATCAAGGTACAATCTTTGGATGGTATTCTTGAAAGCGGACTAACTTTAGTCCATGGTTTAATCTACCGATATAACTATAGAATGCCAAGTTTAAATTTAATCTGTCACTAAATTAAAATAAAATGTATTAACATAATTAATAAACAACAATATAACTGTGATATAATTATGTAATCATGGTAATTTAGGGATATATTCAATTATTCAGAAATATATTCATATGGACACTTGACATACCATACTTAGTCGGTGGATTAAACCATGGACTAAAGTTAGTCCGCTTTCGAGTATACCACCCTTTAATTTTCACTACAGCTTGGCCCTCTCCTAATACTTTGGGTTTGTTGGTGAGCAGTTAAGGCATTTAACCATTGACTGTTTTTCCATGGTTTGTGCCTTCCGGAACTTGTGTGTTCATAGCAATATGTAGATGTGTTGTCCTGTGGGGGGGGGGGGGGGGGGTAGACTGTTAAGTTTGTATCTGGCCAACAGATGTCCAAGCTAACTTTTCCCTCTAGGACGGCATTGTACAGAGTTTCTTTATTTGCTGCAAGCCTTTTCATTTTGTTTCTTCAAATATTTGGTAGCATTGTGATGGACATTCTCGTTATATGCAATCTGAAACATGGTAAAAATGTCAATAAGGCCTGTCTCTACTGCAAAACTTTGATGAACATGAAGTAAAGCATATTAGTGATTTAATCTGTAAATATTCATAGCAAAATTTTGGAATAAACATTTTCCGTTAGTCGGTATGTTTGCTGATATGTCTTTGTAAATCTGAGCATGCTGTCACTAATGAGAAGACCTGAACTAATACCTTGTTGCATTGTGAACTGTTAATACAGTTATCCAACATCTCTGTACAAGAATATTTGCCTGGGGGGTGTTTCACAAAGATCCTAAGTTGGACTTAACAATTATGGAAAGCTGTTAGCTTCTTTGAAAATATTTTGAAAAAAAATATCTTTTAAAGGCATAAAATGTTGATTCAAATCATTCATATTTTCTATTATCATGGGATATTTCATGTTCTTGATGTGGAATTTATTAAAAGTCTAAAATATTTCAATTTTTGCTTTTCAATATATTTTATTTTAAGCCTACAAATGGCTCTCCATAATTTTTAAGTCCAACGTAGAGTAAAGTTCGACTTAAAATCTTTGTAAAACACCCCCCCCCCCCCTGTTTTCAGTATGTAGCCCTGTTATTTTTGTTGATAATCATTACACAAGTTTTATAACTTATTTCATTGTAGGTGATCCACCTGCCTGACAAGCACACTCTAGATAAGATGATAGCCTACTCTGTGATTGAAGTCCCAGCCTGCATGAAACTCCATGCCGTCTATCCAGAGAGTGACGGCTCTCAGCTCTTCCTTCAATTACCATACATGGGACTAGGAAACCTAGAGTCTGCTGTCAAAGAGGATGGGCTGCTCAGCAGAACAGATGTGATCAATGTCTGCAGGTAACGGCTTCTTAGAGGATGATGATGATGACTACAAACGTTCTTATGTGGATGATGATCATGAGGATATCGATGATATTGTATTGATGATGATGGCGATGAAGAGAATGGTTTTGATGGTGGTGATGATGGTGGTGATGATGGTGATGATGATGATGGTGATGATGGTGATGATGATGGTGGTGATGATGGTGGTGATGATGGTGATGATGATGGTGGTGATGATGGTGGTGATGATGATGATGGTGATGATGGTGGTGATGATGGTGATGATGATGGTGGTGATGATGGTGGTGATGATGGTGATGATGATGATGGTGGTGATGATGGTGGTGGTGATGGTGATGGTGGTGGTGGTGGTGATGATGATGATGATGATGATGGTGGTGATGGTGGTGATGATGGTGGTGGTGATGGTGATGGTGATGGTGGTGGTGATGATGATGATGATGATGATGGTGGTGATGGTGGTGATGATGATGGTAATGATGATGATGATAGTGGTGTCGATGGTGGTGACGGCAATTACGATGATGTTGATGATGCTGCTAATTATGATGAAAAAGAACACAGCAATGAAAATCAACCTGTAAATTTACATTTGATTCTTACACCTTAGAATGTCAAACATTATATTGCGTGTGTGGCCCTATCCTACTAGAAAAATAGAGCATTTTCTTTTACTCTACCAAATTCTGAGCCAACTCTTGAACTGTTTTATCCTAGGAATGTGTTAATGGCGTTAGAGGGGCTTCACAGACTAGGTCTGGTACATGGAGGAGTGCATCCAAGGAATGTCCTCTTAGAGCAAAGGATGGAAGGCAAGATGGAGGAGGAGGAGGAGGAGGAGTCTTGTATCATTGCTAACCTGGCTGAATTTGACTTCACTATGACAACTGTAAGTAGAATTTAATCATCATTATTATTTCCATTTTCTTGCTGTGTATTATTATTTCTATTTTTTTTTAAACTGTATTTTGAGGAATATAGATCAATAAAATATGTTGTTTTATTCATCAAATCAATATAACAAAAGATGTAACATACACAATATTTTACAGAAGTTGAAAAAGTGACTTAAATCACCGTTTCCCTGCAGGCATTCAGCTACAAATACTTGGTTCATTTACGATGATCTTGTGTATATATCTGAAATGAGGTATTTTCTTTGAGGAATTGTAATTTAGGGTTAGTTCATCAGCAAATGAATTTTATAAGCTGCCATAATTATAATATAGAATACTTTGGAACTCTAAAAACAATAAGTACCATAGCACTTACAAATATATGAAAAGAGGACAAATCAATCACATTGGTCACTGGGGGAAAGGGTGAGTTTTGAGGGATCTTATGAAGGTGGCAAGACAGGTAACTTCCTTTATGGAAAGGGAGATGTTGTTTCAGGTCTTGATGCGGCTACTGCAAAACGTTTTTCAGCTGCTGTGAGTCTAGATTTGGGAATGATAACTTTACAAGTGTCGGTTGGGGAGCGAAGATTACGAGATGGTGTATATATTTGGAGGGTGTCATTAAAGGGATCCGGTAACTTTGTCTCAGATTCTGAAACAAAATCCTGGATTTAGCTCATGCTGCAATGATAATTATAAATCTTTAGGTCAGTCAGGAACCCCAGCCGATTGCCTGTCTGATTATCAAGATATTTATGATTGGAAATAGAAACCAAATTTTGCGTTTTCCTAACGGTTTTCCTACCACTACAGTCTATTGGGGAAAACGAGTTTGGTAAAACCGATCACTCAAAGATTTTTACTTTTTTTGAAGCACTTCTTGATCATTTTGAAGCGCAATATTTGTTTAGGGCTTCAATATTACACCATATCACAGACACTGATAGCACGTAGGGCCATGCATCTCAGCTTTAACATTGTTAAACGATGCCTTCAAGATATCCTGGTGCCAAATGATTGAGTAACGGATGTTTTGTCTCTCTCTTTCTCCTGCACCCTATGGCACCTGTAGAGTGAGACGGCTCTGAAAGGATTCACTTCTGAGACAGGAATGCGTTTCACTGCTCCAGAAGTAAACTGTGGACTTCAAGCGACGTCACAAGCTGATATCTTTGCTTGTGGACTCCTCCTTCTTTGGGTAAGAATTCATTTCTTAGTTTCCATGGTGTAGTGGTTCATTCAGATGCCTTTCATGTGTGAGATTGAGGCTTTGATCCTTTGTTGGGAATTGATTTTGTATTTCAAGTCATTAATTATCATTTAGAGGAGGCACGATAGCTCAGTCGGTAGAGCAGTGGTCTCGTAATCCGGTGACCCGGGTTCAAAACCAAGACGATGCGCTAGTGCCCTTTGGTAACTCATTAATCCTCATTACGAGGTCCCTCGAAGAGGACCTTAAGCCGTCCACCCTCCGGTTGCTATTACTTACAAGGATTTATTTCTTAGCAGTCAGGTAAAATAACCACCACCACCATATTATTTGCCACTCCTCACCCAGGTATGAACCATTCTTACCTGCATATGTTTCAAATATTTTAATATTTCTATCAGTTATAATCAGCCCATTTGCAATCCAAAGTGGATTCTATTTAGGCTGAAATATCATTTTTATTGTACACAAATTATTAGAGTGCATAAGATGTATTCAATTCAATTCAATTCAATTCAATTCATATTTTTTTCATACATAATTCATTTTTTCTGGTAACTATTCAAATACACTTTGCACATAATAAAATTATTACAAGAAATTCTTAATTTCTGAGGAAATGGGGGGGATCCACTAAAAAGCAGTGGTTGTAGTTTGTGGATCCCCCAGAAAAAAAATGTACTGATAACATATATGTCATTTCCAGGCCCTGTTTCCAACCAGAGTCTTCAAAGTTGAGCCAGACGGCACACCGGACCTGGAAGGCTGCTATCTACCGCCCTCTCTGTACTGATAACATATATGTCTTGTTTTTATTTCCAGGCCCTGTTTCCAACCAGAGTCTTCAAAGTTGAGCCAGACGGCACACCGGATCTGGAAGGCTGCTATCTACCGCCCTCTCTGTACTGATAACATATATGTCTTGTTTTTATTTCCAGGCCCTGTTTCCAACCAGAGTCTTCAAAGTTGAGCCAGACGGCACACCGGATCTGGAAGGCTGCTATCTACCGCCCTCTCTGTACTGATAACATATATGTCTTGTTTTTATTTCCAGGCCCTGTTTCCAACCAGAGTCTTCAAAGTTGAGCCAGACGGCACACCGGATCTGGAAGGCTGCTATCTACCGCCCTCTCTGTACTGATAACATATATGTCTTGTTTTTATTTCCAGGCCCTGTTTCCAACCAGAGTCTTCAAAGTTGAGCCAGACGGCACACCAGACCTGGAAGGCTGCAATCTACCGCCCTCTCTGACGGAAGTTCTAGATTCCATGCTGAATTACAGCCCCTCCAAACGAACCTCTGCTGCCCGTGTTATGGAGTCTGCATTCTTCACCAATCCTCCAGAGTTTGCCGAAGAGACGGTGACGCAGATGGAGGTGGTAGCGGTTGATGGAGGAGATGTGTCTATGAATGAGAGTTCTCTGTGTGATATCTCTGAAGGAGAGGAGAATAAGCTTGATGTCACTGCACCAGCAGATCTTCAGACGCAGCGTTCACAACAGGTAAAAAGGGTTTGCTTCAAGAAATTCTTTTATATTGTACGACCTCTTATTATGAAGAAGAAAACATCAAGCATCTTAATAATATTCATATAATAATAATAAGATATTTGTATACCGCAAATTGCAAATTGTCTCTAAGCGGTTTAGAAGAAAAAAAAGTTGATAAGTATAAAAAAACAGAAATATGTGAAATTATGTTGCTCTGTTGTAATCTGTATGTATACTATGTTCAAACAAATCATGTCGCAAATCTGAACAAGCTATTTATGGTAAAGATAGATACTAATGTGCAATGTATGTCTTCAGACACATGCTCAATTTGAGAAATGTTCAGTCATTACCCTTGTATTAAATAAGGGCAAGGAAATCATCCATTCCAATTACTTGATTTCTATCTGACCTTTCATGAATGAAATCAACTGGTGGGGAAAGTGAAGACACATCCAGCCTTGCCTATGAAAGAACCCTTAACAAGCTGCAATGGAGCGTTCAAGAAATGTGTTTCATTTGAGGCTCGGATTCATTACAGTCACACTGAATTTGAAATAATGAAAGTCAAAGATGATAAATTCACTGTTCTGTCTAATTCTCTTTCCTATTTTTTTTTCTTTCTCTTTGTTTCTGTATAACTCTTTTAGACAACACCTGTTGATGTATCCCTAGAGACACCACCAGCGTCTCCTATCAAGGAATCCATGAAAGGACAGATAGTCCAGGGCTCGCCTGGACAGGTAGTCCAGGACTCGCCTAGTCACGTAGTCCAGGATTCACCAGGACACGTAGTCCAGGACTCGCCAGGACACGTAGTCCAGGACTCGCCTAAACAGGTAGTCCAGGACTCGCCTAGACACGTAGTCCAGGACTCACCAGGACTTGTAGTTGATCACTCACCAGGATGTGAGCAGGCCCATGATGAGACCCCTATGGATCAGGGAGAGGAGCAAGCAGCAGAGAAACCTGAGGCAGTAGTACAGGAAGTCAGTCAGTTCACCATGGAACCTGCTCACAAAGGTATGTCTGTAGTAAATGAAATCATGATATCAGCGAGTTTTCGCAACCGGCGACGCGACCTTCTACAACGGGGGTCGCACTCAGAGCAAAAAAATTCCGCGTAGCGTCCAAATCTACAACGGTATTCAGCCTGATTAGCGCTGGGAGTCGAGCTAGTACGGGGTGGCTAGCCCATTTAAATATCCGTAGTCGGCACTTGCGTGGCCAAGCGAAATGTCGCTAATGACTTGGGAGAAGGGGTGTGAGATTGTATTATCTGAGCTTCAATGACAACTGTAAATGAAATTCCCAGTCTATGGGGTTTACGAGCCAGTCAATAAGAGAAGTGTGATAGAATCTGGTTTTGGCAACGCTTTGGCATGTCTGACATGAGACCCAGTAGTTCTTGTCAAAAAGGTGATTAGATGAATTTGTTATATATTGTTTAAAAATGGTATCAAGTGGCCTGTAAGTATCAAGGTAACTGAATGAATCTATCTTCAAGCCGTGTTAGTTATGAACCAATGCTTTCATGGTTGTAGTAATGGATGATTAAATCAAAATGAGCTACGTATCAAACCGTACAGAATGAATTAGATCATTTAAGACTTTTAATTGAAATGTTCTTTACATATTTTTCCCATCTGACAGTTGAAGAAGAAGCTGGTGAAGAGACTTCAGACTGTGATAGTGGTAAGTCCTTGTCTCAAATCTTCTTAATTAACCTGTTGACTACTGAATTCTGTGATTTCCATAGGCTTAATACAGGGACCAACCGGTTCCCGTAGGTAATGGGTTAAGGGAGGAGTGTGATGTGTTCTTTCAGAAGAGAATGTGATAATTCAATATACGTTACTGTCAAGTCAGAGGTGTAGCATGCAATCTTCGTGGAGAAAAAAATTGGCAAATCACTTCAAATTTAGTTCATTCAGATAAGTACCCTCAAAGCTCTTTTAAGCCAATTCCCATTTTGGTCTTATAATTCAAACACCTGTTACAGTAGTCTTAATTCTCCTGGAGCTAGTCGTCCACAACCTTTGTTTTAATCGTATCATTTGGTGCAGTTAGGATCAGGGTTATCCCTACTAAGCTTCTAAGCATTAATTCTAATTACATCTTTGCCTTTTGTTTGCAGAGCCTCCTCCTCTTGAAGATGATGAGGTCATCCACCATGTACCAACACCGGTTGAGAGAAGCATCCCTTCAGAAGGTAAGTCTACTGAAACTCCTTCTCAGGACAAACTCTAAAGCAAAGGAACTTGTTTGATACCTGATAGCTCTATGGTTATAAAACACCTCTGCTATCGGAAAGAGAAAGTGAAGTACAGGGCCTGAGGGTGTTTCACAAAGATCCTAAGTTGAACTTATCTGTAAGTTGGACTTAACAATTATGGAAAGCCGTTAGCATCTTTGAAAATAATATGTAAAAGTTATTTTAAAAGGCATATAATGTCGATTCAAATCATTCATATTTTCTAGTATCAAGGAGATTTCATGTTCTTGATGTGGAATTTATGAAAAGTCTAAAATACTTGAATGTTTGCTTTTGAATACATTTTATTTTAAGGCTACAAATGGTTCTCCATCATGTTTAAGATCAACTTAGAGTTAAGTTTGACTTAGGATCTCTGTGAAACACCCCTATCTATTTGGTACAGCATTATGATTGATGTTCAGTTGCAATTACATGGTGAAAGATACCTCTAACATTTTGGAAAAGTTGATTATGTTGTAAAGAGGAACAACTGTATTTGTTCAAACCATCCCAAGCAATTGACAGCATAAGGCATGATAAAAAGTAATGGTTCAGTGTATTAAAGTTAGTTCCAATTTTGTCAGTTCACATCACTTCAGCCTTGTGCAGATAAGATGCAGCAAATATCTAAGTGTACTTTGCTTCATATTTGTGTATCTTATAGCACATAGCTCAGTGAATACACACTGGACCTTTGTTGCGTGCACTTACCATTCATTTACATAGAATAAAACCATGGCAGATTTTTTGCGGCGCTTTACTGTTTCATAAATGAACGAGCCTTTATAATGATGAATCTAGCAGTTGCAAGGCTTGAATTCAATAAGCTACATACAATACTCTTTCCAACATATCCTGACATAGATATGCAGTTGGAAAATGTAAATGTGATTAATCTTGATTGATTTCTTTAATTTCCTTTCTTTTGTTTGTTCCCACAGAACCAGTCAGAGTCACCAATGCTGGAGAAGAGGCTGATGATAATAGCTCCCCAGTTTGAGGTGTGATGCTATCTTCTTATCCCAAGTATCAACTAAGCATCCAAAATTGGACATAAATCCTAGCAGGAATTGTTTTGTATTACAGTTGTTTTATGTTCTAGAATTTTTCATAATAAGAGAAACGCCTTTTTTTATGTAGAGTTCATTTTAATATTGAACCAAAAAGTAAAGGTATTGATCAAGAGCAAATTTGCTTCAAAATGTTATGGATTAATCATGATAAGTTGGTTTTGATTTCAACTCAGAGTGTTTGCCTTTAGTTATTAGCAGCTGATTTGACAAAGTATTTTGCAAGTTGCGAACAGTATTCCTTGCCAAAATAGTATTAGCTTTTCTCCCTCTGATGATGTTGGGCAGAAATTCCATTTTATGTTTGCCAAGAAGAGGTTTTTTATACCTCTTTCAGATGTGCCAAAGATACAAAGCTGCATGCTTATGATTCTGTATTCATTTGTTGTTTTTGATATGTGATATGAGGATGAGGAAACGTTTTCTTTCTCAGATGTTTATGTTTAGATTGCCAACAAAAGGCTGTTCTCTTACCTCTTTCAAAATGTGCCAAAGGTTTTACAAATACAGACATGTGGTTCTGTTATGGAGTGTGTGATGTGCTATGTTGATGAATGATTAGGTAGAGTTGCTTCCATTCCATGAATTCTATAGAGGGGAGGTACCAATAAGTGCCTGGTTATGCATCTATGAATGATGCCTATACCGAATACTGAGTTTTTAGCTCTAGAATATTTAGAAGCTGATGCAGATGGTTCTCCTATGTAAGTGATGGGGCCACCTTACCTCTTTCCATTTCCATTAGAGGCAGATTGTATTGATTTATGTGACATTTGAGTCAACAGATTGTCGGGTGTAGTAGTAGTTGTTGAGATACATCTTGTGTAGTGAAGTTGTTTGATATTAATGTCAGGGAGATAGCCCAAGGTTCCTGCATGTAGCAAACACTCTTGAACAGTTCTTCAAAAACTTTATGCAGAGAGGAAGCTATAGTGGAAGGTTTATGATGAAGAGCAAAGGAAGAATGAACATGCTGAATTTACTTTTCTTTTCATTTGTTTCATAGTTTATTTTCTGATATATTCTTTAATCTTTACCTTACTTTATTTGATTAGATAATCCTGTAGTTTGAAGAGTTGCTGTCTGGCCCTGATTTATGACTGGAATTGGTATTGTCTGTGATCCGTGTTAAGCAACACCACCATTATTCCCCAAATGCCTGTCTTCATGAGTCGAGTTAGCACTCTCTATCACATACAGTTTGGAGAGACCCTTTTGGTCAGAGTGTACTTCCCGAGTGAACATGTGTAGAAGTCTTTAGTTGTACCGATATTGAATTCTCTTTCCACAAAAGTAGAACGGTCTTATGATAGATGGCGCCAGGATTAGAGATTAAAAGATATGTTGAATGTGTGGTCTCTTCACCACATCCTTTTATGAAAGGCCAAAGAACCATAATATTTGAATCAGATGATGAACTTACTATTTCTTCCCAAACGGTCGTGGTACGAGTCAGTGCTTTCTAGGTGTTCCTGACTACTGCTTACAGCAGGTGTCTCGCGTTTGCTGGCTTTTCCTCCAATTAGAATTGATGAACAAGCTTGACCAATCTTGGGCTGCTTGGTTAATGGCTTATCAGTATTACTGGTCTACCGGTAGATGTTTGACACGATTGTACACAGGATTTCAATACAAAAGAAACATCCCTATGGAATTTCAGCCTCTATTTCAGGAGCCAAACCACGTCTGCTTCTTCGCTCAAGTCTGTTCCAAAGAGAGCATGCGCTTGATAATATGGTGCGTCGGATATCTAACTTTAGTCAAACTTCCCTAGATTTCTTCTTTGGTGTAGTCTGCTTCCTTCAATCTCGAAGATTCTTGCAGAACTTTGGTGTTGTGTGTGTCACAAGGATAGGGTGCATGCGCTAATAATTAACAAGGTGCAAATAAAAGCAGCATTGGATCTAGCTGCTGCAGCCTCTCGTCAAGGCTGTCACAACATTGGCTGGGAGAGTGTTCCATGTGCTCACAGTTCTGGGGAAGAAGGCGTTCTGGTGTTGCTGAGTCCTGAATTGAGGTCTGATATATCCTTGTGAGTGAACAGCTCTTGTTGATCTGATGGGTTTGGTGATGTGTGCCTCTGAGTTGAATGGAACTAGCTGGTTGTGAATCTTAAAGAACATCACAAGGCGAAAGTGTTCTTGTCGCTGCCGGAGTGATGTCCATCGAAGCTCCTGCAACATTGAAGATACGCTGGATGTGTTGCGGTATTGATTCAATGTGTATCGCTTATTTGCCTAGTCATTACAAACGGGTTATTCTAATAGAATTTATATAGCCTTGTTCGATTTGCTAAAGTTTTGGTGAAATGGATGATTATGTCCAATCTGACTGGTACTTTGTGTCAGAATTGAAGCACTTTCTTCGCTGCCGAATGTAGGCAAAGTGCATTCTGGAGAGCTTGCACTGACTTCCTCTCCCATGGAGGACCTGTGTTCCAAGGTCAAGGCTCTTGAATTCTGTCCTTGATATCTTGTGTGTGTATCAATCAACCATGATCTCGGGTTGTTGAGTTCATCTCATCCACTTTTTGGCATCGGGGTATGTAGTTGTGCTTTCCGGTTTGCAGGTAATCACTAGAAGCACTCGTCTTGAAGGATTGTATGTCCTTGGGTGTTCCATTTTATGGTGATGTTGGCAGGAATGTGGATAGAAAACAAAAGGAATCGTCATTGAGAAATTTGCGTTTTTAGCTAGGGTGTCTTCCAAGCAAGTTTGTATCCCTCAGAGAATTACAAGGTGAATGTAGTAGATGCTCTTGCCTCCTTTGTTTAGGACCTTGGTCTTCCGGTAGGTGATAGGAATGCATTATGTGGTGAGATTTGATTTGATATGAATCTATTTTCGTATAAAATGAAGTTCAATAATCTAAACATTACACAATATGTACACATACTATTAGAGATAAATGGCTGGATGGATGGCCGGCCGGCCCTACTCGGCATCCAAACACATGGTGACCCTGTTCAAACGAGGGGTAGGAAGGATTTTGGATTGGTTGGTATGTGTGCTATATCCTCTTTGGCATGGTTACGGTCTTTGATTCATAACGACCTGTAGCTTGAATCTTGACGCCCCTTTCGTGGCGTGGCTTTTCAAAAAATGAACCCTCGATGGGATCTTCAGTAGGGTTGAGAAGGCACCTCGTAGATATTTTCGTGCTGCAGACTTTTGGTAACTACATGTGCACTCCTGGAAGACTCCTTGTTTTGGGATAGCCTCGTAGCTGATGTGATGTACTGTGGGAGGCAGGTAGGATAGTATTGGAACAATTTGTTGTGTGAGGTGATTGCATCCCTGAATGGGCATAACAAGGTCAAAAGTAATATGCATGCAGATGATTTTACAGACCCCTTTCAAATTTGACCACCCATATTATTCAGAAATTCCCTGAAGTATCTTGAAATCATGTTTGCTCTTCCTTTTGGGAGAATTTGTACCTTGATACCCAGTATGTGCTATACCTATTGTACATGACTCTAAATGGGGACAACTTGGTAGAATCCTGTATGGTAGTGCGATATGCAAAGAGGATGGTGCTACTCTTCTCATCCCAATCCGCACAGTCCCCTCTCATCGCCTTTTCCAGACCTTTGATTAAGGTTTGATTAAACCTTTCACACAGGCCATTTGTTTGAGGGTGATATGCTGATGAGACATGGTGCTTGGTACCAGTCAGCTTCAGCATCTTTGCCACTAAGTTGTTGTTGAATTCCCTTCCCTGGTCGGTGATGATTGATGCAGGAAAGCCCAACCTATGCACAGAGAAAAAGATTATTGTAGGACTACAAAAAAAAAGGAAAGATTTGACAATTAGTTCACTTTGGTAGCCTAATTTTAAAAGTTGTGAACCAATCAGGTTCCCTAGTCCAACACCTGGTCATTTCTAGACGTGTGTATCCTCTCTTCAAACAAGATCGAATCCAAGAAACTGGGAGCTTCTTTCTAATCTCCCTCAAGCATCAAAATATTTTGCATATTATCACAAGATGATTCTACATCTTTTAATTAAACCCTCATGCATCTCACAACACACAAATCATTAAAGCAGCAACAATTTTTAAAACACGCCCAAAGTTTTACCCCTGGGTATGACTGGTGGTTTGAATAAATCTGGCCTCACTTACCCATCCTGATCATGCACAGACATTAACATAAACATTAATATGTAGGAGGTTCGCAATAATATATACATGTATATATTGGAAGAGAAAGCCACACCAGAACATTTGAATTACAGAAGTTGATCTGAAAAGCCTCTGCTCGGAAGTCCATGTATCAAGTATGCTGGTCTTGGAGAAATGAAGTGTGATGAAGTTCTCACTATGAACATGACTTACAAAGAAAGAAAAGACAAAATATACAGTTCCTCAGGTAGACAAAGGAACATCCCTTCACTGCTATTATGTAAAAATGTGTAGAACAGGTGAATATGCATGTGACACCTGTTCTACACATTTTTACATAATAGCAGTGAAGGGATGTTCCTTTGTCTACCTGAGGAACTGTATATTTTGTCCTCTTTCTTTGTCCGTCATATTCATAGTGTCTATAGGCCCAGATATTCCGGCATGTAAAGGATCCTCATGTAAAGAAGATACTGAGTATTGAGAGTTATGTAGTAAGCGAGACATCCCTTGATGGATTAGACAGAGGTTGAAAGAGGATTCTAAGAGTCCGTTTGTGGTATTGACTCTGGCCTGGTATACCGCATCATTTCTTGAGTGGATGTTATTTGAGTTTGAAATGTTAAAGAGTGTCGGAGTAAGATATACTTGCTGGATGCAACGTGTGGATGAGGGCATGAAATTCAAACTCAAAATATGTCAGAATGTTTTTCAAAGATGTGTAAGAACGACCGGAAGAAATGAAAGTGATAACATTTTTTAAGATGTGGTCAACGTCAACTTTGCTTAGAGATGATACCAGATATGTGTTGTTTGGTAGTCGAAAGCGATTAGTCTTTCCCATTCTTTACTTCTGTTATTCCTCCCAATATATTTGTTTTCTTATCATTTCTGGTTTACATACAAGTAGATCTGTAGCAAAGTTGTTGATTCTAATCTTAGTTCTCTATTAGGAAACAAGTCAAAGTGGTTTGTTGTGGTTACGGAGGATTATGTATCAAAACTTCTTCTGTCAATGATGTTCAAATTAAGGAACATTAGTTTGAGGTATTATGTGAGTCAATTGGCATTGAAATACAGTTGCCGATACGAGGTCAGGTCTGTAAGAAGTTTTTCAAGTTTTGTATTCATTCAAAAGTAAATTGATCTACAGGGTTTGTAGATGACACCTATAAAACCAGAAGAAAAGAAGAGTATCATGTTAAAAGTTCTACAAAAATGCTTCTAGTGCATTATTTAGTTTTCCAGCCTGATTTCCAAAGATTAATCAATCCAATAAACAAGAAGTTTTAGACTCTTATGATATATGTGCAAGTTGAAGGCTGATATAAGTTCTACTTTGCTGATGACTTTTTTGGTCAATGTTTTGTATTCATTGTTACATGTATATGCATGCTTTTAGTATGTTCTGTTTGTGTTTGATTGCCAGATGGATGGCAAGTCCAAGATCTAAATAAAAGATCATATATTGAACAACAAAGTATCCCATTGTTATTGTGTATTCCTTTTGTGTATAACTCTTATAGTTGTGTAATTCATGTTTTATAATAGCTTGGATCTAGACATATGTCATAGCTTATAATTCCATGTACCGGTAGTCTTTTGAATTAACAAAAATATGATTAAAGAGAAGGTTGAGTTCTGGGAAGAGGTGAACACTAATTTGTGAGCGTTATCATTGTAATTATGCAAGTGTGGACATATGTTCCTGTAGTCCCATATACATCTTTCTGTGTACAGTGCTTGTAACTTGGGCCAAATTATGATGATTCCAGAACCTTGCAGTACACACTTATAGTTATATGCTAGGTGATCAGCATTTTACTCTCCACCAATCAGAATCACAGATCTTATATTGTAATTGATTTTAGTGATGTATCTTGGCAACTATTTTATGCAACAGTCTCTTGGTTTAATAAGTAATACACTGGCAGAATTTGGAAAAGTTGAAGGGTCCAATATATTTTCTTGATTTTCTCATTTTCTCAGGATAAGTAGTGGTATTTTTTTTTAAACACAAGAATGTTGAGAAGTCAAGGATTTTGAAGGAAATGTGAGCTACTGATCAATATCTTTTGCTACAGCTGATTCCCTCGATACATGAACATGTTTCAAATGTTGATGAAATTGTTTCAAGTCTTGCAACTCACAGGTAATCAAGTAAAGTTTCCAACGTAAGGAATAATTGTGAATTCTAAAGTGAAAACTATTTAAATGGAAAAACGGATATATCCAGCCAAATAAATCATTCCTGTCCTAACACTTTTTGGAAGGCTATTTAATGAAATCAAACATCAAATCAATCTTTGAAAAACTAAATTAACTAATAAAAATTAAAAAGTTCACCAAATAGAGGTCTTTTGCTAACGATGTGTATTACCTTCAAGTTGGAGAGGCATTCGTAATTCACGAACAACAGGTCAACCGTCAATTAAATCACAAATGACAAGAATACAGATCAAAACATTTTATTTACAATATAGTCAAACATGTACACACATAAAATGTAATTTATTTGAATACATTAACTTTGTAAACATTTAAGATACCCACAGGGATACAATTTGAGAAAGCTCTGCCTTAAGTAATTCTAAGCAAATCTGCCTAAAATTATAATATTAATGGAGGCATGGGCATTCAACAAAAAGTATACAACAACCACAACTCTGCTATTAGCCTATCATAAGGTTTATGTGTAGCTGCTTGTAATGTAGATCCTATAAGGTGCTCCCATTCTCATATACCCCTTGTTAATCATAACATTTAATACTCTAATATTTTATATTTAGTGAAGACATTACGTTGATGATTTCACAGAAAGGTGTATTTTCTTCTTTTTGGGTCACATTTCTTTGAATACTCAAAAACCTATCAAATATCACTCACAGATCACACAGGGTACTGACAATTTATTACTGGTATATGAATCACTGATCATATAAAAAGTCATAATTTCTTATTATTAAACTGAAAACTTGGTTTGAGAATACGACGACTAGGCAGCTATATGGCAGAAGAATGACAAAGAAACTAGACAGTATACATCCATAAGTGTCCCACAAACATTTTCTCTTTCTAATGGACATAACAATTTCATATAGTGACTCTAGCACTCCACTCACCCGTATATGGGCATGTTGACTTTAACAAAAACTATTAACTTGGATTTTTAAAACATTCTTGCATCTTGTGTCTATTGTAGTAGGAAAGGTTCACCTGGCTTGAATAGGAGCAAGGTGGAGAAGAGCTGTGACATTATTTTCTACCTTTAACACTTTTTTGAATTGATGCAGACCACTTTCACTTTTTTCAAAGATAAATATTTGTTGTTAAAGTGTCTTCATCAATCATGGTATGAAGAAAGAAAAAAAATCAAAACACTTTTTCCTATTGTCGTTCATATTCAGCCAATGTCCTTGTCCATCCAGATTTACAGATCTAAATGTGGTTGTATGACAGATATCAAAGTGCCGTGGCTCTCCAGAAAAAGTGTCTCGTAGAGAATCGAAAGAATCTGCAGGTATTCCAGATAGCATTCATTGACATCTCCTTGTTCATTGTTCAGAGTCTCAATTAATTGTAAGATAAGAAAGAGATTTATTCAGCAGCTTGTTCCTCCCCTCCCCCATCACCACCCTCAGCTGGTTCACCCTCGGCTGGTGCATCAGCAGCCTCAGCAGCCGGTTCTTCTCCTCCTTCTTCCATCGGTGTTTCTCCTTCTTGTTGACCCTCCGCTGGCTCTGCTGCTGGTGTCTCCTAGGTATGAACAAGAGAAAAGAAAGGGTGTGTTATCATCATAATACATTCAATTTCATCAACATTTTAGGGATTACCGGTATAGCCACTGGAAACTACTACTAAAAATTGCATGTTTGAAAATGTAAATAAATTAACATGATAATAAAGCCTTGAAAACTAATGGGGTTTCCTCAACTTGTCGTTATTTGTTATAAAAAGCTGAATAGTATTATAAATAGCCGACTTGTGATATCATGCTCAAGAGGATACAATAGTTTTACAGACGATCCAAATATGTGTTACAATGAGATAATTTATTTTTTTTTTCTTCTTCAAAATGCTACAGGAAAATACTCGGATGAATTTTAATGCAAGACATGCAAAGTAAGCAACCTAATAAGCACTCTTTTCTTCTTTTGGAGCTGAATAGGTTTCTACCTAATAAGTGGATTAATCTAAATTGAAATCTAACCTCCTGTGTTTCTTGAGTTTCCTGGTTTGCTTGCTTGGCTTCATCATCCCCGGCCTCTTCACCCTCCATCACTGTCTCTAGGTTAGGTGCTCCAGGCAGATTGGAGCGATCCTTAGGAGCTGCATTCTTCTCTGCTGTCTCAGCTTCCTCTCTAGCTCTCTCCTCAGCCTGCTTGGTTGAGAGAATGAAGGTTCATAAGCAAAAGATGGGTAAGAAAATATGATGCAAGTTGTATAAACATCTAAGTAAATATTCTAAGCTTGCTTCTTTAAAGCCCCTCTGCACTAGTTTGGCCAGGAGGGATTAGACCTCCCTGCATGGTTACTGACAGGTTACCTCATCAAATCAGCTCTCAATAAACGTAAGAAAAAGGGGATCATGGGGGACCAATGGTCACCCGCTTAGGCATTATTTGCTACATTAAGTAGCTATAAGTAGTGCAGCCGGGCTTTAAAGCAGTTCATCAGATGAAATATATTTGTTTGGTAAATCTGAAGAAATGTGCTGATCCATTCAGAGATTGCACTTTACACATCACGGTATACAACTGAAACTTTGAGTGTATGTTTTGTCAAAATATTGCATTTTTCTTTTAATCTACAATATGCGAGTTATAATTATGCATTCCTGGAACGTAAAGTACACATACGTGTATGCATCAATAATATGCTGTAAACGATGAAATATTTGTGATACATCAAATTTCATGAATTTCATGATTTTTGCGATAATAACAGTGTTTACAGTAATACTTCAGTCCTATTTGTCCACTTTTTCTTAACTTGTTTCATTGAACAGACTTTGTCAATTCAATAAGAATGACTTTCATGATTAGTGTTTACGGTACTTGAATTAGTTTCATGTAAATGGATGTTTACTCAATCTGACAAATCAGAATCAGAGCAGCATATCTAATTTAAACAGAAATGTTGAGGGGAAAAAAAATCATGTTCTGTCTTTTTTTCTGAGTCTTTAACATATATATTATGGGTAAGTCTGATCAGGACTTAGATTCAATTTATTTGATCTATAAATGAGACAGAAAATGGGGATGGGGAGTACTCACCTCTCTTGCTTCTTTCTCCTCTTGTGCTAACCTCTCTGCTTCTGCTCTCATCTTTTCTTGTCTCTCCTTCTCTTTCTCCGCCTCTATCCTCTCCCCGTCCAGTCTGACAGCTAACTCTGCTTGCTGAGAATCAAGAAGGCACAATCAAGTTAGATACCTTGTTAGGTTGGGTTGAGTATTAAAGGGACTTGGTAACATTATTCAGATGAGAGAAAATGATGCTAAGGTAATGATTTCAATGCTAGATGCACAATTAAAGATAATCTGAAAGTGGAGTGAAAACAGTATTAATGATAAAAATTGGGGGAAATTGATCTGATCGATTCATTAATTCTCCCAACTATATTATTACAATTTAATTACATTTTAGGTGAATGTAAATCGTCACAAAGCAACGAATTGGCTTTATATACCATCCCAGACATTTAAGTGTCGAAAGATTTTTGAAGGCCTGTCTTTTTTTTCATGGTTTGGAAAATTCAAAAATGGTTGGGAGAATTTACTGTTAGAGGGTGTCGCACAGTGACACCTTCAAAGATAACCATAAATACCTTTGTGGTTTGAGAATTTGTTCAGGACTTTTTGCATGTTAGAGGGTAAGTACAGTAGAAGGAATATAATAAGTAACATTTATAGAAAATAGAAAAATTCTTACATTCTCTATACACCCTCATGTAACATTAATATAAGTGCATTGGATCATTGAGTAAAGTGCTCAGGTATACGAGACAACATCCTTCTGGCTCTCAGCAGATGTCATGTAAATCATGTAGTTTAGAGTCAACAAAACAACACATAATGCATTTTGGACATTTTCATCTACATCTACACACAAGATTCACATTGCTTGTAAATGTTTCTGATAAAATGCATGATTTATAAGCAAACCTCATTTGCGCAGACTTCATTCTCCTTGTATTTATTGAGCCATTTTGCGATGTATTCAATTGGATCAAGGGGTCTCTTCTCTGCTACCTCTGCCAAAGCTCTAGTCAGGCAGTCTCCAAGATGTTTCTTTAGATATTCTGTGTCCATGTTGGATTATGAAACTGGTATAGGATGAAATTAGCTGTAGCGATAGAAACAAAAAGAAACAGAATAAATACAGATATTTTTCACCCACATACCGGTATTGCAAATGAAAACTTTATACCAGAGGTACAACTATTCTACAGCAACCACTGACTCATTCCTTATGTAACTTGCCTGTAAAATCATCTGCCACTCACTTAGTATTAAAAAAAATTCCACTTGAAAACAGATTTAATTACTTTAGACTCAAGGCATTCAAATTCAAATGATTTTATTTCCCATGCAAAACATAATACAAGAATAATTATATCACAAAAAATATGCAATAAAACGACACAACATCTGTAAGGTCTATGGAGATGTTATAAAGCTGACAGACTATTTCAGCGAGAGCTGACAAACATTAACATCTGTGACATCCTGTGATGTTGATTATAGTTCTTCTGAAAGGATATTCCTAAGAGTCTAGAGGTTTTGAAGTTAAAACAATTAAAGGCTCAAGCTGTTTTAAAATGTAAAAAATAGATAGGGTCAATAGACATTACTTTGAATGAAAACAAGCTACATCACTTCCATGTGAAAATGTGTGTTTATAAGACCTAAAATATTGAAAATTCATCTAGTAATGTGCAAATTTGCAAGAAAGAAGATTGATGTCCTATGGAGATCTTCTTCCTGATGAGCAACCACAATCAACAAGCTGAAAGTACTGTCACTTCTAAAGGAGGGCAGTGTTGCACATTGTAGTAACCTGTGTTCTTGTAAGATTAATTCAGTTATCTTGTTGATGGTAAATAAAACAAGGGGGAAAAAAAAGTGTAGTAGTAGGGTGGGCTCTTACTCCCATCTTGAGATCCTAAGTTTCTTTATGATTGGAAGGCCCAAGTCTGCACACTCAAGTCATAAGACCTGACTAAATCTGAACAAGAATTTCTCTCAAAGTCTAATGCTAAATTTTATATACCGTACTTGCCGGCGTAAAGGCCGCACCCCCGCATAGGCCGCACCCCCAACTTTGACATTTCGTAGAGAAAAAAAAAAAAAAAAAAAAAAAGGAAAAAAAAAAAAACGGACCAAAGAAAATAATTGTAATTTTCCCGTAGAACTCTATTTCTCCTACAAACTAATACCAAAATTATCAATCATTTTATAAATTTACAGGAAGTTAACCTAAAAAATGATCGTAATTTAGCAAATCTTCATCGATTTTTAGGCAGATTAGCACATTCATGGGACACTAGAGGGCGCTTCGCATGCATACAGAAACCTGAATGGCCAACCTATCGCAGGGTGGAAGCATGGTAGAAGGATGTTTTTTTTGTTTATAATGTTATCCGGTCTTACCCCTATCGTACCGTCAAATGGAGAAAATAAACAAGCTTTTGTATTGTTATTAGAGATCTACCGAGGTTAGTTTGTCGCTTTAATTAATTAGATAGTCTCAATTATAATTCAGAATTATCTTACTGAAAAGTTAACAACACCGATGATTGCGCTCTGTGCATCTCCGAAGGTGCGTTGGATTTGTTAGCAACTCCAGCCCCGTAGCTCCCCACCACAGAGTGTGTGAGTAAGGTACCAAAATCATACCTTACTCACACACTCTGTGGTGGGGAGCTACGGGGCTGGAGTTGCTAACAAATCCAACGCACCTTCGGAGATGCACAGCGCGCAATCATCGGTGTTCTTAAGGACATTTTTACAACTTTACAAGTACGAGTTTCTGGTCAGTTTTTCTTCTTATTTCTTTGGTTGCACAACGATTAAAAAGATAACTTCTTCAAATTTGCTGCTGACGTGGTTCAGAAAAGATCTTGTCCGATGTTTTTTTTTAAAGTCAATTTTGTTAATATATTTTGTTGTATGAAGTTGCCTACAAATAATGGACGTGCTGTTTTGACTTGCGATTTTTACTCTTTCGGCGTAAAGGCCGCACCCCGACTTTTTGATATTTTCTCTTCCAAAAATACTGCGGCCTTTACGCCGGCAAATACGGTACATGTAATTCATGATAGATGTAATCTAAAGTAAAGGGCAACTTAGTCAAAATCTCATCAAACATTGAGCAAGAATGATGTAGAGTCTAGACTACATGTAAATTTTCATTAGAAAAGGTCAGTGTCATTTTAATATTGCAAAAATAAACATGCCCCATGCCTGAGCACTCAAATATTTAACACCGATCTAGGTTTAGTGAGTGATTTTTTACACATTTGTTTTAGACTACTTCTGAAGAAAAAAACAATGAAATTCGAAATTTTAGACTTTTCACAATATTTTTATTCATTTTTGTTACAAATTTGTATTCCTCTTAGTACAGGAATAAAACTTTGTGTTCACTGCACATTTTGTTTCATCAGAATCAGGCAGTTACATGTAGATCTATGCAAAAACATGTTAATAATACGTTTACGAGAATGGTTGTTGAGAGAAAAATACAGCCAAAGCAAAGGCAAAGCCAAAGCAAAGCAGGCTTGATTTGGCTTTGAATGTTTGGCTTTGGCTTGTAAAACTCTTAATAGAACATGTGAGCAACAGCATCGAGATATTGGTGATTCTTGTCTCATGATGGCTACGTGTTAAACACCACTCCGATATAGCCTAGTTGAAATGTCGCAGATAGACACATGCACCGTCGTCGCCGATTTATAAGCTCGGTAACAAATTTTACAGGATAGACACTACACAAGAGTGGGCATATGGGACCGTTACACACTTTTATCTTGATGTTCACAGTCGAAGTTCAATTTAAATACAAAGATATGTCTACAATATTATTTGAGCCAAAATTTAAGATTACTACAATATATCTCACCGTTTTCTGATCTCTCCTTCTTTTATTTACTCACTTCCTAGGCTGGATTAAGGTTCGGTTTATGATACGGTTGCCAAGACAGATTTTTTTTCTGTATTCAAAACAAGCTCGTTCAATGTTATTTGAGAATTCATCACTAAATTGCATATCAGCTTTTTTTTGCAAATATAACAAATATTTTAAAATATACATGAAATAATGAATATATTTTTTTATGAATCGCTTAATTTTTTTTAAATACAATTATATCATAACATGATATGTGAACCTAATTTTATGAATATTCGTGACTTATCGCTGAGCCGAGAGTTCTAACATAGAAATGTCATCGGCATCCCCAATCCACACATAGTGACCCCACGGCCATCATCTCTCAATGGTGACAAACATTTTACCTGTCTTTCACGTCGATTGATTTTTATTCGACAAGCTTCCAACATACAGCAATTTACAATAATAACCATAGAGATATATACTTAATAAGGCTAGAGTGCGGACTCGTCATACGCGCCCGTTCAAAGCTCTGTGCGCGCATGGAGCGCGGTCCGCCATTACTAAGGAGGGCACAACTTCGAGAAATACCCGGATGTTCCCTTCGAAACTGTGCTACTGATATGCAATGTGAAGCTTCATTTTTCGGGTTGATTTATCGGTTTTCGAGTATGAAACGTTATAATTGTGGTATTTTGCATAATGCATGAACCCTACTCATGCCTCAGTCATGGTATCTGGTGTAGGTCAAGATTAATTACGGGTTTTATGGTGAGGTAAAAGGGACACAAAAAGCTATTTATATTTCAGTATATCTTCAATTTTTCTTCCTCTTTGTCAATATAAAACTGCGATATTATGACATCAAATATTACTTGGCTTTCAACCAATCAGAATCAAGCATTTGGGACTTGTATTTGATATTTATGTCATGATATTAAACAAATTTTTATGCTACAGAGCCAATGCCGGGGGCTAATGTCTTTCTAATTCAGTTATTATGAGAGCCAGGGTTTATTGATTTAAAACGCTTTAAAGGTAATATATTCATTTTATGTTTATGGCTATTATAAACAGATTGATACTTATAGATTTGGGATAGAGATGGGTATGTAGATAGCTAGACACGTAAATAGATGGATAGATAGATATAATATAGAAGGATAGGTAGATAATGGAAATGCAGATAAAGGACGATACTGAAGATAGGAAGAGGGGGAAGGAAAGAATAATTATACACATTTATTTAAAAAAAATTATGTTATTTACTCATCCAATCATTCATCCATCCATCCAAACATTCTTTTTCTTCTTCTCTCACTCATTTTATATCAAATTCACACCTTATGTCTTTCACCCATTTCTTATCTCTATAAAATCTCTATTTTTGTCTGAAAGAATAATTCATTTTTTTACAGTTCACTATAAATATATATGAATATTCTTTAAAAACAGCTGATCATTGATGTAATAATTATTTATTCACACCACTTTTTTTCTCCATAAATAATATTCTCTTTGATACAGTGTATTTCTTATTTTCTTCATCAACCAGTTTTAGAAAATAAACTTATAATTAAATTTGAAGAAAAAAATGAATAAATGAACCTTTTATTACCACACGGCACACGTGTGTTGATATTCTACAGCATAGGCATTTAAGTTTTGACATTTTATCGGACATAATACTGCAATAATACATCACAATTGAAAGGACAGACATTGCAAAAACAACACCTCAGATTTTAGCCCCAAATTTACTGTCACGGATCATAGGCAACACAACCACAACAAATTGATTCGCCACCAAAGACAAGCATTACACATCCCAAAACCGGCACAATAACTCCCAAAACATAAATGTCAGGAGGCCAATGTCTATGTGTCAAGATGTCAGCGATAACGAACACTTTATTAACTAGTCTTGGCTCCAAGCGCACGCAGGCGTGTCACATTTACTAATAATACAAAGACATTTCATCGAGTAATAAATGCAAACCAGAAATAGTAATTGAGCATATATACTCCAAGTCACCTGTATTGCTATGAAGAACTATAATTGAAGAGACTTACATCTCAGGATACTGCACTACACTATTCAGTGAAACCTCATAGTAACATGGTCTTTTGACATCATTATTCATCAGGTATAATAATAAATTTGAAACTTATTACCCTCAAATGTACACAGTAGATACAACAAGCCAAAGAGTGCACAATCTTATGGGTTTACATCTAGTGACATTATTCCATATAATTTTTCTGTTATCAAATCTCTTCAAAAGCAGTTTTCCATTTTGGAACAAAATTCAAACCTATGTACAAAACGATCTATGGGTGTGTATATGGTGTGCATTACACAGGCTTTTCAATTGCCACACATCTGTGAATTCTTCTCGTTTATTGAAAATGGGCTCACTTGATGTGAATTTCTTGCTTTTCATCTTTAATGATGTAAATCACTTGGTTGAGAGCAATCCAGACAATGTTATAAAAAAGGTCTACATGTTTATCTCAGGTTATCCATACTGTACCTGCAGAACCAAAGCACATGTAGAGTGCAAATAATTTGCAAAAATTATAGCAACTGAATCAGATACAGCAGGTACAATCATGAAGCTTATAGAGTAAATATTCAAATACAGTGTACCTCACAACAACTAAAAATTCAAGTACATTTTGTTTAACCCCTAATGTAATCAACTCTTCTAAGTTCCACTTTAGTTTGCCTTCATGTAAAGTTAACAAACAGAAAATTATGGTTAGGTTGTGCAACTGTCACAATGTGTCCCAAAAATTTTATTTCATTACACAGAACAAAAGTCTCAGATTGTTCTGTTTTTTTAAAAGATTATTGAAAGCTCTCTCCAGTTTTAAATGGCTTCACAGTCAATCATCCAGTGGATAAGCTATGCAGACAAGAGGCAAAATATAAAAGACCGATCTGTCTTTGTAGTTTGTACGAATGAAGTTCTATATGTTATGTTTTGTTTTTCCTGAAAATGCGTTCTCTCCAAAGTTGTGTTGAAGTAGGTCAAGCTGATCCTGGCTAATGAGCTTGCTTTCGTGGAATTCCTGCAAGAGAGTCCTGGCTTTTCCATCTCTCCTGTTTAGCTTGTTTCACCACTTTAAGCTGTTTCTTGGCATCCTGCACTTGCTGTCTGGTTATATTCAGTTTCTAATCAACTCAGACAGAAAAAGAATAGTCATGTTCTTTTGTAATGTCATAGGGTTTCTTTGGAGGCACGGGAACACTTTCGGATGTTGTACATGGTTTTGCTGGGAGTCTTGAGCCATGGGTCTGTTTATAGGGAGGATGTCCAGGAAAGACAGTAGGCACAGCTCTAGGAATGAGATGTGGTGTGTAACATCCTTTCCTCTCTTGAGTGTATTCCTGCATTACAATAAAAGCAAAAGGAAACAATAATGAGTTTTTTCTCATAACATGACAATTGTTCTACTATTCATGCTATTTCATGTGATTTTTAAGACTGAAACTGAAAGCAGCTTCCAGCCAAATAAATAAAATAATAATGATGTCAGCAAGTCATAAGCAAATTTGATAGAAATAGTGTAGTGTGCGATGGGATTTTTAGGCTAGCCTAGCCTAGTTGGATAACTCCTGTGATGTGAAATATGGCAGGCTAGCCTGGCTTAGACCAAAAGCTTCAGTCTCTCTATTTCGTCGGTTGTTCTACTGAGACTGCGTCTGGCTCCACTAGACCTCTGATTATATTATGGGGAATGTCAACAAATGTCAGTTTTATTAAAGAAATGACCCATATCAGACGGTTATTTCTGTCTAACCTGGCTTTGCCTTTCGGGCTTTAGAAATTAGAGACTAGAGTTTAGATCTAGAGTCTAGAGTCTAGATCTTAGATCTAGAGTCTAGTCTACTATTAGTCTAGTTAAAATATAAAGAAGTTGACATTTGATTTTTATCTTGAAATTAGATAAGATAAAATTAATTATATCATTTTATTCTAGACTTTTCTTTAATAGAATCAAGCTCATGGAGTTATATTTCCGAGTTGGACTCTCTGGCTCTTGGAGTTGCGAGCGACTCCAGCGCAGCAGAATTTTCCCCATCACCATCCCCAGAACCTTAACCCATGCCTGCCCCAGCCCGGCGGGCGTGGACTGGCGCGCTCCGCTGCTGCAGGAGCTGCGGTGGCTTGTCATGAGACAACCCGGGTACAGACTACAGTCACTGCATAAACTACATTTTTAGCTCTAAAATCTCCTTATTAATCAACATAACATTAAGAAGAACTTACTTGTGAAATATTATGCAGTTCCCTTTCTTTCTTCGGTTCGAACATCCCAATGCAACGCACGAACCTGGCTTCTCCAATTTTTTCCACGTATGTTGTGCACAGTATCTTGTTGGGTCGTTCGTTTTTCTGCCCTCCTTTGTAATGGCGGCCACCGCTCCTGGTCCGAACAGCAATTTGAGCGAGTACGCCCTCTAGTGTTAGTAGTATATATCTCTATGATAATAACAGATCAAAAATAAGTCAGCTTGATCAGGATAACCCACGAAAGCTCGAGAGCTAATTTCTAGTGGGGTCCCTCAGTGGCGGATCCAGGAATTTCTTACGGGGGGGGGGGGGGGCACAAAATGGCATGGGATGAAATCAGTAGAGTACGCAGGATTTTTACAAGGGGGGAGGGTTAACATTTTTAAATCGGGCCGAAAATTTCGCAACTAAGCGGGGGGGGGGGGGGTTAGAGGACATATATTTTTTTGTTTTGGTCCCCCCAAAAAATCGCAACGACTCAGCCAGTCGTGAATAAGCGACCTATTATTGTATATTGCTGTGCACATTTTTTAATTTATTTTTTTGCTTCCGAAAGTCACTTTTGCTATTTTCATATCCTCTGGAAAAGTACTCGTCAAGATAGATAGGTTCATTAAGTAACTTAGATGCTTAAATGAAACCATCGCACCATCTTTTAGAAATTCAGCTGGAATCATGTCTAACCCAGTACTTTTTTATACATTCAACTTACGTAACTCTTTGAAAACAAATTGTTCACTGATTGGTAATAACTCGAACCTGTTTTCACGTACACCTTTTCTTTCGTAAAACTCACGAATACAGAATACAATCATTGTCTGCGCTGAAAAAGTTTTTGGAAGGGGGGGGGGAGTTTGTCTACTAATTTGGCAGCCACATTTGTGAAATGAGAATTGAATTCATCAGCGATTGCCATCTTCTCATGACATAATTCCCCATCAATTTTAATGACAGATTCTTGTTCTTTTCGCTTCTTATTTTTCAATCCTAAGCTTTTTAGATTCTGCCAAAGCCTTTTCGAACCTTATTTATTTTCTTCATCGTTTATGGAATTTTTTAACCATGTTTCAGTGAAAGCAATAAAAGGCAGTCTTTTTCTTTTAAAAAGAATTCTAAGTTCCGATATCTTGTTTAGAATAGACCTCACATTAATGTGTACAAAATGAAGACCTTTAACTTTAAACTTTTCTTCAAATTCTTGATAAAGAGAAGTGTTTTCATCTTTGCCAGTGGTATGGCTAAATTATTCTTGCTATCGCTTGCTTTTCAGGTGTAACGCGCGTTACCTTAAAATAGTTTTCTCTTAGTCTATCCTCATTTTGGCTTTCTTTTTCTAGACAATCGTCAGTAAATAATGAGTCACAAAAAGATGGCAGACAACATGTTAATTCAACTTCTCATCAGGGCATTCATAATATAACCTGCGGTACTCTGAAAAACTGATAGCATGACAATTAGTGTAAAACCATTTTTTACAATCAGAACACAGAAGGCCGTGTTGATTACATTTGACTGGCTTATCACAGTTCCCACAAGGGAACTTATATTTCCGACCGTCAACTATCATTTTCGGATCATCACTTAATTCAATACCCTTCTTACAAATTGAAGATATTTCGCCCAGTCTTTCATGTCCACCTTGCATGGCCGAGCTTATTTTATTTCATTTCATTTATTCGTTTATGTATTCTTTATACAAAATACACAATGTGAAATACATTTGCACAACATGATGAAGATCAATTTATTATTGGGAAGGGGAGAGTAAAGTATGCAAAATATCCCAATAGCTATAGCCTAGGCCATAGGCGCCGGAAGTGGGGGGGGCAGGGGGGGGGCAGTTGCCCCCCAGTCAAAATTGTGGGGGGGGGGGGCAAAACGCATTTTTGCCCCCCAAAAACGCCCCCCCCCCCCTCTAAAAAAAAAAAAAGGGCAATAATGGAGTAAAGATGGTTTGTATTTTTTAACCCCACAGAACATAACAATAATAAAAACCTGGAATAAATCACCTATACAATTCCATTCAAAGAAAAGGAAAGTTAACAGGAATGAAATTTCATAAACATTAGGCATGCCACCTATATTTATCAATGGAAGTTTTTATAATAGCAATACACGCATATCGTGGACATATTGTGAGAGAATGGGAAAGCGTGTCTGTTTTTTGTTATAGGGGTGAGAAGACATGAGCCCCTGAACGCTGGCGTACTGATGGGGGGGGGGGGGTGTTTCTTATTCGATACCAGTGATTTACAAATTTTGTTGAAATGGCATGATTTTCCGGTATTCTTTCTAAATTTTTTGGTAAGTCATACCTTTTTATGCGTTTGATGGAAAATTAGAAATTCCTAAAAAACCTTCATGTCATGGTCTGCAAAACGGCTGGGCTCGGGGGCTCGAGCCCCTCTCACTTTTTGAAAAAGTATGTTACAGAGCAAAAGAAAGAAAGAGAGAGAAAAAAAAAAGTGGCCTGCCAATGTCACAAATGAGGTATCAAAATATGCTCATCTGACCGTAATTAAATGCCTAAAACCCCAGAGCTTACGGGTGCTCCGCCCCGGACCACACCAATGGCCCTAAAACGAGCCCCTTGGATGCTCATCTGACCGTAATTAAATACCTAAAACCCATGAGTTTCCTGGGGATCTGCCCCCTGGACCCCACCAAGGGCCCTATATAAGGCGACCCCTGGATACTCATTTGACCGTAATTAAACACCTAAAACCCCTGAGCTTCCGGGGGTTCTGCCCCCTGGACCCCACCAAGGGCCCTAAGGCGGCCCCTGGATGCTCGTCTGACCGTAGTTAAATATTAAAGCCTCTGAGCTGCCGGAGGCTCTGCCCCCTGGACCCCACCAAGGGCCCTAAGGCGGGCCCCTGGATGCTCATCTGACCGTAATTAAATACTTCAAACCCATGAGCTTCCGGGGGCTCTGCCCCCTGGACCACATCAATGGCCTTAAAGAGGGCCCCTGGATGCTCATCTAACCGTAATTAAATACCTAAAACCCCGGAGCTTCCGGGGGCTCTGCCCCCTGAACCCCACCAATGGCCCTAACGCGGGCCCCTGGATGCTCATATGACCGTAGTTAAATATCTATAAACCTCTGAGTTTCCGGGGGCTCTGCCCCCAGGACAACATCAATGGCCTTAAAGAGGGCCCCTGGATGCTCATCTAACCGTAATTAAATACCTAAAACCCCTGAGCTTCCGGGGGCTTCGCCCCCTGGAATCCCCGCCAAATAGTGACCTGCCAGTGTCACAAATAAGGTAGCTAAATCTGACCGTTACCTGACCGCTTGGTAACCAATCATGTTCAGTATGACCAGGGTATGACCCCCTTCCAAACGTTTTTGCTTATTACGCCACTGCCCCGAAATTTGAGCCCCCTGGAACGTTTGCCCCCCCCCCCCCCCCAATCCCAAACTGCTTCCGGCGCGCCTGGCCTAGGCTATAGCTTCCTGAGTGAGTTGCTACAAGAGATTAGTCCATCAAGTATCTGGGAATGTATAAAGACGAGAACTTACTTTCGAATGATCATTTGCAACATTTGATTTCCTTTAAAACAAAAGGTTCAACGTCTAGGCCCCCTACAGCCTTTTTATTCTACAAAACTGTAATCCGATCTCAGTTTTACTAATGTAGTGTGGTGTAGGGAATGGGCGGCGCCAGGTTATTTTGTTAGGGGGGGGGGGCGAATAAGGCGCGCCACGCAGGGGGAGGGGCGGGGGGTGTTCCCTCAGAAGTTGAAGATTTCTTTGAAATTGATGCATAAATGGCTCGCCTTGGTGCATACTTTTTGCCAAATTAAAGAGAAACCGTCTTAAGTTAAAGAAACAGGAAAAAGAACGCAGGGGGTGTCTGACGAGGGATGTGCCCCTTCAGATTTGAAGATTTTTGTTTAATTGATGCATGAATGGCTCGATTTGGTGCATGATTTCGCCAAATTAAAAAGAAAACTAACAGGAACAAGAAGGCAGGGGGGGGGGGGGGTGTCACCATATTTTTCAGAATGGTTGTTACATGTATAAATGAATTTTTCGTTTCCATTGAACAATCAGCAATAAGGTTTAGGAGATACAAGGGATTAATTTGATTTCTTTCAGTTGGCGAAAGGTTTTTCATCGTAAACCAATGTTTGAACTTCCGGTAATGTGAATATAATAATGTCGCGTCTAAATCTGATCGCCTGATTTGGCTTGCTTTTTCTGTCTTTTCTTCTTTTTCTCTATCTTTATTTTTCCCCCTCTCCCCCTCCCTTACGTCATATTTTACATTTTATAGTTCTCTTTCTCCAGGCCTTTCTCCTTCTCGTCCCCTTCCTTTTCTTTCATTCTTCTTTTTTCCTTTCTTCTCCTTCTTTTCCTTTCCTTTTTCTTCTCCTTTTCCTCGTTTAATGATGAGAGGAAAAGGGGACACTTATTGAAAGGGATAAGACACTTTTAAAGGAGCACGTGTCAAAGTACAAAGGGTAATTATCAGGGGTCAAAATTGGGGCACTTCTTACACCTAAAATAGAGGCACTCACCAGGGATGAAAAAGGCACTTATGAGAATGGGAAATGGGCATTTGTCGATGGAAAAGAGGCAACCATCAGATTTTGATAGGGGCATTTATGAAAAAGGGATAGATTCCTTGTAAGAAAGGAAAAGGGGCACGCACGTATCATTGTTTAAAGGGTAATTATCAGAGGTGAAAAGGGGCACTTATCGCATCTGAAAAGGGGCACTGACCATAAATGAAAAGAGGCACTTATGAGAATGAAAAAGGGGCACTAATAATAAAAGGAAATGTGCATTTGTTGAAAGAAAAGGGGCACCGATCAGATTTTAATAGGGGCATTTAATGGAGGTGAAAGGGGGCTTTTATGAAAAGGGGAAGGGGCACTTATAAGAAGGAAAAGAGCATTCATTAGGAAGGAAAAGGGGCACGTGTCAAAATAAAGGGGGCTGTTATTAGAGATGAAAAGAGCACTTTTCATGAGGAAAAGGGGCACTTGTCATTATAAAACGAGTATCTCTCAGAATCCAATAGGGTCATTTACCAGAGATGATTGCTTTGTCACTGAACCATGACTGTACGCAGCGGGGGCTAGGGTAGGGGGCAGTTTCCATAAATAAAAAAAAACACAGAAAATGCAATAAATTTACAATAATTTATTGCATTTTACCCCGGCCCCCAACATAAAAAAATCCTCTGGACGGCCAAGCATTATGGCTCAAGGCATGGGCACACAGAAAAAAAAATTATGTTGGGGACCGGGGTAGAATGCAATAAATTATTGAAAATTTATTGCATTTTCTGTTTTTTTTTTATTTATGGAAACTGCCCCCTATCCTAGCCCCCGCTGCGTACAGTCATGGTTCAGTGACAAAGCAATGGCCTCGTAACTGTGAGGCCCCAGGATCAACACCGTGTCGATGTGCTATATTAGTGCCCTTTTGTGGGGCATTAATCCTCATTACTGTCATTTATGACTTAAGGGCATAGGTCCCCTAGTTGATAAACATAGTAGCATATACATGCTTTTGCAGTCACGCAAAACACACATTGGCAAATTATTATTCAATAAAATCTGAGAACGCGTACTATTATTTAGATCTAGTATTTTTAAATTATTTTTTAAATAATTCCATAAATTGGGATAAAAAAAGATATTCCACCGTTATGAGCGACAGTGTAGATTCTAACAAAAACTTCATAGATTTGAAAACTAAAAAAAAGGAATATAAACCCAAGATATATCTGACAGCACTAAAAGTAAAACCGTCGAATTTGAACGCAAGACAAATTAATTCAAATGACAAACTCGCGAATTTGGCCGGAAAATCCTATATTAAAAGAGGAAGGAAAAGGGGCACTTGTCAAAGTAAAAGGGACACCTCTAAGGTTTGAATAGGGCAATTATCAGAGGTGAAGGGGGTGCTTATCAAAAATGAAAAGGGGCGCTTCTCGTATCCGAAAAGGTGCACTTACTAGAAATTAAAAAGGGCACTTATGAGAATGGAACATGAACACTTCTTGCAAAGAAAAATGGGAACTTGTCGAAGGAAAAGGGGTACATGCCAAAATAAAAGGGGCACTTATTAGAGGAAGAAAGGGGCAGGGGCACTTTTAAAAATTAATAGGGGCACTTGTAAAAGTAAAAGGGGCACTTTTCATGTAAAAAGGGGCACTTCTTACAAACTTAAAGGGGCACTTTTCTATGTAAAAAGGGGCACTTTTGGGGTACTTGAAAAAGTGGGGGGTATTTTCAAATGAATTAGTTACAATTTATTGTTCCCCCTGTTACATAATTTTTCACCAATTATAATTTACATTTTCTCAGCTTCATCGGTAAAGGTTAAGTCATTGATTTAAAAAGTCTTTCCAACTAAAGCTTGGTGCATGATCAGTGGCGGATCCCCCCCCCCCCCCGGTAAAAAAAAAGGGGGGAGGAAAGGGGGAAGGGGGAAAAGAAAAAGGGAGAACAAGAGAGAAAAAGGAGGGGGAAGAAAGAAAAGAAAAGAGGGAGGAGAGAATGGGGAGAGAAGAAAAAGGAGGAGAAAAGGAAGAAAGGGGAAGAGAGAGGAGAGAAAAAAAAAGGGTGGGGGAGGAGAATAATGAGAAGGGAAAAGAAAGAAAGGGGGATGATATTACAAGAAGGTGTTTTTTTTTACCGGGAAAGGGACGGGGGCACGCAATTTTGCAGTGTGCATAATATAAGGTCCCTCTTGCCAATGGTGTAGCTCCCCCCCCCCCCCTCCAAAAAAAAAGCACAAGAAGAAACAAAAAAAGAGATGGAAAAAAGGGGGGAAAGAGATAATTTGTGTGAGTTAAAAGAGAAATCAAAACAAATGAAAGAGCATAAACAACGATAGAAGAGAGGTGCGAGAGCATGAGGAATAACATTTCTTTTAAAAGAATAATGGGATAACAACCAGGGTCGTCGCTAAAGTAGGTCACGATATTGGCAGTAAAATTGCGCTGCTGTCGGGGAAAATGAGAAAAGGGGGTGGGGGGAAATTAGAGGGAAAGGGAAAGAAAAGAAAAAAAGAAAAAGGAAAAGAAAGGAAAGAGGAGAAAAGAAAAAAAGAGAAAGAAGAAACAGGAAGGAGAGGGAAACAAAAGGAAAAGAAAGAAAAAAAGAAAAGGAAAAAAAGAAGAGAAAAAGGAAACAAAGAAATGGGGGGTGACAAAGAAGAAATAGAGAGGGGTAAGAGCCTGAGAGAAGAGGGCTGGGAGTAAGAGAGAGAGAGAGGGGGATGTTGGGTGGAGTCCCCACGTCGAGGGGGAAAGAAAGATACACATAGATAATTATGTTGCTGTATCGGGTCCGCTGTTTCGGTATTCTTGCTCGATCCTCGTGTACTATATCAATGCAGAAGTTCGAAGTCGATGAGATGTATTCTGTCGGTCGGCCGGCAATTTTTTTTCTCCCTACGTACTGTTACTTTTTATCGGAAAAAAGAAACATTAAAAAAGAGTCGGTAAAACGAATCGTCTTCTATCTCTAATAATTTGAAACGTAGAAGCTTCCGCGCTTCGCGCAGGATGGACGAAAATGAATTCAGACAAGGATTAAGAGTAATAATTAAATGAAACGTCAAAGCTTCCATGCTTCGCGGGGACGGGGGAAAACTGAATTCAGACAAGGACACAATACAACGAATCGTCTTCTTTATCTAATAATTAAATGAAACGTCAAAGGAAGGGGGGAACTGAATTCAGACAAGGATTAAGAGTCGAGAACGGTACAACTAATCTTTTTCTTTCTCTAATGACTTAATGACACGTCAAAACTACTTGTAGACATTGGGACATTGGCATTAATATATTTGCCGGTAAATGGCTAGTTTTGTTGATAATTGTTGGCCTCTACACCACCACATCCCCCCCCCCTCCACCGAAAAAGGTCTAGCGACGCACACAGTTTATATACTCGAGATAATTTATGCAAGTACTACTGGTGGTGAAGTACCAGACCATCGTCAATGCATTGTGCAGCAACGAAGCATACGTCTCACGAAGTGACAGATCACTTTTCTGTTACTTCTTACCAATCAGAAGGCCTATTTTTTTCCGGGAAGCGCCGGTGGACACCAACGCGCCAAATGTGGTTCTCAAATATTGCAAAAGATCCCTACTCTTGGAGGGGTTAGGAGAAAGCAGTACGTCATAGTAAATGTGCCTGAAAATGCGCACCAACGCGCCAAATGTGGTTCTCAAATATTGCAAAAGATCCCTACTCTTGGAGGGGTTAGGAGAAAGCAGTACGTCATAGTAAATGTGCCTGAAAATGCGCCTAATTTGGATCTAAAGTTGCAGATGCTTCATACTCAGGGAGGGGGTTCTGACGGTTCTGACCCCCTCCCAGACTCACCCCCGATTAGTCGCCCCGCTCCTTTGCCGCTGACGCCTCGCTCCATCGATTTTTAAAAATATATTTCACCTCTGCGATTTTGTGCCCCCCCCCCCCCCGTAAGAAATTCTTGGGTCCGCCACTGATGATACATGACTACAACTCCAACTGGTACGTCCTATTTTGCAAGAAAATGTCTGTACCCATGCATTTCATGCTAAAATGCATCACATCATGCCAAGAATATATTTATTTATATATCTCTTGTACATTTTCTGAAGGTATTTTGTAAATCAAAGGGCAGGAATACATATTGTTTTTTAGAATTCCTACACTTATTCTTTGGGGTGAGGTTTCTTTTGTTGAAAGTTGTTGAAAACATTGCATAATTTGTGTATGAAATGTTACTTATTATAAGTACTAACCCGCTAACATGCAAAAAAATCCTGAACAAATTCTCAAACCACTGTGAAGGTGCAACGACCTCGAACAGTGATTAACAGTAAATTCTCCCAGCCATTTTTGAATTTTCCCAACCGTTTTTCCATGAAAAAAGGACACAAGGCAGGCTTTTAAAAATCTTTCAACACTTAAATTGTCTGGAATGGTTTAAGAGTCAAATTATTGCTTTGTGACGATCTACATTCACCTAAAATGTAATTAAATTGTAATATAGTTGGGAGAATTAAAGAATCAATCAGATAAGTTTTTCCCAATTTATATCATTAATAATGGTCCGTTTTCACTCAAACTTTCAGATTATCTTTAATTGTACATCTAGCATTGAAGTCACTACGTTAGCACTACCTGAAAAATGTTACCAAGTCCCTTTATATACTGTTACTGGTTAACAGTAAACTCGATCGTGATCTACTTTCGTTATATCAACTCGAGGGTATAATTTCAATACCCTATTCATCATTGTATATGCTTTATAAATCATGTTCGGATTACATACGTCATTGTAATGATTTTTGTAAAGACTATTGGGGTCGTGTTAGTAAAGCTTTCCTATATTCTCAAGATATTTATTTTAAAAATCCCCCACTTAAGAAAAAAGGATATTTTAGAGTTGCTCTGTTGCTATAGGAGGTGCATTTTCTTCTCTTCTTGTCTTTTCCCCTTTTCCCATTTCCATCTTTCCCCACTTTTTACTCTCTTTATTCCGGCACTGGATCTTTGTTTGGGGGAATGGTACGAGCACCATGCGATCTACACCATTGCCTGTAAAGATTCGGATTTGGAATTAAAAGGCAATGCTTTCGGGACTGAATCCAATTTGATAAGTTCATAATGTTGCCCTCTCTTCGTGATCATCACCTCTCCCCTATCCTTGTATTATCTTCACTGGATTTGACCCTAACGTGATCCCCTTATAATAAATTACTTCAAAGGTGAAAACTAAATAAAACCGGATCTGCTCCATTCTTTCAAACAAACTAAAATCGGTACGGTATAGGCCTACTCAGTGTTTTGATCTTATTCAATGTTTGTTTGACTATGCTAACCCTGCATGCATGGGGGGATAGGGGGATATATCCCCCCCCCCCAATATTTTGGTGGGGGGGGGGGGGGGTGGCCTGTACAATCACCCCCCTATAATTCACCATTAAAAAAAAATGGAGAGAAAAATTAATGATGAGAGCCCGATGAGAGTAGTTAATGGTTATTACTCGCAAGATGACCATCAATATACATCTCTCATCGGGCTCTCATCATTAATTTTTCTCTCCATTTTTTTTTAATGGTGAATTATAGGGGGGGGGGGGTGATTGCAATAAGTGTCCATTTTCCATTCTCATAAGTGCCCTTTCTCTTGTAAATGACCCTTTTCTGGTACGAGAAGTTACTCCTTTTCACTTCAGATGAGAGCCCCCTTCACCTCCTATAAATGCCCCTTTAAAATCATTTTTCTTTCAACTAGTGAACATTTTCCTTTCTTATAAGTGCCCCTTTTTCATTCACATAAGTGCCCCTTTTCATATTTTGGTCATTGCCCCTTTTCAGGTGCGATAAGTGCCTCTTTTCACCTCTGATAATTTTCCTTTTAACAATGATACGTGCCCCTTTTCGTTTCTAATAAGGGACCTATCCCCTTTTCATAAATGCCCCTTTTCACCTTTTATAAATGCCCCCATCAAAATCTGATGGGAGCCCATTTTCCGTCGACAAATGCCATTCCCTATTCTCATGACTGACTTTTTCCCCTGGTGAGTGCCTCTTTTTGAGGGTGTAAGAAGTGCCCTATTTTCACCTCTGACAATTACTCTTTGTATTTTTCGCACTGCGAACTCACAAATCTTAAAAAATTTCCTCGCTCGCTCACAAATAAATTTTGAGACCATCACACCCAATTGCAAAGCATGATGCTTAAGCAATATCTTGTATGGTGTATAAAGTGAAGCAAATATTTTAATCACAATGTAAAAGTATATACCAATGTCTAAAAAAAAATGCATATTTTCGCTTCGAGATTTCCCTTTGTAGGTGCCTTTTTTCTTGGTGCCTCCCACCCACTTTGGAAGTCGCTCGACCGCCCCTGAAACAGACAGTTTGTATGAGATCAGGAGTGGAAATTTTCTGTCATTTTGAGAACCAAATTTTGCATCAGTGATATTCTGTTTCATTGAATTGAGTTTCCCGCAGAGAGGATTCAGTTGGTTTAATTAATGAAGAGAGCCAAATGAAGAACCAAAAGCAATATATTTTTTTCCATTTACTAATGAGAACAATGTTTTTTTGAGATCTCCTTACACAGAATATTGGAATGGGTTTTTCACGATGAATGTTGTTTGGAGACATCAATATTCATATTAATGTATGTTTCTATCACCAGGAAAAAAAGAATTTTCTGTCTACATGAACCTGTCCTGGTTGCTTATTAATGCATTTGCCCACAGGTAAAATAGATTACTTTCACAAGTTGATATCCCTCACCATTGGAGATTTGTTTTTTGGTAATGTCTAAATTTAGTTTAAAAATAGATGATATCAGTCTGGTAGGCATACACTGCAGGCGAGAGTCAGGACTAACATTTAGCATGTTATTAATTTTATTACCACTCTTATATTCTCTGAAATGTTATCTTTATT
This sequence comes from Strongylocentrotus droebachiensis, assembly GCA_035222895.1. Taxonomy (NCBI): domain Eukaryota; kingdom Metazoa; phylum Echinodermata; class Echinoidea; order Camarodonta; family Strongylocentrotidae; genus Strongylocentrotus; species Strongylocentrotus droebachiensis. The sequence goes on from JAVYIG010000374.1 coordinate 374,832, forward strand.
GAGGGTGACTTGAAAAGGTTAATAACTTGGAAGGGAGGGGGGGGGGGGAGCAACCTGCTACACGCTTCTACCTCTTGGTTGCTTTGATCCATTGCTGAAAATATTTTGGCAACTATCATCCCCCCCCCCCAACCACGGATACAAATCGACACCCTTGCCTGCATGGTATACCGGATTACCGGTAGTAACATAAACAATATTTATTATTTTATTTTTATTTTTATGTTTTTGTTTTTGTATATGTTACATAAACAAGTTTGTCAGATCAAAAGAAGTTGACAAGTATACAGATCAAAATGGTGAGATTCTTCAACTGTTCTGGTCCAAGAACTCACGTTGGCTATACAGCGAACCGTTCTAAAGCTGGTTTTCTTGAAGTCAACCAAAGATCAAAACGTGCATAAAACATATCATACTATATAGACAGTATAGTCTGTAGGTCGAATCATTTATATATTCGATCCAACTTCGATCTAATTGTTACTGACTTACATGATTATAATACAGGAAATAGCCGATTCAGCTGAAAAGGTAGGTAGTATTGGAAATTCGTTTTAGTTACATTGCCATAAAATATTGGAATTTCCTTCCTTATGATAATAAAGGAAATAGACAACTTTGCTCATTTTAAGAGGAAATTAAATGAATACCTATCACTTGACAGTCGGAGAAGAGAAGCGAATGACATGTTATATGAATCATGCAGAACACTTTTCTTTTCTCTGCCAGCTTTATACTTTTCAAGTTTGTATGATACTTTTGTTTTTGTACGTTTCAGAAATTAAAAATATTCCTCACTATTTTCCTCCTCCTCCTCCTCCGTCCTCCTCCTCCTTCTCCTTCCGTCCTCCTGTTCTTCTTCTTCTTCTTTTTCTTTTTCTTCTTCTTCATTTTCTTCTTCCTATTTGTCTTTGTCTTCTTATTCTTCTTGTACTTTTTATCATTACTATCAATCATTATCATTTTAATGTGGTTATTATTATTATCATCATCATTATTATCTTTAATAAGTATTTTCTTATCTGTCTTAAGTGTAAATTATACGAAACTAACTGATTAGTTTTGTACATGTATATGTCGGGGACCCCACTGGAAATAAGCTCGCGAGCTTTCGTGGGCTATCCTGTTCAAGCTGACCTTATTTTGATCTGTTATTCTTGTATAAAAATTGTTGTAATAAATTGTTGAGGCTCGGCGAATAAAAGATCCTTTTTTTCTTCGCAATTTGCACCTTTAAAATGTGCATTTTACCCGTCACCATACCTGCGGTTAACGAATTTGCTTGAGCGCGCGGGAATATGAAACTTCGTTTTGCTTTTTACTTTTAGAAAACAAAGTTTTTGACAATCACAAGGGACATTTTCGCAAATAAAGTTGCTCTTCATTTCGCGTGCAAACTGTATCATGTCAAGGAAGAAGGTGAGTCATATTAATATTTCACATGTCTTCAGTCCTATGGAGAAAACCGAGAAATGTCATTAACAAGTCGATGACGATGTCGTAGAAAAATGTTGGTAAGCAGTTCCAGTAAGACAGTACACAGCGGAGTGTTGATAACTTTTTGCGGGAGAGCGCTGGCCTGGTAAGACTTGGTATGCAGGAAGTAGATACAATACAAATTAGGCGGTGATCATTTGAATTGAGCTGCTAGCTGAGCTGTGCATGTGTCCAAGCTGTGTCCAAATGGTGTCAGTGACAGTCTTTCTTGAATCTTCTTCTTCTTCTTTTGTGTAGTCTGCTTCCTTCAACCTTGAAGATTCTTGCAGAATTGTAAAAGATAGATCTAGTGAATCTGTAGGCCTACGGTTAGTACGGACACGGTAGAGTGCATGTGCCGATAATTTACCACAAGACAAGGTGCAAGCAAAAAAGAAGAAAAATAAGGTTATCGTGCCTGAGTTGAGACTGCACTGAGAGCACACTCAAACTTCGCTTGATTACAGTGAAAATCGCTATCCCCCAATAAGATGTGTGCAACAATGGTCTGTGTATTGGAAAGCTTGACAAATGTCAGTTTTATTGAAGTACTAGGAGGACCCGTGGAAAATCCACGGGATTCTAGGGGAGGGCCGGGTTTGGGGGGTTAAATAGATAGAGGCCTATGTGCTATCGAAAATAAAATTAGATTATTTTTATGTAGACATTTTTTATAATATATGCTGTTTGACCATGAATGGCGCACCGTAACAAAAACTATGTCAGGTAGGATCTCGATAAGTACGATTTATTTTTATTATTATTGTGTGTAGTTTTCATGAAAAGAGTAAAAAAGCAATTGGATTATGATTTTGTTGGCATTCACAAAATTTGTATAATAATTTTTAAAGTATAGATTTTACGCGAAAAATCGGACGGTTTGTGCCAATATGTAGCAGCCAGCTGCATGCAGTGCACAAATTGACTCGACTGTGCGTGTGACTGTGAGCGTAGAATCCAGTGAACAATTTTTTTTTTTTTTCGGGGGCTCGATCTATATCAAATTTTTGGGAAATTTTCGGGGGTTACTTTTTCAACTTTCGGGGGCTCTTTTTTCTTGGGCTTATTTTTCATTAATTTATTTAAGGATAGTTTGTTTAGTTTGGTAGCGTAGTGTTACATAAAAAAAGGCGTACTTTCTGCGTCCATTTTCTACGACGAAAGTACGCGAATTATTTAAAACATATTAAATTGCTTAAAACTCGTGAGCCTTCGGGGGTTCGGTTCAGCCCTTTGAACCCGTGGACACCACGCATGCACTCAACTCGCTTTGGGCAACCTGACCCCCCCCCATACTTTCAAAAACGTTTTAATGCATTGATTTTATGCAAGAACTGTATCATATTTAAGTATTATCATGTTTTTAAACGACCATGACGACCGTCCGATTTTCTTGTGAAAACGTTACTTTGAAAAATGATTATCGAAATTCAGTATACAACTATGTCTATGCATGGTTAGAATAATCACAATCTAAGCTCAGGTTTCATACCTGTATTCACGAAACTATATTGAAATCGGGGCAATAATAGCAATTTCAGAGTGTTGTTTACTCTCCTCACACCATGTATCATGTGCACAGGCCTAGCTACTCCGGTCACCGCTACTCCAGGCTCACACACTCAGCTCCGAAATCACCGGCGATCGACAGCAGCGCTCAGCTGCAGTGGCAATACACCACACGTGTGTACGTGTGGACTCAAGGCGTACTATCACATCTATTTGCGCTATTATTGTTGTGATTTCGATGTAGTTTTCATGAAAAGACCAATAAAACAGAAGCTTGTACTATGATTATGTTGTCATAGATCACAGAATTTGTATAACTACTTTCAGAGTAAAGATTTTACGCGAAAATAGGTCCATGGTTTGCGCCAGTTGTAGCAATCGCCTCGACTCGAATCGACTGTGTACATGTGTGTGACCTGAACGTGTAATACACGTACACTATGGGCGCCTGGTCTACAAACTAATATCTTATTGTAAGACGCCTTACTCGACGAACCACGCACCCGTTGCAATAAGATTTGCTACACCCGTTGACGCGAGTGGATTTTCGTTTATCGTGTCTCTCTTTGTCTCTCTTTGATAATTAGACAGAGGGCGGGTGCACGCCTTATCGACTCGCTCTCGCGGGTTCGTCGCCTCCTTGCAATCCACGACGCCCGCCGTGCTCTCGTCCGCCGGTCCTCCCCGGGACCCCGAAACCGCGTTTAACGGCATGGACGTCGATCGCAGGGTCGAGGTGGCACGCGGGTTACGGGAGACAGGCCTCGTATAATTGTGCCGCCGTCCCCGTGCCACGGTGGAGGCGGGCGCGGTCGGGGAAAGACGTTTTTGAGGAACCGTTTTGTACCCGTTTGGACCCCCCGCGGCGATTTTGCGTATTAATAGTATAGATTCCCCATACCATTACCAGATTGGTATTCACGTCTGGTGTCTTCATAATGTAGGAGTGGTGTGGTCTTGCATATCAAGCCCATTTGTCTCTGACAAAGGATTTTCTTCTTTTAGAATTTGATAACTACTTTTTTGTGAAATATTGATGTGATGATTGAACTACATGTAAAGCTTAAAGTTAAGGCTTAACTTCAGAATCCTAATCAAAACCTAGGCCTAAGCCTATGTCTGTTGGACGTCCAACGTTGGTGCGTTGGCATGTTGGTAATGTACATTTATGTTCTCTTCTCTTAAGTTCGCACGTTTGTGCGTTGGGTTGGTCCAAAAACCCTAAATTTGCGTGGTGGGGTTATTCTAAAGTTTAAAAAGTGTATCAATCACCTATTAACACATTTTTGTACAGTTGAAATTTAATAGATATCAACTAGATCTATATAGAATCAACCTAAAAAACAAAACCCAACTTTCTATGGGTTAATGGGTAAGAAAAAACATCAAATGGCATTTACAGAACCCAAGTCTTTCTGTAGATCAGTTAAATATATTTAAGGGCAAGGCCAGGAACAGCTCCAAAATTTTGGGGAAAAAAATGAGGGGGGGGGGGAGGGGTCTGGTCAGTCGTAATCCAAATAAATTCTGACAAGCAAGCAAAGCAAAAAACAAAATCAACCCCCCCCTAAAAAAAAAAGGAAGTTAAGAAAGCCCCTAAAAAACTTATCAAGATTAGAAAGAGCTGGAAGAGGGGATATAGGGGCCAATGGGTTCCAGATGCCCCTTGTTTATGACCCTCTTGAAACCGTATTTTGAGAGCTACTGTAGGCCAGGGCTTGACACTAACAGGCACTTGGGTCACAAGGGCACCCAAAATCTAAGTCTGGACCTTCACGATTTTAATGATGTTAAATAAGGCCTCATGTACATATGTTCACTGTATACAGATTTAAATATTTAAATCTGGACCCCTTCAAAAAAAGTTATAGGGGAGTCCTGGCTAGAACATGTTAATACAGAGCCTTTTAGCCAAGTTTGAGGTCTGTTTGAAATACTGTTTGAAATACTTAACTACTGTTCGGGGAACTATGCCTCCACAAGGCCATTTGGCCTTATTTTTTAGTTCCCTTTTTCATTTTCTCATATTGCAAATGCTTATCCTTGTATATACCTTTGTATTGTTTTTATTGAAAATGGAAATGAATAAAATTAATGAATTGAAATTGAATTGAATATGTTTGTGTAATGTGTAGGGGCTACAGGTAAATGTATGACCTGCAAGGCTCAGATCAAGGGTACACTTAGATTGAACACTGGGAAATTGTTCAATTATCCAAAACCATGAGACCCAGAAACAAATTAGCATTTTTATATTACAAAGTATCATTTGGGGAAGCTCAAAACAAGGTTTCAGCTTCATTGAGTTCAAATTTTCATATGATGAAAAAAGGCCTATTTTCAGCACTTTTAATGTAACATTCAAAACATGCACTAATTGGTCATCAGATTTTTACTAATGGGATGCAAAACTTATGATTTTTTTCCGTCTTGATGTAGAATCTATGTAATAATTTACATTTCTGTTGAGTTAATTCCTAGTATTTTACTTTCTTATTCTATTTACTTGTAATACAATTTTTGTGATATGTACATAACTTTGGTGTCCTGCAAATTTCAAACCTTACTAAGTGGTGTATAAATAATTGATTTATTTACAAGCTTGCAATGTTATAATGTTTAGTTTCACTTTATCTTTGATTTCCAATCAGATCACCTCATTCTGGGTCATGGTTTTAAAAATATTTAGATGTCTGTAAATGGAAAATGTTTGGTGTCCTGCAGTTATGTACATACCAGTGCACCAGAATCTATACAAAAACATATTGTATACTTTCAAAATTACAATGTAATGGTGTATATAGGTGGATGAAGAGCACTGATAACATTGGATTCCGCATTTTAACTTGTATGTGTTATTTAATCAACAATGAATGTGGACACCGAGTTATGTACGTGACAGTTATGTACGTATTCCATGTTTTGTTTTTCCAATAAGACCACCTATATTTAGTTATTTGTCATGGTAAGGCAGAGATGCCAACCGTTACGGTTTCGCCGTATTTGTTACGGTTTTAATGCTCTTGTTACGGCGTTACGGTAAACAATCAAAAGGTTACGGGGAAACGATAAATAAAAGTACATTATAGCGAATGCCGCTATTTATACATAGCCTCCGTACACAGTGCTGCAATGTCGCACGCATTCACTCATAAGTTCACTGAATTTGACTACACTGGATAGGCACTTTTGCGCACATGGTCCGTCCGCCGCCATATTGTTTAATTCCGAAACAATACGGCCGCCGTCATTACTGTTTTGATACTAGTATACTAAGTGCGGTCGTGCATTTTGGGGGGAGCATGGGGGTGGATGATCGTGCGTGCGGCGCCCGCAATACCAATTCAAAGTATAGTAGCGAAGACTTCGGTGATTCAGCGGGCGCATTGCAAGTGCGATGTACGGTGTGTTGTTGTTCATGAACGCCGGGCCTAGCGGCCTGGGCTTGTGTGTCTGTGGTACTGGTGAGTGTACGTGTGCGTGTGTAGGATACGAGTTCTGCCATTTGACTGTGGATTAGAATTTTCCGTTCGACGCTTGAACGAGGTGTTTTCTTCCTGAATATTATCATGGATACACTCAAAAGAGCGAGTACCAGAGGAGGAGATCCTTTGACTGCAAACAGATTTTTAAAAACGTTTTTATGCACATCTTTATTTTGGACTTAAAAATTAATGGTAGGTTCGAAATGCAGTAAGAAAGAGTGATTGGGTGTTTGTGTACGTTTTCCGCGAAAATTATGCTGCGGTGTCTTGCGTTACGGAAAGACCCCCATTTGTTACGGACAAATGTGGTTATTGTTACTGACAGCCATCCTATAGGGTTGGCATCTCTGGTAAGGTAGTAAAAAATGTATAAGACATACACACATCTGATTTGGTGAGAAGAATATTACAAAATATTGCAGTTCAAACTTTTTCATGTCATGTACATAAATGTAACTAAGACACCATTATGAAAAGACACCGAGTTATGTACGTTACTACCAATCAAAAATTTGAAAAATTATCATAAATAAATCTATTTATTCCATACAGCATGAATTGCACCCTTTTGCATTTTCATTTAAACAAACATTTATTGAATTTAAGGAACAAGAAGTTATTATTTGAATGTAAAACTACTTACTTTTGGTGTCCACAGTTATGTACGATTAAGTACAGAAATCTTACATTTCAGTCCTGTAATATTAGTTTACAAACTATTTACACATTGCAGATTATGTTTCATTCAGGAAACACATCATTCCTTCAATTGAAGTCGTTATCAGACTAATGCAAAACCATATCTGACAATGAGGCAAAGAGAAAGCATGTAGAGAATAAGATGTACTGTACATAACTTGGTGTCCACATTTGTTTTGGCCATATTCTAATAACTAAATTGAAAAAAGTTGATATGGCAATGGTTTTAAGTTTTTTTTACAGTATGTTTTAACATCTAATGTACTTTGTCAGAAAAAGTAAAATTATAAGGGAAATATCAGCATGAAGTGGACACCGAGTTATGTACGTAACATTTTTGATGATGTGATATTTAGCTACTGATTGCCACTTAACGGCAATTTGTTAAGGTCTGATTTTTTAGCTATATGTTGCATAATGTTTGCAGATTACAAAAATAATGTTGTCTATAATTGATTTTTAAAATTCACCTCATATGTAACACTTTTGTGCCCTTGATCAGAGCCCTGCATGTAGGTATGGTACTGTATTGGAAGTTTGCAGCATCTATTTGCTGGCAATTTGGCCATAGGGTGTAGACTACATGCAGGATGTTTCCTGTTGATGTCTTTGCGCAGAGTTACACATTTTCACATTTTTGGGGGGCAGATTTGACAAGTTTAATGTTGTCTTACTCCATCAATGTTTGCGCCAGTTAAAAGATCAATGATTTATCATCAGATAGCAGCTCTTCACGCATGGATATCAGTAGCTGGGTAGCATGAAAATGTCCATTCTGAATGTGTGAGCAATGGTATCTGCATGACTACCACGGTTTCCTCTACTGAAACCTAACTTGTAATTGTATTGATCTTTAAGCCATGTTAGTCCCGGTCATGTCATACACGTACACCTACTGATGAAGCTAAGTGAAGCTGTCATGCAACTAGTCTCATCATTCTAGACTCTGTGTTGATTGTATTTATGATATACATGTATGATTTGTATTTAGAAGAGAGAGAGAGAGAGAGAAAGAGGGGGTATTATATGATTTTCATTCAGAGAAAAGAGAGAGAGACAGACATATCAGATAGATGTACATGTACATGTAGATAGAGAGACAGAGAGAGAGGCAGAAAGAAAGAGATGGGGGGGGGGGGGGAGCAAGGCATTCCCTCAATGTTAGATATTGCATGCGTTGTGGTGTGAAGTATCACATTCATTTCCAATTTCAGATATGCCCTCATTTCAGTACATGCACACTGTATTTCGACCTCGCCTCTGAGAAATGTAACATAACTCAGAAAATTCTGTATTTTTCAGTTCGTACATTTTGTTATGCAGAGCATCCAAAATTTGTAAAATATTATTTGGAAATATATCTGATGTCTGCTTACATTCTCTTCAAACGTATATGTATTATACATGCTTGAGAGAGTAGATATGATTATGTCAAATGGTTTCTGTCAAGTCATAGTTTGAATATTACTTTTGAAGTGTAATCGGATGTGATGGAAAATGCTTTTGTCATTGACATCAGCAGTTTCATAAATGATGAAGGTCTGAAAGTTACTTTCAATTGAATAAAGAAATATATACTGTACACCACAAAATGACTAATCATTATTCCATACTAAAAATAAGTACTGAGCCTGAGCTCTTTCTCATGTTCATGTATCTCTGACTCCAGCTTTCAAGTCTGAGAAGTTATGTGAATAAAATATGTACATGTATTGTACATCATTTTTTCTTACCATGAAGGCATGATGCTGTTTTTAAAAAATCCAAAAAGCTTCTGATATGCTGCTCTTGGGGTCACTAAAAAGGGTAGTTAGATACATGTAGATATAAATGATAATATTCTGCTTTTACACGTGTAAATAGCGCTCAATACGTCTATGATGTCTCTACCCGCTTTACAGATACATGTACTATTAGGACTACATTTACATTTAGATACTAGATAGTCCACGTCAGAAATTAAGAGCAAAAACAGAGCGATAGATGAGATGATAAAATGATCAGCGTGGGTGGGTGTGACAGAAAGACAGTGAAAGAGAGAGAGGGGGAGGAGGGGAGAAAATAATTGGGTTTTGGTTCGACTTGTTTTCTTCACATTGTATGATTGTAAAGCATACAACAAAAGTAAGTTGATTATATCTGTGTTTACAATTGACAGACAGGAGCTGCATTTACAACTGCAAGCAAAAATCTTCCTTTTTTCCCCCTCATATTCTGATGTTTCAGCAACTACTGGCAAACACGATGAGAAACCGAAATCTAAAATCCACCTCTGGAGTGTTTTTTTTTTAAATGCCAGCAGAAATTTCACAGATTCTTGCATTGTAAATTCCTGCTCTCGAAATTTTGCAGAGACAAGTCCGCATGCTGCCATGCTCTCTACAAGTTTACAAAAAAATTAGAATGAGCAAACACCAACTTAAAGGGATCCAGTTACAACTTTGTCTCAGATTCTAAAACAAAATCCTGGATTTAGCTCATGCTGCAATGTTAACTATAAACCTGTAAGTCAGTCAGGAACCCCATGAATTTTACAAGCTGATCGCCTGTTGATTATCAAGACAGAGATGACAACTGTTCTGTTTTTGCCATATTTATTCAGTTTTTTTGCTATGAATACGGCAGTACGTTTTTTGTATGTTTTGTTACGTTTTTTTAAATTTCTATATATTTTGTTATTTAATTTTTTTTTATTATTATTATTATTTTTTTCTTCCAGTTTTGATTTATGCCCCTCCACCTGGCACTATGCCTGGCAATGTCTCCCAGCTCAGTAATCGGTGTGTTGCCTCACCATTCGGAAACTAGAACAACCAGGGATATGTGAGTTTAAATGGATGTACCGTCTCGAAAGAATTTCCCGAGGGAAAGATATTGAAGATTAACTTGGCTTAACAACAAGTAATGTAACCCTCTTCAGCCATCAAATCCATCAACAGCCGCCCTTATCAGACCACAGATGCCCTCTGGCGATCCAAATGTTACGAAGTGTTACGCAACGCGGTCAGCTTCCCTAAGCTCTCCAAACACTTGGTCGTAAAAAAAAGGCTTTGAAGCCATGCGAGTCACCGAGAAAATGACGTCATATTCATTGACGATGTATATAGCTATAACATATAAAATCACAGAATCGACAACGTATGGCACAATGCAGCCTTCATTGGTTATCAAATGCTTTCGCTGTGCTCGGATAACTCTACTGAAGACGTAGTCATCTGAACCAGCGAAATCGACCAAGGAAATCGTGAGTTAGAGTGAATGCAAGTTTCTCATCATCATCACGTTCTCTTCTAATTATTTTCATTTTCCGAAAGTTTCCGAAATTTTTACATAGCTAGGAAGGTAGTCCATAAGTTTATCTCTTAACATAACTAAATGAAATTGTGTTATATATTTGCGCATTTGGCTTAATGAGGGTTAGAAGTTGTCGAATCATTACCACTTTTCACCCCGAGTACGGGCCGGCGACGCGAAAGCCGCCGTACTCGCTGGGCTGTACATGCTGGATGTTGTTGGTGGAAACACACATAGCTGCATTACTACCCTGGCCGTGTATTAAAAGTTGTGCTATTGATTCTCAACATTTCAAACACCACTGTACAAAACTCAACTGATTTCATTCAAAGGCAGTACTTTAGTGACGATTGATGACACCTAAAGAGCATTAAAATACAATTTGTTCAACTTTCCGATGTTAGAAAGAATAATTTGAAATTAAAATTGTGAGTCTACTGTCAAACTTGCCGATCAACCGCATCGGAATGATTATGTGCATTTGTATGTTGTGAGTGTATTGACTATTCATGTATTCAAATGCTGCCTATTTACATTTGGAGTGGCCTACGCATTCACGATGAAACCATTTAACCGTACATTCTGGTTCGCTGCAACAAATAATATTTTCCGTTGATGGAATTTCACACGTGCATACTTGTATTGGTCTCCAACTTCCCATACACCAGGCTCAAGAATCAAATCTTCCTCAAAAGCAGTCAGAAAGTCTAAATCGTCGCCTACTAAATACTCTTCCCTACTGTATACGCCGCCATTTTTGTCGATAGCAGCCTATGTGTATTTCCAACAATGCATTTCGCGAGCCCTATGTCACTCAGTTTCGGGAGAGAGATTTACAAGCTGTGCGGTCCGGGTGGGGGATTAAGGGGATTATGATAGGGGGGAAAAAGACTCTCGGTGCATCGGACTGCTTCAAAGGGCCCTCTTAGATGCGGCATCCATTTACTTACAAGCCCTGGAACAACACTCAAATTTGTCTGTCATCTTGGTTTGAAAGTAATTTTTCGAATAGATCTCAATATCACGGTGTACCACAAGGTTCTATCCTAGGTCCTCTACTGTTTTTAATTTACATTAATGATCTTACACGTTCTTCTAAAAACAATTCTAAAAAAAAAAAAAAAAAAAAAAAACTTTTTTTCTTGGCCCCCAAAATAGAGGTGCGTCTTATACACAGAGATTTACGGTACGTTTTTTTTTTTTTAAAGCTGCTCGATTGGGCGATTTTTGGGAGAATACTGTTTTTTGCTCTTAAGAATACTTTTTTTTGTTGATGAAGGTTGGCATCTCTGTCAAGATATTTATGATTGGAATTACAAATTTTGAAAACCGTTTGCCAACGGTTTTCATAACACTACAGTCTATTGGGGAAACCCGGTATGGTAAAACCGGTCACTCAAAGACTTTTCCTTTTTTGAGGCACTCCTTGATCATTATTTCTTAGTTTAAAAACCCTAAATGTTTTTGATTTGTTCAAATACAATACTGCACTAATTGGTTTTTATTTTTTTCAAAATATACTTCCAAAAAGAATATCATCCATATTTTCGATCAGTAACCAAATTCATGCTCACAATACTCAGCTTTGCAACACATTTCATTTATGGAAAGTAAAAAGTTCATTTTCTAAAAAATCTGTAAGAAATACTTTGCGAAACATATGGAACACTCTACCCCAAGTCCTCCGCTTATATAAAAACAGTTCAATATTTAAAAAAAAAATGAAACAGACCTTTTATTCTGAGTATCGTTAAATTTACCTTCCAAACGTTTTTGCCCCCCTCGAATTTAAATTATTTCATACATGTTTTTGTAGTTTTTTGTCTTTATATTGTATTTATCGCTGTATTTTGTGTTAATCGCTGTATTTTGTGATATCTCGAACTCATATATGCTCATATATAATATAAATAATATAAATTATAATATTTGGGGAACTTTTTATACAAAGCCACCATGGGCTTTTCCTTTGTTCTCCAATTTCATTTTTAAACTATTGTAATAATTGACCATTCCTTGTATGTATATATACTTGTATGTTTATTTGCATTTGCTGTGTTTTTTATGGAAATGAAATAAATAAACAAACTTGAACTTGAACTTGATTTTGAAGCACAATTTTTTTAGGGCTTCAATATTACACCATATCACAGACAATGATAACACAAAGGGCAGTGCATCTCAAATTTAACATTGTTAAACGATGCCTTTAAGTTAAATGTGTTTTTCCAGTACCTGCAGTAAAAAAATCTATGATTCAGTTCTCTCAAGTATGACCTCATAGAGGTCTGATAAATGCATTTAACCAATTGTCATGAACTGTCTTGCTCATGTTATCTCTATTCCTGTTGATAACATGAATTCATTCAGGTCTGATAACTGACACTAGACATAGAGCGCATCAGATATTCAACCTTTTCATTGTATCTCCGGTCCGCTGAACAACTCAAATTCATTCAGGTCTGATATCTCATACTAGCTCTTTTTCTTTGCTTGCGGCTACATGTACATGTACATGGTGTACTAATAGAACTTCCTTGTATCTGAGTATCATCTTTCTTTCATATCTTTGGTGTTTTCATTATCTAGACTTCATTTGTGTCTGATGTGAGACTACATGTAGATGTCCATCTCTCTCTCTGTCTCTCTCCTACCATACATATTTATCTCCATCCCACTCATTCTCTGGATTTCATTTGTGTCTGATGTGAGACTAGCGCTGTCCATCTCTCTCACACTACAATACATTTTTATCTCCAGCCCACTCATTGTCTAGACTTCATTTGTGTCTGATGTGAGACTAGATGTCAAGTTTATCCCTGAGTATCACCATCTCTCTCACATCGTATCACCATCCCTCTCAGAGACTGAACTTCATTTGTGTCTGATGATGGAGACTAGATGTTCAGTTTATCTCTGAGTATCACCATCTCTCTCACATTGTATCTCCATCCCTCTCAGAGACTGAACTTCATTCAAGAGCTTGATTCTTGACTTGCCTCTCGCCCGTGGCTCTGACGACTGAAAGCCTCATTTGCTTGTTATCATCGACCGACCGCCGTCTACCTGGCCATCGCTTCTGATCGTGTTACGCCGATAATCGCTCTCTTCTCATCGCCGAGAGAGCCGGATACCTTGTCAGGTAAGATAAACCCAAACGCATTTCTGATAGCTGCTTAGAGGGTAATTACCAATAATTGCATTTTCATTTGTGTTATTAGCTCTTGGATGTTTCTCTCCTCCCTGCGAGGATGCATGAGTGCTCGAGGGCTGGTGGTTGAGATAATAGCTGAGTAGTATTTTGTAAGAGAGTTGATTAAAAGCCCAGGGGATAGCTTGATAGGATGGTATTGCCATGGAGTCAATAGCACGGTCAATTAGTGGATATGCCAGGCTATTCAAGCTCTAGCCCACTCACTGCATCATTGATGTTACCTGATGCAGTGGGATGTCTAGGTACCTGATACTGATGCTGTTATCTTAATTTCCTTTGCTGGATGACAGGGTCTATCTGTCCCTCATGTAAAGGACTTTATTTCCATTTGTTTATTTTCTCTAAGTGTACACTGTATGCATAATGACAAAAAGCAAATATTCATTTTGATTGCAAGGGATACATGTATTTTAAGGACTGAATGGAATACTCCCTCCATGCTTTGAAAACATCACTTATGAAAAACTACGGTAAATCTGCAATTACTAAACATTTTTAAAATGAATAAATACATTTAAGAAGAGTGAGATGAAACAAATTAAAAAATTAAATACTTTACCAATCACTCTAAATGATATTGATTTTGTGATAATTTGCCAGGGACTAGGATATTTTTTCGGATGATAGAAAGAGAGCAAGATTCCTGGTAGTCTGAGTGAGGCCCTGTATGTACTTCAGTTTTTGTTTAAACCTTACCTAACATGAATGTAAGTGAAGCATTGCAGGGAGAGAATATGGAGTTGATAATACAGCCTTTTTAAAAATAACATTAAACACTGACAAATAAAAGTATTGTAAGCATTAATTTCTCAGTCAGCAAGCAAGTAGAAAAAAAATTGGTGTTATTTGAACTAAAAAAGCCTTGTATTGTAAGGCTTACTTGATAAGCTATAATTATCGCAAGATGCTAACAGGATGATATACAAGTAAAGGTGTTGTAGTCACATGGATTCAAGTCTCCTGACTGTAAACCACAAGGTACAGGGATCAAATCCCTGCTGCAGCAGTCCTTTGTCAAGACATTAATCCATATTTTCCACCCTCAATCCAGGTGTAGTACATTGTATGTAGGTACCTGGTAGGATTTTATTCCTTGAATGAACTATCGTAAGCACTAAAGTTGCTGGAGCTAAAGCCAGAGGCCCAGAGTAATACTATTAAAAAAAGGTCTTTGGAAGCGCATAGAGATGTTACATTGTGTAATGTGTATATCATTATTTTATACATAAGAATGGTGGAATATTATTATAGTCGAATCTCCCATGCATACAAGACTAGACGTAAAACTTTCTTTTTTTAATGGAAAAATTAAGGCTGTGTGGGAGGAGGAGGGATGAAAAGTGCTCTTTTTTTTCTGAAATAAAAAGAAGAGCTGTCAAGTAGAAATAGCAAATGAGAACAACAAAGGAGAAGAAAAGGAGTGAGAGAGAGATAGAGAGGAGAGGAGAGGAGAGGAGAGGAGAGGAGAGGAGAGGAGAGGAGAGGAAGAGAGAGAGAGAGAGAGAGAGAGGGGGGGGGGGGGAAGAGAGAGAGTGCTTTTCGAGTGAGTGAATACATGCATGATAATGCATCTTTGTGCCAATCCCCTAGCAAGCTTGATTTGTTCTACCGCCTCACAATATTGATCCACTAATTGATGCGCTGGTCAAATGCAAGGTGTCAACAAGGGTTTCCATGGATACCAGGTGAACTGCATACTTTCCATTCCAAGCATATTAATTTTGCTCTCCAAAAAATATGGCAATTTCCCTGGCAAATTGCCACCATTTTTTGAGAGAGCAAAATTGTGAGCAATTTAAAAAGTACAAAACCTGAACATCATTTATCCATAGTTTAATACCTGTATGAAAATTATTGTTTCACTGTTTCAAACCATGAATTCATCTGTGTTTCAATATTAACTTGAATGAATTTAAGAAATACCTGTTTATTTAGTTTCAAAATGTTATAACTTGTATGGTAGTGAAGCTGTAATTCATTTTGGAAAGAAAAATACAAGGAACAACCAAGAAAAGAAGATTTGATTCCAATGATAAATGGTCAGAATTACATGTATCATTCATAAACAAAAATTAAATCTTGTTGACAAATGCTGGCAGTTTGTGAAAAATATCTTGTATTTGAGCATGAAAATGAGGATTAAATCTTCATCTTATATTTTAAACTTAAAGACAAAAATTACCAGTACATTTGTGGTAAAGTTACTTGTACATGTACAGTACATAAAGATATTAACATGTCATGTTGATTGTCAAGATTTGTTTGATTTTACACCATTAATACATCACCGGATTACAGGCTTGGGGATTTCTCTTTCTTCAATTCATGTTTGTTGCTCTGCGGCTTGTCGTACCAATCTCCCATATCAGCCGTAGATCTTGTACCCATTGGTTACCATGGCAATAGAAACATCCCATCATTGCTGCACGATGTCCCTTCAGCCCACTGGTTCATGAGAAAGGGGATACGGGCGGCTAGCAGTAATTGAAATCGTGTTCATCATGCCTCCCTAACGCTTGCTCAAGTCTTATGGCTGAACTTTTCAACTTGCAGATCAAGTTGTTTAAAAATCACTTTACTTAGAGATAACATTACAGCAATGCTCTTTGTGTTTGTGTGGGTGTGGGTGTGTGTGTGTAAGTTTGGGTGGGTAGATAGATGATGTCACATTTCTCTTATTTTCTGTTAGAGTCAGTCTACTTGTATCTGGGTGTCTCTTTTTAAAAGCTCTGCATTCCTATTAACCATGCTATTAGTATTAGATAATTTCACCAAATGTTGACTGTAATGAAAGAATGCTTTGCCTCTAAGTCCTCCTAAGCCTGAAAAGGATAATTCATTTTTTACTTAACACCTTGTCAACTTTGCTTGAAAACAAATCTTTCAAAAAGTCTTTCAAAGAGAATTAAAAAGAGAAAGAGACTTTGAAATAACATGCCCAAGACTTGATAATCTATTTACATTCATGTTTATTTCATTATAGTGCAGGTATTATTCTCTTATGAGTTGATACAGCCCTGCATTCAGAGAAAAATAAAGAGATGGCAAGGAGGACCGGGCGGGGGAGGGATGATGTTTGTGTTTCTTTTCTCTCCTCCCAGTGGCAACCTGTAAGATTGCGTAGATTACGTGAGGCGTGTAGTAGGTAGAGGTTGATGCAAACTTGCTAGCGGTAATCTGATTTGAGGTCATGTAATCAGCTGCGGCTTTGTATTAGTAATAAGGTTTCATTCCCCGTAGAGATGTCATGAAGCTTTTGGTGAGCAGATGTACGACCACATCATCTGTTCAGAGCAAGAAGGGGGTTAACTCTGTGTTAGAGTAAATGAGTTAGGGCCCTTCTGGTTCTAAACAGATGACATACAATGTAGGATATAATAATAATGATAATATACCGTACTTACTGTATATAGTGCATATCACAATATTTCTCTATGCGCTGTAAGAACTTTAGATTAAGAAGGAAAGGTGGATAGAGTAACATAAGAAGAGTGAGAAATGCTCAACATACTTCCTCTCGTTAACATTGGAAATTATTTTAGAAAAGAAATGTTTTACTACGGGTCTTAAAGTTCATTTCAATGCAATATTTGCCTGCTAAAATACAGGTAAAAACAACTACTTGTAGTACAGTACATTGTAGTTCAGAAATTGCACAACATTTGCCTGGTTCTCATCTCATTCTGATCTACTCATTTCTACAAATCATATCCAGCCATTTCTGTCAATCGCCTCAGTATTTGCTTTTCATTCACTCCACTTGCTTTGACCTGTTGATTCTAATCCTGTACATTCGCCTCTTTGCATTAGTTACCATGACAATCATCTACGAAGGTTACTAATCAGGGGTAACCGATTTAGGATGTGCAAATTATCATCTGAGGTTAATGAATAGAGGGGATACTGTACTTGTGCTCGTACTCTACATGTACATACATGTACATGTACCTGCCAACCCTTCTGAATAATCTGATTTTCAGATATTCTGATTTTTAGGATTTTAAGGACCTAAAAATTTGGAATATTCTGATTTTTTCAAAATTTTGATTGTGTGTGAATTGCTAAAGCCAAATTAAGCTCGTTTTATCATGTGCCACAACTTGATAGTTTACGTATTGCGTGCCTTGAATGGCTGCATGATCGAGCAGGGTATTTGTATCCGCTCTTTTGTACAGAAACCCTGTATTGACAGTTTCACTGCCACTGCATGTGCGAACGCCTGTTAAGGGTACATATTTCTTATTTTTCGAAGGCATACCGTGTTACAAATTCCTTATTCTTGTTTTCAAATGTTGGCAGGTATGCATATTTGTATGGTTGTGCAATGAGTGATTGGAAAGACTCCATGATATAATTTATTTTTTATTTTTTAATTGTTAATTACATCATAAAATCTTTCAGGGTGGTGATGTAGTGATGTACACATATATTTTTTTCTTAATAACTTTAACTTAAGATAGATCTTAAGTATCAGGTCTGGGTTATAGTTGATAAGGATTTGTGTGTGAGTCTGATGAAGGTTATACTAGTTTGACATAGATCTACCAAAGATCAGTGATTTGATGAGGAATGTAGGCATGGACAGATTGTAAACAGAAGGAGAATAGGAAAAATATGAACAACAATAAAACAGCTGTAATAAACATCTTGATTGTTTGATAGGGATATAATGTACATGTAGCTAGCATATGAAACCAAGGCATAGGAGTTTAAAGGTAAAGACCAGTTCTGGTCATGCGATTGCATTGTGAGAAAAACGTTGTGGAATCAATCAGAAAAGGTTGATCTGGCATATAAGTATTGGTGTGTACTGCAAGGTTCTGGAATTATCAAAATGATAAGAAACTTGGCCCAGTCTTGGTAAAGTTACAATCACTGTACACATAAAGATGTATATGGGACTATGCAACACGTGTTCGATATCTATCCGGTCGGGATAGATACAATACTTTACCAAATATATCAATTAGCGGTTTCCCGCATCAATGATCACGTATTAGTCAAAACATATTCTTTCACATGATTGGTAATAAGAGCTTCCATTTCATTTTTTGAAAGGGGGGCATTTCCAAAACTGATCTTTACCTTTAAAGTTTGTATGAATTTGTAATTACTTGTACATGTAGCCTTTTTTTCACTTACCATATTCTCCACTTATTTTCTTTTGCTTACATGTTATTTTTAATTTAGTTTGTATCCTAGGTTTTATTCATATTATTATGATTGAGAAGGGCAGCATGGAAGTCTTTCCCTTTAAAGGTACTATGTCCCATTTGCAGGCCAAAAAAATGAAAAAGTTAAATTCCAACTGCATTTGAAAGATAATACTAATTTAGAACTTCCCTAAAAAAGTTGGGGCTTGAAAATGTCTTCAAGTGGGAAAATAATGACTTTTAGTTGTCAAATCGACTTTAGGGCTATAGAGCCCAAAAGTAATAGTCTTGATTTTCAGACAATTGTACCGAATGGTCATACGTTTTATGCTGCGCAAAGATTCAATCAGTTTAATCTTGGCCATCACAAGAAGTGGGTTATTGATGTAGACAAATGCTCATGTACCCTTTACAACTCTTTTCATGTATGTTATTACCAAAGAAGAAAAAAAGCCAGTCAGACACTCAATAGTGTCTGACAGTGAAGTCTAGCAAGTAAACGGGTTTCCTTGCATAATTTGAATATGAGGACACTGCTAACGTTTAAATTTCACAGATAGGACAAACATGACGTATTCATAATTCCTGCAAAGTTCTACAGCATTTGAGGTTGGCTGCAAAAGGGACATAGTACCTTTAAAACACGACATTTGATTTCCCTTGAAAAGACAATATCAAATGGAGACTGAATTAGTGGAGTGTAGTACTAATAAGCAAAGTGGAATGGACAAAGAACCGACTCTCAAAGTACTTACTTTCCCATAATCTCGGGGGAATGGTGAACGGTTTAATTAAGTTGGTGGATAATGTTCAGAGTCCTAATGTACAACTCATTGCAATTGTATGCTTTCTGAGCAGCCAGGATAAGCAAACAATCAAACAAAGCTAGGACCAGTACATGCACTCGACCTTATCTTTAAACCCTTTTCTTTTAGAAAACAAATGTTGTGCTGCATCATCAAGTATATGTTATAATGTGAAGATGGTTTTGAAAGGTACAAGTAATGCTGTCAACATATTACTGATTACTCTCTTGAGAGCCCAAGTGAAACTCAAGAAGAATAAGTGAGATGATTTAATCAATATTGCAATTACATGTTCATGCAGGCCTTTACAGGTGTACATGTATTTACTTGAATGTGTTCTGTCAATTGCTAAAATACTGAACAGCTTTGCAGCAGAATCAATCATTCTTCATTAACTTTGCTCATTGACATTCCGTGCTCCACCTCTCACATGCATTTTTTCATTCAATATAATGTACATAAAACTTTGCTGGTGTCACTCACTTCAAGACCTTTAAGATTAATTCCTAATGTCATTCTGTTTTATTCATCTTCAAAGTTTATTCAACACTCTTCATAAAAAAAACATTTAAAACATACAAATACAGAATGGAATGATACAAAAACAAGATAGTGGTAATAAATAACAATGGCAATTTATGAGAGCATTTAGGAAAGGCAGAAAGGAGGGATTCCTTTAAAGCGTACCCCTATATGAAAGCCTACCTCCATCTTAATTACTGTAATTTTGATAGATTTATAGCATTGAAAAGATGTACACTATAATGGCCGTATCAGAAAGTATGAAGTGCATTATGTGGAATGGTATCATGCAGTTAGCTGAACAAGGATGTGTTGATGCGAATGAGGTATAATTATCCTCCACATACATGTATGTCAATACGTATGACAGATGTCCTGGTTTCCATTAACCCCCTCCATACCAGCGTCAAGCGCAAACATGTATTAGATTGTGGGTCAAGTGCTTCTATCCCTGTCTCTCATTTGTACACACGTACTTAATCTACTTTTTTGCGGTTTGCTTCAAAGGTGACAAAAACAAGTCGATCCCAAATCCCATTATTCCCCTCCCCCTCTCTCTCTCTCTCCCTTTCACTGTCTCCCTCTCTCTCTCTCTCTCCCCTTCACTGTCTTTCTGTCACACCCACCCACGCTGATCATTTTATCATCTCATCTATCGCTCTGTTTTTGCTCTTTATTTCTGACTTGGACTACCTTTGTACACTATCTAGACCTACTACAGTGTGAGTCAAAAAAAACTTTACACCTAGGAAATTACTAATAATATAAAAAATAATTTATGAACAGTGAAGTATTATACATCATATGAAAGAGTGTTTTATCCTGAATCGTTTGGTACCATTTTTGGGTGGTATGTGTTCACGCTTGGATGAACAGGAGGTATTGTTTGCGAGAGTGCAAAAATCGAATTGCGCCAAAGTATTAAAGTGAGAGAATGAATAGAATGTATGAAATGAGATGCATGGCAGATGCTTTTTTTCAGTAGCAAAGTCACACACACACACGCACACGCACATATGAAACACACACACTTTTCATTCTTTGGGAATAAAAGAGGCGACCATTGATTATTCTCTCTCACTGTCGTGTATCCAGACGGTTTATAACTTCATATGTGTTGTGGTTACCTTTTTGGAACCAAGACATCATTACGTAATGAACATTACTGTCAATCTGCAAATTTCCCAATTGATATCAAAATGGAATTAAAATTCAATCATAATGCCATTAAATGAAAGTTTGGTGCATTAACATAATAATGAATTGTTTCTCCCAAAGGACTCAGTCAGTCTGCATCTAAATTTGCTATGCGAGTGTGTGTGTGTGTGTATGTGTGTGAGCATGTGTATGTGCGAGTGTGTGCATTTGTTTGTGTGACTTACTGAGTGTGACTCTGTGTGTGTTTTGATATGTGTGACATAATTAATTTTGGTAGGGATTTTATTTGGATCTGCAAAGACCGAATTAATACCGAAATCCCAATTGTTTTATTCAAACATCACATAAGCATTATTTGGCGCAAGTCAATGTTTGCACTCTCGCAAACAATGCCTCCTATTTATCCAAGCGTGAACACATACCACCCAAAATGGTACCAAACGATTTGGGATGAAACACTCTTTCATATGGTGTATAATAATTTACTTTTCATAAATGATTCTTAAAATTATTAGCATTTTTCTAGGTGTAAAGTTTTTTTTGACTTACACTGTATAATCTAACTACCCCTTTTATTAGCCCCAAGAGCAGCATATTAGGAGATTTAAGGTGGTTGTGAATAGCACCAAAGTGAGAAGAAGAAAAAGTAATGATGTAAAATGCATTTCAGTGTTGCTATTATACACATAAAAGCAGCATTATTTGCATGATATCCATTTCTTTTCTATACATACACGTATTAAACAACTTTGATGTGTTTTTCTGTTGCACTTTATTTATGGTTACATTACATATAAATGGAATTATCACAGAAGAAAGTTATTGATTTAGGTATATATTGTATAACAAATAACATTTATACTTATCGCCTATTCATTCCAGATGTATAGAAGTCGTTTTAACTCTTTGAATTAATTACTTCAGTGTCTGGGAACAGGCGGAAGGTCTGTGTTATGACTGGTCTCTAGTTGGTCTCATGCTCTAAGTATAGGGGCTCAATTTTTTAACCTTATTGTATAGTGACAAAACTTCACAAAACATTAATTACAGCTGTTTTCGCAGGAACAGGTTTTCATGACCTTGCTAAAATTAGCCTTTGTAGTGTTGTAATTGAATCGTTTTATATCAACCCTTGTGAATCTGAAGTTTTAAACCACTTTCGAAATGTGCAAAACTTTTTGGTTTTAAAATATTTACATTTGTGAGGCAGAATTAATTTCTATTGCCATGAATCTACATCTATAAATCCTCTGCTTAGTTTAACTTTATTTTTATTATATTTTAATTTTTTTTTAAATACAATCATCTTTATTCAATATTGCTCTCGACTTTGCAAAAACATAACAAAACATATACATACATGATTTAATATATATTTAATTCTTTGATAATTGCGATGATTTGAAATCTTGTACAAGATGCTAGTTGTCATTGCAGTGAAACCTTCTAGCTATATCCTCTGTGAAGCCAAACCAAACCTGATTTTGATTTCAATATCTTGATTTGAAAGAAATCCTGGGATGTTGTTTTGGTGTTTGTCAGCTGTGGTTCTTGAGCCGTGAATGATGCATGATCACCAACAAGGTGAAGATTGAAGGAGGATGCTTCAATTACCATGGTAACGGCACACTTGACACCCCCTTATCCATCATCAGCTGTGTTAGATCTCATACCTTCACAGCTGTGTTACCCTCAGAAGGAGGGATGATCATTACTTAGATTATAGCTTACTCTTCATCATCTACATCACTGCAATGACATCATCTTTCCTTCATCAGTTTTGTTTTGTTGTGTAGGATTAGGATGCACTTCAGTCTTCTCGTTCAATTTCATTGTTCTTTCTTTCTTTTCTCTTTTAACCTTTGCCCCCGTTTTTTCTCATTTTCTTATTTAATATCTCTTTTAAAAACACATCCACTAAACTTAATCATTTAATATCAACAAATTCTCTCAACACAATAGTAACTAGTAGTCTTTACAGAAATACTTTCAATTCATTCATACAAATATTTTCATTATCTGGCTGTAGTCCAGGCCCTATGGTGTAGCTTTTCTTTCCATTTAATTACACAAAAAAATAAATAAAAAAACGTTACATTGAGACGACCAAACTAATTTTGACGTAAAAGAGTAGTCAACCCTTATATTAAGTTGGTTTTAATAAAAGCAGAAAATGAGAGAAACAAACTGGTGAAAGTTTGAGCAATATTCTATGAACATAGGGCAATGGTTGCTAATTTGTTTGATTGATTGCACCTTCGAAAATTCATAACTTTCTTATTTTAAATCGTTTTTTGCTCCATTTCTCTCATTTTAGGCTTCTTTTAAAATCGACATACTATCAGAGTAAACTTCTCTTTAAAAATCAAGACTCAAAGTACTGTTTCCATTTGAGTCTGTGTAAGCAGACTATTGTGATGAGTTCTTGGTGTAACATTGCGAAGATAATTGTCCTTGGATTGTCAATCTTGACCTGGTATTCTACCCATGCTAGGAATTAACAAACATCTCGCTACTCTCGTCGTCGTAGGTCCAGCAAGGGTTTGCCAAGTGAGCTCGGGGGCCACAAAGGAGGATCTCAAGTTTAGCTGTTGTCTTGAGAAACCAGCTTTTATTTTCAATGTTTCATATCACCATGACAATAAGTGCATATTAATTTCATGTGCACAAACGGATATTGTATTTCACATTGGACAAGCATTTTTGGCTGTTTGCTCACATATGAAGCAAAAGAATGCTGCAGATGACTTTTTTTGACAACACTGTTCGAATGATGCATTAGCGTAGCTCAGAAAATTTGATGTTATGTTTGTGCAGTTATGTTTGTGCAGTTATATCAACATCATTTTGATGTGTTGGAAATTTTGCATCAACATCTTAACAAATGCGTTTGACGGTAATGACAGCATAAAAAACATTTAATTTAAAAATAGTAGGCTGAGAATAATTCTGACAAAGTCTTTGTGAAGAAGATGTTGATTCACACAAATGTATAACAAACACAAAAAATATCTAGGTTTTTTTTTATAAAAAATCATTTTACAAAAAGTTGAAGAAATTAAAAAGAACATAAGAAAAACCATCTTTACCCTGATGGGACCCCTAAAGGAAAGCATTCTGTATAGATACCCTGGACAACGTTCACCTAAATCCCATGTGGTTGACTTTAAATGCGGCATCTTTAATTGACACATATTCGTGATTTATGAGGCCCAAAGTGGAATGATAAATATTCGCTTCTTTTGATTTATGATATATACAACTGTCGCCTGTCATCTTACAAAGAGAATTCATTGGTAAATAAGTGATAACAAATCTCTTTCTCCTTATTGGAGGGAGGGAGGGGTCTATCCTGCATTTGTTCTTATATATCTCTCTTTGATGGAAACTTGGTTCAGTGACCATTGTGTCTTCATTTCAAAAAGCAGTTTGCCAAATTGTGAAATGATTTAGTTTAAAATTGATTAAAAATATGACAGTCAGCCAACCCAGGAAATAAGCGTATTCTAAATGCAAAAGTACTGCATGTACAACTAGTACATTTCACCAAGAAAATGTAAATATTTCAAATTTGTAAGTTGTAATGCATTCATTTAACACTTTGCAACATCAAAATAACGATTATACAGAAATTATGGGTTTTCCCATTTAAATGTTTGTTAATATTTCACTTATATCGATACACAGTATGCTTTTCTCTCTGTGCTTGTAATTTATTGATCATTGCCCTAACACATTTCACTTGATTTTGCATCATTGGCCCTTTAATAGATTCCTAGATTTGTTTCCACTTTGTTGTTTAGTGTCTGTAATGGCAGTTGTTATCTTAGGGGAACAAGTCGTGGTGACTATGTAAATGTATACAGGAGAAACATCAACAATAAGTGTAAGCTTTGCTACAATTACAAATGCATTAATTCAATCAAGATTCTCCTAGTTAGACAAACACTTTAGACACCTAGGAATAGGTGTAAACTTAGCCTTGAGGTTCTTAGCATGACAATTCAACCAAAACAGCCTCTGTAAACTTAGCCCTCCAGACTCCTGTCCCCTGATTTGATTGAACTCAATGCATTTCAATTAGAATATATCAGCAGTCAAATGTACGCCAGCTGAAACAGCAAAAATGATTATAATCTGATAGGAGAACATCACCCAAATTACCTTTATTTTTTTTCCTTCCTTTTTTGCTTGTATAATTCAGATTTTTCTCAAGGGCATTCCAAAAATATTTCTGTATTTATCTCCGCTTTGCATGTTTTCCAAACAGCCCTCCCTCAGAACTTACCAATGCTGTATCCTCATCACTTCTTTGTACCTTCTTTCTTTTCTCTTTTGTTTTTACTGAAGTGGAACGAAGAATTGCCAAGAATTATGATGTGCCTGTCTTTGCACATGAATCTATGTTTATTTCACAATTTTTCTGTTTTGTTATAAATATTGCTCACTGCTCTGAAAACAGGGGCACTATGGTAACCAGGGGCAGTCTGGGTATGCCTGAAAACACCAGGTTACCAATTTACTCCTTCAAATAGAGGACAAACATACGATCCAGAGAGTGCAGAATACCATTGTTGTGAAGGCAAAGACAGTCCGACCAAAAAATACAATTTACACAGCCACATTCTACTGGGAGCGCTGTCAACTCCAGCAATGTTCCATCATCATTCCTGCTGTCAGATAACATCATAGAAGATCATGTCAATTGTCTCGTAAAAAGTGTATCTGCAAATATTTTATGAAAGATAATTGTGTGTTGAAGTTTTTATAAGTGTCATTAATCAACAATACTGTATCCATATTGAAAGCTTCTTTCACTGCCTATCATTGCAAAAGGAAAAAAACAAAAAAGGTTTTGAAGGCAAACATGCAGTTTCCCAGGAATTTAAATAAAGTTTTCAGTTATAAAAAGTTCCCTTATTTTGGTATGGCTATTCTAACTATTGCAAGTTCATTAAAATGTACATTATTATACATATTCCAGTAATGAAATGCTTTAAGCTGCAGAGTATGAATATCAGCTTTAATACTCAATGAAAATAAGAATGGTAGAAAGATTTAGGGATGTACGTGACAGTGGAACACTCCATGGTTTTGAATATTCAGGAAAAATTCTCATTCTAAACATTTAAGAATCTATGGCATCTATTTTTATGTTTCTACCTGATATATTACAGTATGTGTTGTCACGCTCAACTCGATTATGAAAGGCAAAAAAAAAAAAAATCCTCTTTGAAATATACACCTGTATGCTTGATAATCATCTCATACATAAATGCATGTCCACGCAAGCGTGACCCAACAGAAGTTTGGTATATTTCCCATAAGACTGTGCATGCACGCCCAACAGTTGTTCCTGGTGAATGGTAGGTCAGTCTCTCTCCCAGTAGATTCATCTAACTGTCAAAAGTGCATTCCTCTAACTCTGAGTTTTAAAAAAATGGTAACATTTGCTTGCACACTTCCAAAACTCATGATTATCTTGGACCAGCAGAAAAAACTTGATGCTTGAGAAAATTTCCCAGTTGATTTTGTGAAATTCCTCCTGTATTTCTCTTCACACTGTCGCTACTGAAATGTATTTTATTTTAATTCTGATGAGAATAACATCAACATTTCAGGAACATTTCTCATACAAGTAGGGGGCAAGTGCCTATTTATATCAATCACAATTATAAACGCTACTCAGACACCCCTAGCCCTAGGCATATTACATTATGTAATCTTTGCGTCATAACACACCTAATTTTATGCGTACCATGCTGAAATAATTTCATAATGCCACAGCAGTGTTATTTGAAGACGGTTTGTGCAGCATCACCTGCAAACAAGACTTTCTGCTACCAATATTGAAATGACCTTTTCACTTCATCAATGTGACGTCGGTCTCTACAATTGATAATAATCTTCCAATTTTTATTGGTTTCTTGTCATATTGGAATGTACAGATGTGAACTCTATAGCTTTGTGCTGATGTCTGTTAGGTTATTTGGAGGTTTCGGAATGACGTTATTGCTGCAGAAGAGGGAATGCAAGTAAACTGTTTTTATTACGGACTTGTGATGAATGTTTCTCAAGTTTCAAGAGATGTGTACAGAATCATTTTTTCAAAATTTCATCTCTCTCTCTCTCTCTCTCTCTCTCTTTTATATACCGGTACATCTTTTTTGTACATGTATAAAAAAGGCCTGGAGCTTTGTTTACAGGCAGATATATCCTGTTAATAGAAGGCGGGGAAAATCAAAGTAGAAGTGAAACAAATCAAATTCTATAGATTTTATATACAAGGATTTTTTTTTCTTTTCAGTCAAGGAGTATGAGAAAAGTTATAGATAAATTAAGCATTAGGAGACAGGAGAGGTGTCGGAGTGAGAAAGATCAGCAAGAGAGAAGTTTGGAAAGAGATGTGTTTTGAGTTCATCGAAGTGCAACTTTGCTGTAGATGATAAAGCATTTTGAACTTTGTCGGATTAGGATTTCATGAATTATGATCAGGAGTTTCAGCCAAAAGTGATAGTGTGGTACGGTATGTCACTGAAACAGCTCCCGTAGGATTTTTGTGCCAAAGTTGATTTTTTTGCTGTTTTGGCTTCAAAAGGGTCCCAATTCACCAAAAATGATGGGGTCCAAATTTTCAGACCCCTCCTTCATTTCCTGGGGGGTCCTAAACCGGGAGCCAGTGGGGGTCAACCTAGCTGGGAAAGAAACCAATTTTAATGTGCACAGATATAAAGATCGCATACATGTAGCTCCACATAACAAAAATGACCGTCTGGCATGTTCTAAGTGGTGGGTGTGGCCAGGGGGACACCCCCACCCAAAAAGTGTCCCTTTTGACGACAAAATAGTATTATGTGAATAATATTTTAAGGAAACCTTGAACCACCATAAGTTTGGTGTCATATGAAAGAGAGTTAAATTATCTACATTTCGATACCAATTTCAAAGAATTTGGGATTAATTAACATCGCAAATTTAAGTAAAAAACATGATTTTTTTTATTTTTTTCGAAAAATTTAATTTTATCAAAAAACATTATTTCCATATATCGAAACTGGAGAGTTGCATTTTTTAATAACTTTCCAGGAATTTGCTCATGTTCAACGACAAGATCGACAAAAACATGCCAGACGGTCATTTTTGTTATGTGGAGCTATGCGATCTTTATATCTGTGCAAATTAAAATTGGTTTCCTTCCCAGCTAGGTTGACCCCCACTGGCTCCCTGTTTAGGACCCCCCAGGAAATGAAGGAGGGGTCTGAAAATTTGGACCCCATCATTTTTGGTCAATTGGGACCCTTTTGAAGCCAAAACAGCAAAAAAATTAACTTTGGCACAAAAATCCTACGGAATTACATACCATACCGCACTATGACATTTGATAGCTTGCTACAAAAATTGTTGACAATGTCCCATAATCATGGCTTCCATCGTAGTACTCATGACATTCAACAACAATATATTCCCTCAACGATTATTTATATTAGAAATTTTATTGGAAATAACCCTTGTTCATCCTGTTTTTGCCTCTTAAATAACTTTTTATTTATGATCAAAGGTAGGAGATGAGCCAAAGCTACTTGTTTTGATCAAACACAGTACAATATCAAGTTATCAACATATACATGTACGTACATGCAGAATGCTAGCCCTAAAGCTGTCCTTATATAACCCCTGTTACATTTCCTTGCCAATAGCTATGTGAGCTACCTGTATTGAGAGTGGCAAATGTAAATACAGATAGATGCCTTGCCAGAAGACGTTGCTGTGGAAGGCATGCGAACCCTTCAGAAAATATAGACATGCCAGTAGACATGTACCTTACATACATTTTCTTTATGGAAAAGAAAACACTTTGTAGAACAGCTGTAGGAATGAGTTTCAGACAAATAATTGTATTAATTTAGCAATTACCAATGCATGTATGCAATTGCATGCAAAATTAATTACCACGGGACATGCACTGTAGTTTGCTGTAAATTATATTCATTAGAGTCGTGGGACCTGCACAATGTACATGTACATGTAGGTATGCATGTATGGTTGGTAAACGTGGGAGCAAGTTGTGCGCAAACAAATTAGGTGACCTATTTGAAGGGGGTAGCAGTAATTATTCATCCCCCCCCCCCTCTATTTGTGCTTCAGAAAAGGCTAGAAGAATTTTCTTTTTAATTCCTCTGTGTCCAGTTCTCCCTTTTTTTTTAGGCCTACCGGTGTTTGTGTGTGTTTGAGAGAGAGACAGAGAGACAGAGAGAGAGAAAGAAAGAGAGAGAAGAGAAGAGGAGGATTTAAAAATTTTAAAATTGTATACCTTCAAGCTCTTGCTATATTGAGTTTCAAATTGAGGATTACCATTATACCAGAATATTTTAGAATTTATTTTCAAGTTGGTGAGTTTTTCCAATTTTATTCATATCTCCAGGCATGGAATAGATTTAGAGCCAGAAAGATGTAACTCAAAGTATACTCACGTTCTGAATTTTGTGTTTCTTGTAAAAGAAAATATAAAAATAGTCACGAATGCAAGGGAGTAAAGTACAGAGCTACATTTCTCATAGTGAGACCATTATGCATGTTATCTTTATTTGAATTTAAAATGGTTGTAAAATTGTAATAAGAGAAAAGCATGATATACTGACATTTATTCTTAATATCATGTGAGTGATCTTACAATCATTGGTTTCAAGGTAATAGGTGATTGCTTTTAACAGATATCTTGTTTACTGCTTTGGGAATACTGATCCATTATCATAATCATAAAAGCATCTATGATGACATTTAAAAGGTGCTTTCTACATCATCCATCAGGAAAGTCATCGGTTTAGAAGTGCTGAATGTATAAAGGATGTCAAGTGGAATAAACTCATCAATAATTTAGATGTCAATGATTGAGGATGCATGTTAGAGTTGACAACTAAATTATTCATACCCTTACCAATTTGTGTAATTTTTTAAGTCTCTGAAAATCTGATTGGTCCTGATTTATGTTTCTTGAGAGTGTGACACACTAAAGCTTACATCTAAAAGTATTGAACAGGAGCCTTAATTCAACCAGTCCACCTTTCATTCTTGAGTTACGAAAAACACACCCCCTCAAAAAACACTTCATTCAAAAGGTGTTTGAATAATTCAGTTGTTAACTTTATCTCTTCTCAAGTCAACATCTACAAGCCACAAATGTACGTATCACATTCTAGTCATGAATATTCCACCTATCAACAAACAAATCTCATTTAAAAATGCTTTTAACAAATGCATACCGGTACAAGGAAACAAACAAAAAATAATGACAGTAGCCTGTTTAAAAAAGGCAGACAGGCAAATAAAGTACAGTTTCTTACAAATGGTCATGCATAAATCTCAGACCACCTTCTTTTCTATAGGGGGAGGGGGGGATAATCCAGCCCAAGAAATGTTCAACTGTGGACCTTCTTTCTTTTTATCTTGCAAAACAATGTATGTACAGGGATTTGAAGCTTGAATTGAAACAAAGTTGTTTTAAAGATAGGTTTTGAGCTTCATATAGAAATGAGAAAATAAAAGTAAAATATACACAAACTGAAATAATGACCCTTGATAGTTCATTACGGTAATCGTGAAACCAAGAATCACTGGAGGAGTTCATATCATCTCTAGATAAAGTAGCTGTTTATCATCCTACCATACCCCCTACCTAGGCAAACCTGATCAACATTAGCCACACATGATGGCATCTCAAAGTGCTTTCATTGACCGTGGAAGACATCTTCTTCATCCTCCCCTCCAACCTGGAGCGTGCCGGGGCATCGAGAACGACTGTTGAACAATGACGACAGACTAAATTGGCAGTAATTGGCATCAGTCACAGAAACATACATGTAGTCATATTTGCCACCTAAAATGACAGGTTTGATATTCATAACGAGATGCTATGCTTCATGAACAGTGTTTGTCAATCTCACCAGCTCTGCCCACAACGACTGAGCGTGAGGTGAGAATTTGGGATGGAAATTGTCAGTTTGGGACGATACATGCATAAAGCTAGTGATCCAATGGAGAAGATTTGATGTATAGAGCTTCTCTCCCTGGATCTACTGTAAAGCCTTTGATGGGTAGTTCATTGTGAATTGATCATAGTAATTTATTATAAAAGCATTTCAATACCAGACTATTAATTTGATTACATTATAGGCTAGACTCCACTTTCACCTCTACACATATTTGTACAGAGTAGAAATTATTTTTCAATTCAAGGGCATTTAAGCTTAACTACACTTGATTTTGAATTTGGATGAACTGTAAGCATTAACAAAAAAAAACCCTTTTAAAATATCATTGGGGGATTCTCCAAAGCCATACTTTCTTCTCACTCACTTGAAATGTATTCACTGTTACAGCAAGATTGTACAATTCTATTGAAAAAGAAATTTGAAAGACGTACATTGCACATGTAGCCATACTTCAAGTATATAATGGATGTAATGGGAACACATTGTACAAGACGACCTATATTAGAGTCACTGGGTTATTTCAATCATCGCAAGCACATGTGCTTGTATATTAGTCTTCATTCTCACTGGTGTTTCGTGAGCTCGTACAAAAAGAAATTAATTAAGTTGACAAACAGCTTTGGTATGAATTGATTATACTGACAAATGTGAAGGGTTGAAGGTCTAGACTCCTTTGCATAGTATTATTACTTCAGGTGATTGTATTCACAAAGTACAATCGGTCTTCAGATGATACATATTTTTTAAATTTTTTATTTAAAGGATGGCAATGATGATACACAAAGGTGAAACAAATTGAAATGAATTTTTTCCCCTCCAAATTTCACACCCTTCACAATATAATATTTTTACAACAATTATTTTGTTGTTGTTGTTATCACTCAAACATGCAGTATAATTAATAGTTTTATGTGAGAATTTTCTCACTTTCAAAGTCCTAAAAAAACAAAAAAGTGGTAGCCATTTCCAGTTTTTAATTTTTGTTTTCAATCATTCATATTTTTTCTTCTTCCTGTCATTGCCAAAAACAGCTCTACTCGAATAATAATATATTAAATGATGGAAGTTAAATGATAAAATGATATTCACCAATCCAAAAAAAAGCAGTCAGATCTTCTTATGGCTGTATTATTTAAACATGTAAATGAATGGCAACAAGGACTTGTGCATATTCACTGAGCTCTGTTTTATAAGATACTGAAATGTGAAATGTATTACACTTTACATCATCTTTAAAAAAATGCAGCAGTTTCACCGCATCATACCTGAACGAAGCCCTTACACAGTAATAGGGTTTGTCACTTTGTCAAAGTTCTCTCATTAAGCGGTAAGTCAAGTGCTTACGATCCTGTCATCATTATTCTAAAGATGACGGCAGATATGAAAGCTAATTAATGCCTGGAAATTTCAATTCCGTTAGCCTTAGGGATGGTTACTATGCTACACTTTCTCCTTGATGATCGTCTCGCATCATTAGTATGGACTCATGGGAGCACTGAGTCTATATGTACATTAGTATGGCAAGAGTGATGGAGGAGGGGGAGAGAGAGAGGGAGAGAGAGAGAGAGAGGGGGAGGGGGGAGGGGGACAAAGAGACAAACGGAGAGAGAGTGAGGGGGAAGGCGAGATAAAGAGAAAGAATGAGGGAGGAGAAGGGACAGAGAGAGAAAGAGGGAGAGAGAGAGATAGAAATAAAGAGGGAGAAACAGAAAAAAGGGAGAGAGAGAGAAAACTAAAATATACAACTATGAAAATCACTTACTCAAACACATATATATTTTAAATAATAAACTGCTATTATCTTCTTTTGACACACATTTTTTGATAGAATTGTCTAATAGACTATTTTCATAATGATCAGATTGTCTTGAATATGTTAAAGAAATTTTTTCTAGAATGTAAAAGAATACAGGTTTCAACGATAGTGTACTCATTCAGTCTGATATCTTACAAATTGGAGTATTTCAAATAATGAATTCAACAAATTTCTAAATCTGTTTATCCATTTTACAGTATACAGGTGGCAGTGTCTTTTAATATAAATCAATTTGGCTTCAGTACAAATAGGAGAATGAATTGTTTAGATCTTCATTCAATTTCAAAGAAATGAATCTCCTAACTATGTGTAAAATGACTTACACTGTAGAATTTGCAAATACCAGGCCTGATAATTACCTGATTTAAATCGGTTTCCCGATTTTTTTTTTCTTCTCCCGATTAAAAAAAAAAAATCCTGAATTTGTTTTTCTTCCCGATTTTCCTCTTTCCCCCCTATTTTTCCCCAATTTTCTTACTAAAAAATTAGATGCCATTTTTTTTCCTGAATCATTTTTTTTAGTGCTCACTATCACCCCTGAAATACATTAGGCCCTCCAAACCTGTTGCCTGTAGCAAAAGAATCATCCTTGAAATATGTTATTAGAGCAGTCAGCAGTCAATACTACAATACTTTGTAAACGTAAAAAGGTTATTATTTATTTATCCTATATATTTTCCTCCGCTGCTTTTGATGGCTTGATCTTATCAAGTATTCATGATTCATGAAGGCAGTTACAGGATTTGAATAATCAACAAGCTTAACCCAGTGGATATGATTTGATGTTTATAATGTAATGCATTTCCATCGGCTCCAGCTATTTGAGGCTTTGTCTAGTTAACAAATTTAATCCATAGAAAGGATATGAGCAGTGAATAAAACTTTGATTGTCATCCTATTAGAATCTAGAAATATATACTAAAATTGTTATTATCATTTTTATAAATTTCCTGGTGTTTATTGCAAACAGTTTTGGTAGTTGTGGTATCAGTTAACGTTATATTGGTGATGTGTGAATAGCCCTTAAAGGGATCGT
Organism: Strongylocentrotus droebachiensis; assembly: GCA_035222895.1. Lineage (NCBI taxonomy): Eukaryota > Metazoa > Echinodermata > Echinoidea > Camarodonta > Strongylocentrotidae > Strongylocentrotus > Strongylocentrotus droebachiensis. Next base: position 408,989 of record JAVYIG010000374.1, read on the forward strand.
TTAACAATGTTAAATCTGAGATGCACGGCCCTACGTGTAATCAGTGTCTGTGATATGGTGTTACAATGTATATTGAAGCCCTAACAAAACTGCGCTTCAAAATTATCAAGAAGTGCCTCAAAAAAAGTAAAAATCTTTGAGTGACTGGTTTTACCATACTCGTTTTCCCCAATAGACTGTAGTGTTATGAAAACCGTTTGGCAAACGGTTTTCAAAATTTGTAATTTCCAATCATAAATATCCTGATAATCAGACAGGCGATGGGCTTGTAAAAGTCATGGGCTACCTGACTGGCCTAAAGGTTTATAATTATCATTGCAGCATGAGCTAAATCCAGAATTTTGTTTCAGAATCTGAGACAAAGTTACAGGATCCCTTTAATAGAGACGACACTCTCTTGACACTTCCAGACAGATGATTAGTAATAGGAGGGAATAAAAGGTTGTTCGTCTGTCTGTGTATATTAACCTTTGAGGACTGGTCGAGGCAAAAAAATGAAAGAAGAGAAGTCATTATTATTGAGCATGTCATCAAAATTGATCTACATACTGTAGATAAACTGATTTATATGAATAACGCCTGATCAAGTACTGACATACACGGTAGGGTATATGTAGCCCTTCCCCCTTTAATGGTAAAAAACATGTTACATGATAACTCGGGGGGAGGAGGTCATGCTAATTGTTTCATGAAAATTGCTGAGTTTTCACTTAGTGAAAAAAGTCCGCAATTTTTCTCAAAATGTTCAGTATTTTGTCCTTTATTCAAATTTCTTAATATGGTTAAATACATTACCCTTTGATTATTTTCACCTGTTTTCCTGGTGGCTTGCATAATTATGATACCGGTACATGTAGGATGGATATTTTGTGATATCTGCCAAAGTGATTTGTATCATTAATGTATTCCCGTGCTGTTTTTATATTCATTGAAAATTAAATTGATTAGTATGGTGCTATTAACAGCTTGAATTTCTTGAAGGCATACAGTAGTGGAAAAAGCTACAGATGACTTTGGGGAATATTGAGGTGCTAATTATTATAGAGATGGTTTTAGCTTAATAAGGTTCTTTTAAAAGTGATCCTGGAGTATTAAGTCCCAATTAATATGTATCCCAGGTGAACAAATCAACCATGAAAGCTTTGCAACATAATGACTGCCTTTCTGCTCATGCTGGCATGAAGGGAATCATCATACTCAATACATTGTCTGCTCAGAGCCAGAGGGTGTCAGTTCAGTGTAAAAATATATTATTTCATGCCTTTCTGGTACTCAACTAATAATGGTCATAGATGATTTATAATCTTTATTATCATGATGGCATTCAAGGTTATACACAATATTTGTCAAATTCATGAATTTGTTGACAATAATTTGATTAATCTTCTAGTAATTCTTGCTTGATTAGATGCATAAGTAGCAGTTTTCCAGATGCTATTTACCACTTAAAAATCCTGGCAAACAATGTATTGAAAGATCCTGAGATTCCTGACCTTGTTGCTTGGGTGACTTGTTAAAATTATCTAGATAACTATATTGTCAATTGTATGTGTTTCACTGTACAGTGTAAATGACTGCCAAAGGATGAATAACACATTAACACAAAAATAAACATTCATCTAAGTTGCTTGGCTGGAAACTAAAGTAAAAAGTTAAGAAAGAGCCCTATATATATGTGTACCCTGTATCCTAAGAAAATTCAATTTTAATCACAACCCTGGAGGATAGTCATAATTGCAAGAATGCTTATGTGCTGATAGGCAGGAGGGCATTACAACATACGGTAGTCAGATCTGCATGCAAGAAGGCTGTTACTGCTATTGACCATTACCAAGTTTGTCATTTTTTAAGTTTGTGAAAAATTGATTTGTCCCTATTTATGTTTCTTGAGAATGGGACATATTAAAGCTTACATCTAAAAGTATTCAACAAAGGCCCTAATTCAACCAGTCCACCTTTTATTTTTGAGTTACGAAAAAAGCAACAACAAGAAAAGATTTACAAGGGGTATGAATAATTTAGTTGTTTACTGTATACCATAGACATCCCCTATCTGGTTTTCAGCGGATAAAAAGTGCTTCCCAAATGGACATCAACTCGGCACAAGAGATCACACATCCTGCATATCTCTTGAAATACTAGCCAGCAACGTGCCAGTTTGGAATCCAATCCAATCCAATCCTATAATATGAATTTGTGATGGTAAGGGTGTGTGATGGTCTGGGTGTTGATGCTTGCCTTGTCGATATGATCTAGTTTCGACCAGCTAATCAATAAGAAATGGATATTACAACGGGGGAGGTTGTGTCTTAATAAAAAATGAATCTATAGGACAAGGGCAATGGAGATCAAACAGAAGGCTTACGGTAGCTTAAAGGTACTTCTTAAAGATAAAGACCAGTTCTGGTCATGCAATTGCATTGTGAAAGAAACGTTGTGGAATCAATCAGAAAAGGTTGATCATCTAGCATACAAGTATTAGTGTGTACTGCAGGGTTCTGGAATCATCAAAATGATAAGAAATTTGGCCTAGTCTTGGTAAAGTTACAAGCACTGTACACAGAAAGACGACACATGCACGATTTCTATCTGGTCCGGATAGAAATAATAATTTACCAAATATATCAATTATTAGACGGTTTCCCGGCAAAATTTGTATCATCACGTCTTAGTCAAAACATATTCTATCACATGATTGGTAATAAGAGCTTCCTTTTCATTTTTTTGAGAGGGGGGCGTTTCCAAAACTGGTCTATACCTTTAAGTTCTTATCCATTTATGTCTTTGAAAGACACTACAGACGACTATGGGCACACAATTTTCACTAAATCTTTGATTTGACTACAGCTCTGTTGCCTTTATAGATTAGATTCTATCACAAGGGTTTGTATGCTGGGCTCCATATTAATTCTTTTCTTGTGAAGTGAAATTGTGAAAGAGCCTATGGTACTGTAAAAATGTGAATTTTTAGGGCTGTGGCGGTAAAATTTTGGGGCCCATACATGTACATGTATATGTGCCAAACGCCTGTTAATGTGGAACCCCAATGAATGCAATACAATCTCTTGCCAGAATTTTTGTAATTGACTTTTCATTCATTACAGGGGCTTGATTACATTTATCATGGTTCTATAAAAAGGCTCTCTGTTTTTTTTTTTTTTTTTTTTTGGGGGGGGGGGGGGGCAGAATTTTCCTCAACCTTGTACTTTCCACAGTGCTACTATAGCTTTTACAGGTAGTGTCAAATAGAAATGGAAGTAACTTTGTTTGTTTGTTTGATTTAAATGATATGGTGTTATTACCCAGGGTTGCCTCAATCGTATCGATACTGTTCTTCTCCCGAGGGCCCTGCAATCATATAATCTTATATTGAAATATGAACTGAGTATAATCGGTGAATGTTAACCTCCATTTTGATAATGCTTGCTACGTGTACTTGTATATGTCATGAAGGACTAAACTGCTTTGCACTTGGCCTGCATTAGGCCTGCTGCATGTAATGCACTGACTATCTGACAGCAGTTCCATCTGATTTCTCTTGTCATTTGTTCTGTTGCCATCTGTCTTCATCATCATCTCCTAAGTCTCATCTTGGCATGAACAGAGCAGGGGAGTGTTTCACAAAGACTAAGATCGACTTAAAGTTGGACTTGGAAGTATAGCAGGCTATTCATGCCACTGGTTGCTCTCACTATTGGTCTCTCAATTATGATATTTAGATAATATTTTTTCCTTCAATTATGAACCTATCAAAATAAGTAAATTCTGTATATTTGTGATTACGATTTGTACGTCCCTTGAGAAACCAATGCCAGGAATGGTTAGAGGAACTAGTGGCATGAATGGCCTGCCATAGTTCAAGTCCAACTTAAAGTCGATCTTAGTCTTTGTGAAACACCCCCCTGGAGTTTTAATGTCAGACTCAATATGCAGATCTTTGAAGGGCATGCTCCAGAACTTTAAAGATAGTATCAGCCATCTGGAAGCAATGCAAAGGGGTTTTATGAACCAGACTGATTTCAGATACATTGGAAGTCATTTCCCAAGGCCTCTTTGCATGTAGAGGTGCTGTGGTCGAATGGTTAAGTCCCCGGACTGTCGATCACAAGGTCCGCGGTTCGAGACCCGCCGCGGCACTAATGTCCTTTGGCAAGACATTGATCTACATTTGCCACACTCAACCCATTGCAGGTGATGTAAATGGGTACCTGGCAGGAATTAATTCTTTGGAAAGCTAGAGCGTTGTAATGGCAGCACAGCTAAAGCCGGGGTAATAATCTCCAAGTTTGGAAGCGCTTAGTGATTGTAATAAGCGCTATACCGTGTGTCTCAAAAAAAACGTAACACTTTTGAAATGGTTGCCAAATTGAGCATATATAATTTTATGAAAAAATGTTGATATGTATGGAAAGCTAAAGGACCAACCTTTCATATGATATGAAAAAATTGAAAAAAAAATCATGCTTCGATGAACAGTGTTCACTTAAGTTAGAGGTATGAAAATGGGCCTGCGCAGGATTTTTCCTTCCAATTTTGGACAGGTAAGTTACTTTTAGCATACAAAATAAGTTTGATATGAGATATTCATGATCGATGGATTAAGAGTTAAAAGGATGTTTTGAATACCAGTCCTTTCTCTCTGTCATTTATCAATCCCCAAACACCACCCCTGCCACACACACACACACACACACACACCAACTTCCACTCCCATCTTATTGTATCATTGATCTGGTAGATGTGAACAGGATGAAGGAAGAATGGGAAAATGTTAAATTGAAATACCGTATTCAAAATCATAATTGACATTATGCAACCCACTCTCCTCCCCCCCACAACCTTTTCCCATCCCATCACCTACCCCTTGCCTTTTCTTTATCAGTTTTCTTCCGTAAGTTTGGTGGATCATCAATCACATTTTATTCAGGTTTTATGAATGACCCAAACATGTAATAGCTAAGTACATCATTCATTATGCATTGAAAATACCAGAATTCGAGGTATTCAAAATATCCTTTTGATTCAAAATATCCTTTTGATCCATCGATCATGAATATCTCATATCGACCTTATTTTGTAAGTTACAAGTAATTTACCTGTCCAAAATTGGAAGGAAAAATCCTGCGCAGGCCCATTTTCATACCTCTAACTTAAGTGAACACTGTCCATCGAAGCATGATTTTTTTTTAATTTTTTCATATCATATGAAAGGTTGGTCCTTTAGCTTTCCATACATATAGACATTTTTTCATAAAATTATATATGCTCAATTTGGCAACCATTTCAAAAGTGTTACGTTTTTTTTGAGACACACGGTATAAAAACTGAGTATTATTATTATTATTATTATGTTCTCCTCTTTTCAGCTTCTCTTTGTATGGATGATCAAAATGCTTAGACCAGCCATTGTGACATTTTTTCCATGCTAACACTGCTGATGAATCACCCTAAACCTGAAAAAAGAAAGAGTCACGTCTTTGTGAAATACTTGTACCTAGCCTGATTTTGGGATACGTAAAGATTTTTTGCCATTCTCCAGCTTCACAGGTCACACTGCCAAATTTCTGGGAATTTTCTGATTAGCCAATATACTCAGGGAAAAAATTACTTTAAAAATTTTGGGGGCTACTTTTCAAGCTTGCTTACATGAAAATAACACTCTTTAATTTGTTTTGCATTGAACTCTATGCAAAATTTGGGGGCTCTTTTAAGACTTTTGGGGGTATTTTGGGGGCTAATTTGCCCTGAGCCCCGTGTATTTTTTCCCCTGAATATACTATACACCACTTAAAAATTAAGAAAGTTCGATTAAGGGGGAGGGGATGGAAATGACACACACTCCCACAATCCACCTCTAGCAATGCCATGATACACTTGTAACTTTGTAAATATGTGTACGTGCATTTGCCTACAATAACCTCATAACTAAACAATCGTTATGATGCTTGTACGTTTTCAAACAATGGCTTCTTGGAACCTTCATCTGAGCTTAGGTTCAGCATGTTTGAGGTACAGAAGTAGCAGTTAATTTGTTCCACATCGGCTGTTGTTGTGGTGGTGGTGTTGTTTGAAAGCCTGGAGCTTATTATGAGCAAGTGTGTCTATACATGTAGTTACTTAAAGGGATCCGGTAACTTTGTCTTAGATCCTTTAAAAAAATCCTTGATTTAGCTCATGCTGCAATAATAATTATAAACCTTTGGGTCAGTCAAGAACCCCATGACCTTTACAAGCCGATCAGCTATCTGATTATCAAGATATTTATTATTGGAATTACAAATTTTGAAAACCGTTTGAGAAACGGTTTTCATAACACTACAGTCTATTGGGGAAAGCGAGTATGGTAAAACCCGTCACTCAAAGACTTTTACTTTTTTGAGGCATTTCTTGATCATTTTGAAGCGCAATTTTGTTTTAGGGCTTCAATATTACACCATATCACAGACACTGGTAGCATGTAGGGCCGTGCATCTCAGATTTAACATTGTTAAACGATGCCTTTAAGATGCAAAGAAGTATTTCATTTCATCCCGTTGCTAATTTCCTTGAAATGGTGGACAGGTACATGTAGGATTGTTATGAAACACTACACAACTGGCCAAATGGCTACCAAAATTGTGCTTGGGCAAAATGTTAGGTTTTGTAATACAGTCAAACCTGTATTAGACCATCCAATTTAAACACACAATGTCTACTGTTGAGAAGTGGCCTTTCTAGAGAGGTGGCCACAAAGACAGGTTTGACACCATGTTATAAATATTTTTGGAGTTCATACACATTACAATGAAAGGTTGACTTTGAATTTGTTTGATTGGACTGATATCTGTTTCATCATAGCAGCAAAGATGTGTAAAATGTTATTCACTATACTTGTTCGGTTCATAGGAGTTTGGGGGGAATTTGCAATTGTAAAGTTTAAAGGAAAACTGACCGGGATAAACTGGAGACCTTTGAGATGAGATGTCTGCGGACAATAGCAGGAGTCCATCTTCTAGATAAAATTAGAAGCGTAGACATCAGAAAGTCATTGAAAATCTCCAAGACAATAAATGAGGAAATATCCAACCGCCGCCTGAAATGGTTTGGACATGTGGTACGTATGCCACAGGAACGCCTACCAATACAAGTCCACACCAATGACTTTACTGTGCCACGGCCACCAGGACGTCCTCCCCTGAGGTGGAAAGACCAAATCCGCCAAGACTCTGGATTAAGCCTGGAGGCTGCCCAACACCAAGCCCAGGACAGAAATGAATGGAGGCAGACCACCCGTAGGAGCGCAAGGGGACACTCCGTCCTGTGCACTTAAGTCAAGTCAAGTCAAAGTTGAAATTCCTCAAAGCAGATTTAAAATAAGTTTTTATTTGAGCTTTTGAGAGATCTTTTTAGGCTTTCCTGAGGTTATATTCACTCCCCTTCCAGTCTATATTTTGTTCCCTCAAATTCTGCTTTAACATAACACCTTTTGGCTTTTCTCCTTTCTTTCTATCCTTAACAGGGCTTCCCGTACCTCCACCATGCCCAAGCAATCAAGCCTATTCTGCATAGATACCCTTCCTGACTGTGAGTGATGCCCAGTGCTGCATGTAAATGATTTCATCATCCATCTGTACTCACATCCACTTGGGAGAAACATATACATCCTCATGACACGTTTAGTCTAGTCTTCAGACCTTTCTTGACCTCATCCTGCCTAGCTTCACGCACGGATCAGGTTTGCAACTGAGCTTCCGCGGGGGAACAAGGATGTGATACGATAGAACCGTCGCTGATACCATACTAACTGATGTAAGGACTGATCAATGTCTTAACTGAAGACATGATTAATATGCTGACGGTCATGTGACCTGCAATGGATCTGAAGAGCTTACTTGATGTGCTAATCTTGACCAATCCCCTCGCTCGCTATGCATGATTGCTTTTCTGCCGACGTTGAATATTGAGTTGCTTAACTCAACCACGCATTTCCAGTTTCTCTCTCCTCCCTCCACCCCTTCATTTTTCGTTATCCCGGCCAAAGATTTGATTAAAAGGCCCCAAATTAGATTTGATTTTCCCTAGCTAAGGGGGATGCTAGCCAGCATATGAGATGATGATTGCGCACTTGTAAACTGAAGCAGAGTAACATTAAAAACACTTTAGAAGTCCTTTTGATTATAGCTGAGTACACGTACAAACATCCAGGCACTCTTGGATATCGACATTAGTTTCTAATCCCTCGTGAATCGTGCGCCCATAAAGGCGGAGAACTCATCCTCCCGGTGAAGATTTAAAGCACACCCTCTCCAGCTGGAGACCTGGAAAGTTGCCGGAGTTCAGCTGGATTTCCAGAGGAGTTTATTTCAACTTAAGTTTGCTTCATTGTGAGTGACAGATAGGCAGGGAACATTCAAAACAGATCGCTTGATCTAGGAGGGGGATTTCCACACTCTTATCCATTTCAAGTTCAGGTAAGTGGACAAAGGAATGCAATTATCCATCTAATGCATCCCAAAGCCCTCCGTGTAGAATGAAGTGGGTTTGCATCATAGCGGGGGAGGATTGTAAGCCCATTCTGCATATATACATGAATTTTGAGAAAGATTTGATAAAGCTCAGTACCGAGAGGGAAATCTGTTTTGATCTTTGCAAGGATTTAAGCAAATGGTTAATTGGAATATTTTAAAAGGGTTGTTTTTACTGTAGTTTGTGGAGAGGTGAAGATGCTATCAAAATGTCAACAATTAATAAATTGTGATTTTGATGTCTGAATTAGTGCTGTAGTCAAACGTTTAACCGTCCGGTATCCGACCGCCCATGGCGGATTCCGTTTTCAATTGGACGGTTTCGTTTACCCGTTTTTTTTTTTTTTTTTTTTTAATTTTTTAATTTTTTTTTTTTTTTTTTTTTTTTTAATATTTTTTTTTTTTTAAGTTTCGATTTATGCCCCTACACCTGGCACTATGCCTGGCAATGTCTCCCAGCTCAGTAATCTGTGTGTTGACTCACCACTCTGAAACTAGAACAACACTCCAATTTGTCTGTCATCTTGGTTTGAAAGTAATCTTTGTAATAGATCTCAATATGTAATTTATAATAATAATTCATCCAACTTGAACACTTGAACCACAAGGTTCTATTCTAGGTCCTCTACTGTTTTGACTTTACATTAATGATCTTACACATTCCTCTAAAATTGACATTGTTACTATTATTTATGACAAGTTCACAAGCACAAATGAAATTCCTTCCCGCTTTTTCACACGGACCTGGCTTGCTGCCGACAGAGTCGGTGAAGAAAAAAAAAAGTTTAAAAAAAAAAAAAAAAAAAAAAAAAAAAAAAAAAAAAAATAGTTTTTTTTTTTATTTTTTATTTTTTATAAATAAATCGTTTAACCGAAAACCGTCCGGTTTTGACTGGCGGTTAAACGGAATTGGAGATATCCGTGATGTTACAGCACTAGTCTGAATACATACTTTAGTATTTTAATTGATATTAGATAATTGATATGTTTATCTGGAAAACTTTGTCAGTATCAAATTTAATCCTTAATATCATTTAATAATAGTCACATTTGTATAGCGCTTAGAGAGAAGTTTCTAAGCGCTTTACATTGTTGTTATTATTATACTGTTATTGATTTTTCTTCTTTTTATTTAACCCCCTTTTTAATTTGAATGTTTTTTCATATACAATGCACATGTACAGACAACTTTGCATTGTATTTGATACAGCAGAGCAATGTTATAAATGCAGAAATGATTTGATGTTGAACGCAACCATTGTGCCCACATGTATGTGGTTAGACTTTACAACCACAGCTTTTATTTAAATTATTAAATACAAACACAGACAAATAAACCAAATAAAAACCATAGAACATTATCTGTCAGTGTTTGGTTATTGAGGTTCACCAGCTGTAATGATTTCTAACCCATGTTCATCTCCTCGATCAGTTCTCTCCCTGGGAAATTGCATCAGCCTGCATGATCGAGAGTGGACGAATGAGACGTAGATCGAGCTGGCGTCATCTCGTACGATCCATCGCTAGCTATTGGGAGAAATGAGGAGTTGATGAGAACTTCATTCCATCTTTGCCTGTATACTGTTTGTATATGATTCATCATATAAGGCTATTCACCTTTTTTAAGTGTGGATCCCGTCACAGCTCAGACAATAACTGGACATCTTAACAAAGCAATACAGGTAGGTAATTTCTTTTAGTTTTTCATTTACTTAATTGATTATTTAATTATGTATTTGTTTATTTATTTATTTATTCATTTATTTATTCACTTATTTATTCACTTCTTTTTTTTGATATTTTAAGTACATTTTTTTGTGGTTGAAAATATTTATCTGCTCCTTAATCTGCTCGAGGCTAAATAGAAAGAGGCAGGACTTGTATCACATAACATTATTATACAATTCTATTTGCTTATTGCATCGTTTATTTTAATAGACATTGCATCAATATTGCAAGTTTCTCATGACCAATATCTATTAGCAGGATTAAATGTATCTCATAAAATATCATTGTAAACATACCTATCATCCAGATGGAAAAGCAACAGTCAGTACTAGTTATGTAGATCACAAAAGGTTATCATACAATGATATTTGTTTCATCTGTTGTTTAATTTGATAGCCACATATCAATGTTATGACTGCTTTTCATGACCATTTTCATGACCAATTTCTAACAGCTTAACATCCAGATCAAATATAAACAGTCAATATTCATTTTCATGAAGTAGCTCACAAACAGATTATCATCCAAGTGTATAAATTTCATTAATTGTTTATTTTGATCGCCAACATTGAATGATTATGACTGAACGATCTTCAGGACAACTGTATGTATCAGATAAATTTATCCCTTAAAAAGATATACCCACCTAACATCAAGATCAAATAAAAAATAGTCAATATTCAGTCAGATAACAAAAGACTATCATATGATCTTATTCATTGTATTTATTGTAAACATGAGTTTTGATAGCCACAAAAATAGGGCACACATCAAATGTTACAACTGTTAATCATGAATGACTACCAGCAAGATCAATCAATGTACTTACCTAACATCCAATTTGCAGATCAAATAGAAATGGTTGTTATACTGTTCAACTCTCTGGTGCATTAGAGGAAGGAAACTCTTGTTGTTTTGTTTGATTTGCTGACAAGGTGCCTAGACCGTGTACATGTAGTTTGTTTGCTGCGTAAGTGTACCTCTATGATGAATGCCTGAACATAATCATTATACATTTTTAATCATCGTCGGAGTACATGAGAAAACAGATCAACAACGGTCTGTCAGTGGCCAAGGAGGAAGAAGAGGAGGAATAATTCCGTCTTTGAGGGTTTGTTTGTGATGGGTGCTAGCCATATTAGATATATTTCTTTATTTGCTGTCATAAGAAAACAACCTGTCATTTCTTTCAATGGTTACACTAACAATATTTTTAATCTGAATATACATGATAATGATAATGTAATGTAGAGCCAATATGTCATAGATGTGATCTTTAAAATATAATGTTTGTCCATAAATTTGTCTCTTTTCAGCTATTAATCGTCAGCAGAGCGCCATCTATGCCAACTGGATGCCAGAGAATGTTGAGCAAGCTGTATCGCAAGGTTGTTTTCTCCTGTGAATCCCATTTGAATGTGCTATAGGACTGAATCAGATGAAGAACTATATTAAGAAAAAGGAACTTTATTGATTCTTCTTCTTCTTCTTCCAAGAAAAGTGCTGCTTCAAGGCCTTGAAGATTGCGCACTGTGTGATTCTGCCTGGTGCTGCGATTTGGAAGACAGCTTTGGGGTTGCTACGGCTGTTAAAATCAACTCCTTATCTCTTAGACAGGAATATTTATAAACGGGAGAAAACAATATTTGGAGACAAAAATTGGAAAACTCTTGGATTTTGATTGTGCCTTGGGTCTGAAACTGAATTTGACTTTGTGGGTAATAGTATCTTCAAAACTGGAAACACTTGGAATCTCTCTGGGGATCAGAAGAATTCGAACGCAACCATCTTATTTCGTTATTTGAAGGTGAGTGATAGCTATGTTTTATTACAATGTGATGTGATATTAAATGTCTGTGGGGAATATGAGAGAGGGAAAAAATGCTTCTTTTTTTTAGTCATGAACTTTGCATTTTTCCTGCAAGGGTTATTATTTCTTAATTGCAACTAAAACTTGAGGTTGCATTTCAAATACAAATGAAAATACAAACAGATAGATAGATAACAATGGTAGAAATAATGCACACAAAGTCAAAGAAACTGTAGAGTCTGATACACAAATATATGAATAACAAGTTGTTATGATCAAATTATATTACACATTATAAAAATTGGGTTCACAAGGTTCATGCAATGATAGGAATACTGTTCAGACTGATTTTTTAAATATTTTGTTTCATCTCTTTCTCTCTCTCTCTCTCCCCCCCTCTCTCTCTCTCTCTCTCTCTCTCTCTCTCTCTCTCTCTCTCTCTCTATTGTTCCACACTAAGTTATACACATACCAATATGCATAAATACATACTAATGGTAATTAGGGAGCACTTGTTAAATGCAAAGTCTGTACAGGATGTAAAAGAGCTTCAAGAACCTTTAACTTGAGCTTAAATGTCAAGTATTTATGGGGCTACTTTAACTACACGTATGCCATCTATATAACCTCAAAGGGATATATCATCTCGAAGTCAGAATGGGTAATAATTATGTGTACACAAACAACCTCTTTAGAACTTTAAAAAATATATATAATTTTTAAAATCAATTATTTTTACAAATGCACAGTCTCAAGTACATTGTACTTTATACTCCCATTCATGAATAATACTCTTCGAGCAGAAACTCTCATCTGGGCAAGGTTTTAAGACAAAAGACTAGATACTGCTTGGCAAGGTGACTTTGTCGATGAAGTATTCATGAATGTACCATACAGAAGTAATGTAATAACATGGAGTCGAAAGATCTGAGAATTTCCCCTCAATTCAATAGAATGCACTTCCTCATTCCATGAACACAAAAGAGTTTTTCATCTCTAGGTTAATTTTTGAATTATGCATTATCTTCAGAAAGGCATTATATTCACAATAACGATATTGTATTTGTGTGGTATAAGGAGAGACATTGAATAAGAGTGCACTACAAAGAACAAACTTCAAAAGGGACATAAAATCATTATGTAGGGATAGAATGATATAAACAATTGAAAAGCATGCTTACTTTAGCAGAAATATTGTATAATGGAGAGAGAGAGAGTTAGGGGAGAAGGGGTGGATTGTGTGAGAGAAAAGCTCTTGATATTAGAAAAGTAATTTACATCCAATCATCATCAGTAGTTGCTGGCTATAGGCTACATGATCGTACATGTATTGGGCCTGCATCCTCAATAAGGAGATAAATGTTGTTTGCCCTTTCTTCTCTGAATGGTTTATTTCTTGGCAATCCCCCTCCCCCCGATTGATGCAAGATTGGTTGAATTCTGTGCTGTTTTAAGTTTTTAACAATGTATTTCAAAGGAATGACAAATACATTCCACAACAGTATCGTACACTATTTTATTTTGTATGTGTTGTTGAGAACACAGATACTTCTTTTCCAGGGCAGCATGGAGCATGAGTGCATAGGAAGTTCAGATACAGCTATATAGCTACACAACATTCTGTAATTGTATCCTTGGCAAACTAGTATCTGAGCACAGACTCTGATATGACACCTGAGCATTTATAATCCATTGTGTCATGAACGAATCCCAATGCAGAGCTGCTTCCCAATGGCTGAAGTGCAATCTCTAGTCTTGCAGTTCAGACGCTGTTGCACCCATCATACCTGGCAAGGGCTCATCATGCAAACCACTGACACCCTTGGCTTTATACTTTACAAATGGACCTGGGTCCTGTTGCAAGACTATCATTGATGGTAACTTTAACACCAATGGTACCGTACTTCCATGGCAACATTACAGCCAATCAAATCATTTTTACTAGTGGAGGTAGCCAGTAATGGCAAAGTTACCATCGATTGTTAGTTTTTTTCTCATAAAATCAATAACAAGTTTCGATAATTGTTATTACTTATAAGCTACTTAAACCATGGCATTTGATTAGCTGAGAGCAAATTTGTCATCAAAATGTATCATTTGTTATTGGTAGCAAGTTTTATGAATCAGGGCTCCCAGACAAGGAACTGAATCATGTGTAGACACCATTCTGCAAGTGAGCCCTCTTGAGTTTGAATACAGCACAATCCTCTGCTTGTTTCCCTTCATAGCAAGAGCGATCTGATCAGTGTAGCTGTAGTGTAGATGGTATTATGATTGGACCTACTTTATGAATGAGAAAAAGTCACAAAATCATCAGTCTTGCATTTCAAACTGGATTAAATGCTTCAAGGCGATAATGACGAATCCTCATAGGCTAACTGTAGCAAGTCACAGCAACAGAAAGAGAGAAAAATATGGATCAATTTATAACAAAGCATTTACATGAATCTGTTTTAATTGTATCCCCCGGTAGTACGCCAGTGGGGTACTTTGGATTCAGCAGCATTACGCCGCCGCTGCGCCATATTCTTGTGTGCGCTCTAACGGCCACATTCCTTAACAGATTACTTTCAAACTTTGTATAGAGGTGTATCTTAGTATAATCTACACTCCTATAACTTTTGGTGATGCTGCGCCCAGTGTTCCGTCTTCTAAAAGGGTAAAAGGCCATATTTTTGTGGATGGTTCAGTTGTGTGGGCTCTATAGGCCACATTTTTCAAGGAATTTTGTTCAAATTTAAAAAAAAGGTGTCTCATGATATAATCTACAAGCCTACAGATTTTGTTGATGCTGCCTCCAGTGTTCCGTCTTTTATAGGGTCAGAGGTCATAAAGATGTCTTGTGTGCACTCTAGGGCATGCCCTTTTTTTAAAGATTCATAGTGCCGCATAGGAAATTAGTAAATTACTGATTTACTTCCAAAATTACTGATTTTGAGCCTTGTGATTACTGATTTTCTGTTCTGGAGGTGATGTAGGTGCACTTACACCCTTTTACCAACAGCTGATATATGATTACACCAGTGTGTGTGTGTGTTTGTGGGGGGGGGGGGGGGTTGTGATGTTTGAGAAGAGTGCGTAGAGCTGGGTGATTTAGGTTATAGCAGCGTTACGCTGCCGTGTCTGCTGTGTCATATTCTAGTGTGCTTTGACTGCCACATTCCTTCCGCATCTCTGTATAATCTACAAGCCTATAGATTTTGGTGATGCTGCCTCCAGGGTTCCGTCTTTTATAGGGTCGAAGGTCATGTTTTGATAGATGTTTTGTGTGCACTCTAGTGTGCGGCCTAACTGCATCAAACCTTGAAAGATTTCTTTCAAATTTTGTATGGAGGTGTATCTTGGTATAATCTACACACCTATAACTTTTGGTGATGCTGCCCCCAGTGTTCTGCCTTCTATAGGGTAAAAGGCCATATTTTGGTTGCTGTCTTTGGTGCGCTCTAACTGCCACATTTCTTGAAAGATTTCTTTCAAATTTTCTACAGAGATGTATTATACTCTAATCTACACACATATTGTTTTGGTAATGCTGCTCCTAGTCGTGACAATAGTCCGAGCCACTAGTGGCGACCTTCTCCAGGTCATCCTTTTTTCAGGGAGGGAAGAGGGGATCTTTGTCCCTCCTTCGAACATAAGGATGACACTAAATTGCTGCCACTGACGGGGGATACGTTCGCACTGCGCGGCAATACAGATTGCGATATTTCTAGTTGTATGATAGGGAATTAGAGATTACAGAAAGGGAAAGAAAACAAATCAACAAGCAAAAATAATCTAGATAAATTCCATTTGTTATGAATAATAATAACCTCTCATTTGCCACTTACTCCATTCCAAATTATAAATATCTGATAACATTTTTAATTATAGCACCAATCTATCTCATGTCCTCATGCAGTTCTAGAAGTAGATTAGCAGAATATATCTAGGGGAAAAGGTTTCAGGATGTCAACTTCAATCTTGAAATAAATAGTCATAATTCTTTTATTATCATTCTGGGATGTCAGTGATAAAGTGTTGAAAGAGATTGAGTTTAGATGGCTTGCTTGATACAGTAGAGTGAATCGTAATGGAGCACTGAATCAATAGAGGCTCTGAAGATATTTTTGGCTTTCTCCGCAGATACTTTATTAAATTAGGATGCGTATCAAAAGTGCAGGCATGATCAATATGCAGAGTCTAGTCACCTACCAGTGGGAGAGAGGATGAGAGATCGAGTGGTGAGGATGTGATGGAGAGGATGCAAGATTAATTGAGGCTCAGAGGAAGAGAGAGAGAGAGAGAGAGAGAGAGAGAGAGAGAGAGAGAGAGAGAGAGAGAGAGAGAGAGAGAGAGAGAGAGAGAAGGGGGGGGGGGGGGGTGAGAGAAAGAAGAAGAATATAACAACATTAAATGGTACCAGATAATATGTGAGAGAGACCTCCTCCCCAAAACACACACACACTCACACTCGCTCACACATAGAAAGAGATAGAGATACAGAGAATTTGTAACAGACAGAGGGATATGAGGGTGAGTGAGAGAGAGAGAGAGAGAGAGGGGGAGAGAGACATAGAGAAAGAAAAAAATTAAAGGAAGAAAGGAAAACAGATAATTAAGCCAACAGACAGACAGACAGACATGAGTGGGAGAGAGGTAGATGAGGAGACAGAACTATATTTTAGCACCTCAGATGAAAACAAGTTTGTCAGAGGGCATTTCATCTGATGAGTTCACTCAAAGATGTGTTCTCACTATCTAGTAATCTTGGCTTTGTCCCTAGGCAAATGTTTTATTTCAGTTCATACTCTATTTCCCTGATTTTTAAAACACAAAAATCAATAAATTAAGAACGAGGGATCATATTCCAAATTCGAAAGTGAAGGGTTTTGTTTGTGCATCAATTTTTTAATTGAAAATTAAAAAATGTGTGAGAAGAAAATAAATATATTTTTAAATGTTACAAAGATCTACTGATTGAGAGATTAAAGATATTTTGAAAGTACAATGTTAACCATGCTTGTACATACATACATACATGTATGTATGTAACATTTTCCTCTGACATTTTAGGCTACATTTGTACCACATACGTATGGAGATTGTTAGAGGATAATGAAAACCTGGCTTTATGAGTGGGAGGAAAATAAGTTCAGTGGAGTGTTCTTGATAC
The DNA here is from genome assembly GCA_035222895.1 of Strongylocentrotus droebachiensis. Taxonomy (NCBI): domain Eukaryota; kingdom Metazoa; phylum Echinodermata; class Echinoidea; order Camarodonta; family Strongylocentrotidae; genus Strongylocentrotus; species Strongylocentrotus droebachiensis. The sequence continues at coordinate 426,186 of JAVYIG010000374.1, forward strand.
GTAGTGCATCTGGGATTCTAATTGCCTGTGAATTCAGTCTTTCGAGACCCTGGGATAATATCTCAACAGTTTTAAATAAAACATTTAATCAAATCAAGTACCTGTTATGATTATCATAAGAATTCTATTAAAGCACTCAGGTATCAAGGTATTAGAAATACACACTGTAAATATCATTAGACGGCATTGTTCTCTCATACATGTAGTTTGTGAGTTACAATGTAGTTTGCATTGTTAGTATGGAGGGGCTTCTTCATGAGGATGTTGTGTTCTTATGGAGAAGTTTATTTTATTAAAGGAAATCTATTGGAGTGAAATGCCCTATATTTTGTGCTTGTGAATTGCATTTAAGTGTTGATACAAGTTCTATGATTTCATTACGTCTTTATGTTTCTACAATCTGATTATCTCTTGCAAATTTGACAGATGATATCCAGGGATTTGTTTTACTTTTTTTCAATATTTTTGTTAGTACACTTCCTTTTTACATGAGAGTTCAGCCATGCAAAAATTGATATTTCTCTATCTTAGTTCCCTTTTCTCTTTCTCTTTTTTCTTCCAGCCTTTCTCTCTTCCTTTCTTTCATTTTCTCATCCTTTCCTTCTTTAGTCCAAGTGGCGACCGTTCTCATAGGCAAGATGTCCTCTTTGTAAACATTGTTTGTAAAACCTTGATATTTGAAGATATTAATTTTCACTTTTTTATGTGCGACTGGTAGAAAGACATAATATATGTATACATGTATAACAAATGGAGATTTAAAGTCCAAGAAATAAATTATTTTCAAGTTTTGACCTTTCTTTTCCACATGTTGTAGTCCACGCATTATCTATATTAAAGTTTAACTTCTCTCTAGTTTCATTATAACTTCTCGGTTTAAGTTCTCTGTCCTTTTTTATTTCAAGTACTCAACTTGAACATGTTACAAAGGTGTCTCTAACAGTCAATACAATATAATAAAATATATAATTTCTTGCAATGGCTTGCATCACACATCTAACCTATTTTGCAGGGGTTCTATGATCATACCCTTTCCAAAAACTTTAAAAAAAGAAGTTTTTAATCCCTTAGGATTGACCAAAATTGTATTTAACCTTTAACTTTGGTAAACATGTTATTATTCCCACATAGTTCTGTCTTTTGTTACTAGTGACTTTAGGCCCATTTACACAGACCAACACCATTTTCAAAAATCATTGATTTTTTGGACTGCCATTTACACTACTCATAGAAAAAACGTTGGTGATTGCTCATTCAGATTTTATGGTACGCAACTTGTCGTTGCTCTGCACGAAAGCAAGAATAGTCGCATGATGAAAAACCAAAATGATTTACCATTGTTTCAAGAGTGGGCATTTATACTGCAAAAATTATTAAAATTTCTGCCAGTGTTTAAAAAAACACGCTCCAGAAGTAGATTTTTTATATTTCTTTATTTTTTGTTGTGTTTGCCGGATAGCAACTACAGGCGAAACACCGGAATGTGAGAAATATCAATGATTTCTGCTTCAGTGTAAATCCAGCTTTTGTGGCGTGTGCTCTTTATGAAATCAGTTTGCTCAATGGCGATTCCTGTTCTTCATATTTACTCTACCATATTTCCTCTTCCCCTCAGTTATGGTCCATGTATCATGGCATAGAAAGGGCATTCTTTCTTCTGTATTTACACTTTGTACTTTAAATCAATATTCACTGAATTTTCCACCTTTTGTGTACCGTTATTAGGAATCATAGCTTTGGTTTCATAGTACTGTAGCCTATATGCGTGTATTAACAAAGTACAATGAGTAAATCAGCTCTTCTCATGGAAGAATATCATCTGAGGAGATTTTTCAGGAAATGCATGTACTTCAGAATGTAGCAATAGATATCAACCTTCGCTGATGAAAATTTGTGGTCAAACTGTAAATGCTTCTAGTTCTACAATGACAAATTTATTCTAAACCTCAGTTATCTAGCATTGTCACCACAAACCATGGATTTACAGGCTTGAGGTGAATCTCTGATAAAGAGACAATGTTAGTATGGAATCAATTATAATATGGAGTGTGGAGTAATGTTATAAGTGTTTCTGTGTATGTAAGAAGTCACATGGGAATGCATTTCAAAGGAATGTTTTCTGCTATCACTACCAAGGAGGAATCATGCTGAAGTTCATAAGGTAAGAATGAAAATCATTTCAGCTTAATCCATTGTCTACTGGAACTGGGTGGATCATGTATTAAGCATATGGGAACGAGAGGATTTAGTACTCAATCCGTTAAGTGAAATGGTGTTGTTGTTTTTTACAATGAGTGGAGAAAAGCATAGCTAAGTTTCCTGTGACATGTAGGCTCCTTAGGCCACATGCAAGAGAGCATGGGATGGAGAAAGAGTTGAATTAAGAATAAAGTCTTTTTCCTGTACAATTAATTTTTTTGTTTAAAAGACTAGTGAGTGATTTGATAAACCTATGAAGAAATGAGTGAAAAAGAGAGAAAGTTATTAAGAGGGACAGAGATGGGGAGAGGGAAGTAGAAAGAAAGAGAGAGAAGGAGAGAGAGCAAGGAAGAAATAGAGAGAGAGAGAGAGAGAGAGGGGGAATAGATGATTGACACTGTGCTCTAGGCATTAATTAGCTCCAGGGACAATTTCCTCGAGCTTCATTGTGTCAAAGAGAAATCTTATAGATTTAGGGTTAGGTGTAATAAGTCCATGGTTGAAGTATTGAATTCAGGTAATGTATTAAAATTGACTATTATAGAGCATTATCATGGAAACATTTATCTAGGTCACAATGATCTTAAAAAGTTCTTGTTGGAGAATACTTGAATGTTGAAGTCAAAGATGATTTCATGCTACATTTTTTTCTGAATGAATAAAAACCTTGATTTTTTCCTACATGTCCATGTACATGCCGCTTCAAGCTTTATGTACAATGAGTTCCAATCAGGTTTTAGGCTAGGCTTAGGGTTAGGATGAGGCGCGATAAGTCCATGGTTGAAGCAAGAAGTTACTAGCCAGTATTGAATTCAGATAATGTATTGAATTGACAACAGAGCGATTATCATAGAAGCCTGCATCGTGGGAACACTTATCTAGGTCATAATGATCTTAAAAAGTTCCTTGTTGACGAATACATGAAGGTCGAGATTGAAGATTATTTCATGCTACATTTATTTTGAATAGAGATTTATTCCTACATGTTCAGGTAAATGTTGCTTCAAGGGAATTGTTTGACAGGTACATTGTGTAGATCTGTATTGACAGGTGTTTAACAATAGAGGTCCAGCATTAGATCCACCCTCGTATCGCCTTACGTGACATCACAATGTAAGAAGAAGGTCTAGAAATGAAAAGAAAATTTGAATTTGTTAAATGTGTCCTCGTACTGTTCCACTTTACTTGAAAGATACATTATTTGTCTGTTCATGATTTTCCAATGAATTTTAACATACACACTTGATTGAAGGGATTGTCAAATTGAAACTACCAGTAAACCTGCCTGCCGAGAAACTCACACCCTTTTTATAAAAACTGCGTTCGCTAACTTTGCTTGCTTATTAAAGGGATCGTTTAACAATGTTAAATCTGAGATGCACGGCCCTATGTGTTATCAATGTCTGTGATATGGTGTTATATTGAAGCCCTAAACAAATTGCGCTTCAAAATGATCAAGAAGTGCCTCAAAAAAGTAAAATCCTTTGAGTGACTGTTTTACCATACTCGTTTTGCCCAGTAGACTGTAGTGTTATGAAAACCGTTTGGCAAACGCAAAATTTGATTTCAATTTTCAATCAAAAATATCTTGCAAATCAGACAGGCTATCGGCTTGTAAAAGTCATGGGGTTCCTGACGGACCTAAAGGACCTAAAGGTTTATAATTATCATTGCAGCAAGGATCTAAGACAAAGTTACAGGATCCCATTAAAGGACTTTTTATAATTGCATAAAGCAGAAACCATCATTGCAATTGCAAGAGCATACTAATGTACAGTACATGTACAGATGGTCTGTAGTCAATAACCCTGATATTTCAAACCCTTGTTGTTCAACTGACAATGCTTTGTGCTTGCATTGAATTAGTGAAAGTCAGTTGATACCAGCAGAATTCACCAGAGCCTTTCAAAGCAAAGGCTCTCTTCTCAAGCTTGAAGGTTCTTGTGTCTGTGTCAATCGCTATAAAAGCGCCTTGTGAAGCATTTTGTGCACTAGTATAGCGATAGAAAGGATTAAACTCTTCCAGGATTGGTCTTCGACCTTAGGTCTTTTGGCTTCATATAATCTTATTATCAAAGTCGTCATGCCGATTCGTCTTCCAAAGATCAAGATAAGGTAGGAATAAAGAAGTAAATTAATTGGTAATTGGTGATTGGTTAATTCCATTAGAAAAAATTGATATATTTGACAATACCAGTAAACCCCTTAATGGTGATAAAAAATAATGACATATTGTCTTGGTACAGTCTGGAATTACTATTTAAATTGGAATACTAATCAATTGTTTCATAGTATGCGTGATTCATCATTTTGAGTGAAATGAATATAGATTGGAATACTGCTGTGTGGGACATAGAGATATATGTCCAGTACAACAAATGCCTGTTTGACAAATTTAAAACCTGGGCCGTGTCTTACAAAGAGTTGATATTAATCGCAACTTATTTGCGATTGGTATCGATCACAACCGCATACAGTACATAATAATAATAATAATAATAATAATAATAATAATAATAATAGCCTAATAGTCCACTCCAAATTTTATTAAACCGAAACGGAAATTCTTTTTGCCCAATTGATCGTGAGCCCGGCAGCCACTGAGCAGCGCCAGATCGACGTTGCTCTATCCCTATAAGAGATAGGGGACTACAAACTTGGGATTGATTTAGATCAGTCACAACTCTTTATAAGACGGGGCCCAGACATTGTCTATTCAAAGCCAGTAAGACGTTGTGTAAAAGTATGAATTAACGCCCTTCTGGCTCCAAACAGACAAAGTGTTCGCATATTGTGTGAGTGGTTCAGATTCTCAACACAACACAACATGTTTAACAGTTCTTAAAAGTTTCTTGCTGTGAAAATAGCAGAGTTTCATGCCACACACACACAACTTTGAAGTGTCATAGGCAAAGTTTCTTACCACAAAAATGGGAAAGTTGCTGATTTGACAGTTAGCTCCCCTCTGGTAGGATCAATTGTTTGGAGCCAGAAGGGTATTAACTCTCATACTTTAAAGCCCTCCTGTCTCTCAACAGACGAAACACTAAAGAAGAAAGAAAGAAAGAAAGGATATTTCATGAAAAAATAAAAATGAAACCATACAGGGATGTGTTATGTACATGTAATTCTATTTTTTACAACTTCTTTTGTAACTGAAGCAGTCTAATTTGTGTTATTTGATGTTATGTATTATATGTACAACCTAATAACGGTTATTTTTAGAGATCTTGTAGAGTTTCAGGATTTTGGGCTTCAGTCTAGTCTATTGTTGTACCATTCTCCCCTATTTTTACTCTTTTTATTTAACCAACCCATTTATTATTCAAAATAGACAGGACTATTGTTCAGAAAAATGTTTTTCTCCATACCCCTATTTTTACTTCTAGTTATTAAACATAATGAATATCAATGTTCCTTTTAACACCCAAACAAAAATACACTGCACATTTTCGTGCATGTGGAAGATATTTTATTTTTTTGTTCATGATTTATGATGAATTTTAGTCTGAAAGGAGCACAAAATCACAGCCAAGTAGGGTGCTAAACAAAAACAAAAGTTTTGGTGGCTTACCAAAATTATACATGAGCTTTTATTAAAGTTTAAACCAATTAACTTGACTGAGCTATTGAACTAAAAAACAAGTTTGTTTTTCAGAGGGCTCTGGTTTTCCATGAATTCCATGTCTAATTTGTATAATTTTAGAAGCAAATTGCACCTGATTAGTGTACATGTAGGTTTATTCTTTACACTGAAATTACTAGAAATACAGTGCCAATGCGTCATATTTTTGTTAAACAAGTAATGATTAATAACATTTTTTCCCCTTCTAACAATGAATGTTTTTCCAAAAGTAGGGCTCTATTTTATTTACAGGACATTTTGTTGTTGTAAATTGCTCATAATTAATGCTTTCTTGTGGTCCATTCTATCCTATTCTATGGTTAATGGTTTCTTTTTATTTTCCTTCATGGTCTTCTTTTATTTCTTCCCCAGCTTTCTTTTTTTCTTCCAATTAGCCCTCCTAAGCTCATTAGGCAACATTGTATGTTTCTAATGTAACCAAATTGAGTGCATACGTGGAAATGTATGATGTCTTTGTGAAGTATCTCAATACAGATTATTTCATTCACCTGTTAAGAATAATTGTACTTGAATAATTGTATTATGTGTTGTTAGGTAGAGTAAACTATAATGTTTGTCCTACCTAGCAACAAATACTGTATGCAATATGCATTCTAACTATAGATGAATGAAGAAATGTGTACCAAGGCACTTCACAACAACATTTGCATTACGGAAAATAGCCTATTGCTCCCGGCCCATATAGATTTATTCCTTAATTTATTACTACCCTAATTATTATATAATTAATACAATAAATGATTGTTGTTTTGAATCATTTTCTTCTAAATATAACTGACTCGTCTGACTGTACAATCTAGTAGTACTGGTCACCGTCAGAATGTGATTAATCGTTGGATTTGGACGGATGACAGCTGACTTCATGGAATATAAATACTAGTTTCCTAATTCTCTTGCTATGTAATCAAATATAAGGTCCAGGTGTTATCGTAATAAGCCTCATTTTTAAATCGATTGGAGTGAGATTGCGGCACCTGGTCACATTCTGAACGTTAATAAAAGTTCTCTACAGTGATGTGTATTTTGGTCTTTAGAGGCTTCCCTGCCGCTGCTTAGATATGCAGATGAAATTCACCTGTGAAATTGAAAGTTTTTTTTGTACAATTTAGTGGAATTATTTCAATTTTCATTTTTTTCCAAATATATAATGTTATCATTAAAGGAAAGTAATAATATGTTTCTAGAACAATCTTCCATGTCAAATTAACGTGTATTATCAAAATGTATTGTGATAATACTTTAGCTACCAGTAGTTGAAAATATTCAAAGCAAGATATCTGGCTAAAAATAGAGTCAAAATGTGTTACATGTTTTCTTACATGTTGCCTTCGTAGAATACAATACAATATGTTTCCAATCAAAGAAATTAATTAGAGATGTTCTTGTCATGAAAGAGACACAATAAAGAATTATAAATCATATTGTCTGCCATGCTCCCAGTTTGAACTAGTGACCTTCTGGTTATTAGCAGATGACATTGTCTTGTAAGAGCCAGAAGGGCAGTCATTGAATGAAGGTAACCCATTGACTCCTGGAACCGGTGACTCCTGTATTAAACATATAGGGAATATGAGAACTCAGCAGTCAATGGGGTAACATCCTTCTTGCCCTCAGCAGATGATATTATCTACTGTGTGATGCATGGGATCTCCCTACAGCTTGTACGGGGAAATGTTTTCATCCCATAATATTTCTCAGAAAAGAATCTAGCTCGGATGCAACAAGAAACATCTTGAAGATAGGAAGCGGAAATGAACAATGCTCTTGATGATGATGAATTGCTTCTTCCAAACTCCCAAGGGTAGCTAAACATTAACTTCAGATCTTTAAGAGCATTATTATGTCATCTGTTTTGAGACAGAAGGGCGTTAACTCATATAATTTAACATACTGTAGTCAATGCCCCTCTGGCTCCACACAGACAAAGATTGAATCATTTAATTTCATGATCCACTTTGACAGAAAGCAATTCCCAAATATCTAAGAAACTCATAACATTGCTGAAATATCAAAAATATTTTGTGATTTGTAGAATTTAAGTTAATGAAATATAATTAATTGATGGATTAAAAATCAACAGTGCAGATTGGAAATAAACTGATCACTACATACAATTTACATTATGTTGTTGCATTTTGATCCTGCCTGGGCATTCATTACAATAATTTGATCAAAATAGCAAAATATCACATTCATCCAGTGTAAAAATAGATACTTCCCAAGTTTACATTCCCTACAACTATTCTAAATATAGAATACCTCTTTTGTAAAGTTTTAAACTTTAGAATGATTCACATGGTATTATTCACATACATTATGTTGTTGCATTTTGATCCTGCCTGGGCATTCATTACAATAATTTGATCAAAATAGCAAAATATCACATTCATCCAGTGTAAAAATAGATACTTCCCAAGTTTACATTCCCTACAACTATTCTAAATATAGAATACCTCTTTTGTAAAGTTTTAAACTTTAGAATGATTCACATGGTATCACATTAAAGCATCTACTGTATCACTTTCAAGGCTTAATCCAAGAGACATTTAGTAGAAAACGGGAAACAGAAAAACCTTTTTTTTTTAAAGGAATGAAAATAAACTTTAGTGGAAAGTGATTAGCTGTTTTAAAAAGCCCTTATCATTTTTTTGAAAATTATATCTTCTAGAAACAAACATATGATAGAACACAAACATTAATGTAATGAAATGTCACCTTCACAATAGCTACATGTAGTAAAAGAAAATCTGTGACCAAAACATGAACAGAAAATAGAATTTTATTTTTGGGATATGTGTTGTACATGTACGCTATTTTCTTTCACTTCACAATTAAATTCATTACAACTGCTCATATGTTTAATTTTATTTAATAATCATTTATGAAACTGAAATCAATGGGGAAAATGAATTATTACAGTAAGACTTTTGTAATTTGAGAACAAAAAGATAGTGAATTGATGATTGATTTACCTCTCAAAGTTGATTTCATTAACAAGTATGACAAATCATGACTATACTCATTCAATTTATCTAAATTGCAATACAATGAATGACTGAAGTTTGAAGGATAACATATATTCACTTGTAAACATTCTGGTGACTTAATTTATTTGATAATGTTGGTCAATTAAGAAAGTTAGAAACAATTTGAGAGTCATTAGTGGTTCGTTTTCAACATATTCAGGTTCTATTTGTAAAGTGCTTTGATAACAATGTACATAAATAGACAATCCAAAATGGCTTGTGCAAACCAAAAAGGGATTTGTAAACCAAAGATGGTACAGAAAGGTAGAAAGGTATTTTTTGTGAGGGAGGGAAGGAGGAAGGAGAGAGGGGATGGGTAGAGAGGGGGATGGGTACATAGAGAGGGAGAGAGGGGGAGGGTTGGAGGAAGGAGAGAGGGGGATGGGTAGATACTAGATAGAGAGGGAGAGAGGGGGATGGGTAGATACTAGATAGAGAGGGAGAGAGGGGGAGGTTTATAGGAAGAGAGAGAGAGAGAGAGAGTGAGAGTGAGAGAGGGGATGGGTAGAGAGATGGAGAGAGAGCGGGAGGGGTAGAGAGATGGAGAGAGAGCGGGAGGGGTAGAGAGATGGAGAGAGAGCGGGAGGGGTAGAGAGATGGAGAGAGAGTAGGAGGGGTAGAGAGAGGGAGAGAGAGTGAGAAAGAGAGAGAGAAAGAGATAGAGAGATGGGTCTCTACTAGGTATTGGAAGGTACATGTATATCTCCATCTTGTTATCGTTGGCTGGAGTCAGAGTAAACTTTGATGCAGAGACAAGTATATTGCTCCGTCTAGCAGATACCATCAATGCATTCCTAAGATGGTTTAGGCCATGTTTAAGGGATCTAGATTGCTGAAGGGTTAAAGGATGCCCCTCATCAATGTGGAAATTACATGCAGTCTCTTCTTTTTTTTGCACAGGGGCCCCCAGATTGAAATGTGTAGAGTCGGTGTGCATGAGACCAATGTTGAATGTTCACTGTTCAATTGTTTTTAATTTTGAGGGTCTCGACTCTATTATATATAATAGAGTTAACTTTGGAAGTGTCAAGGGGCCACTGCTAGTCAGCCCTGGCTCAGGACTACCCCCCCCCCCCCCCCCCCCCATCAACTGAACTAGAAAGAAATGTATTTTGATCTTAGGGGAGGAACACCTTTTTGTTGTACACCTTGTTCATATGAAAAGGACTATCTGAGAGAGAGAGAGAGAGAGAGAGAGAGAGAGAGAGAGAGTGAGAGGGAGAGAGAGAGAGTTTACATATTGAGGGATTCTCCCCCCCCTTCCCCATCACCATCTGGGTAAGACATAGGCTGTACATTGTATTTCAAGTTTATTCAGATGACTCACTGATCATATCCTAGTCATGATGAATCAGAGTCGAGTATCAATATGAACATGTAACCTTCTATGTTTCTCACCATCTATTCATGATGGTGGCAAGCAAACATACCAGCTTTAGCAGCCTGAGTGACAGAAATACAGCCTATCCAGTATAATTTGAGAAATGAAGTATATTTTATTTTTGTTTTTCTGTTATGTTCATACTTTTAATGATCTGTACAAATAGATGTTATATTTCACAAAATGAGAATGCTCACATAAAAATATTTGTCTCGGTAGAAGATTATTATGCTGTAAATGCTTATTATGCTGTAAATGCTTATGATGCTGTAAATGCTTTATATGATGATGTTCAAACGCACACTAAAAAAATATTAATTCATATATTCATACATACTCTAAATTGGCAATGGCATACAGTCATATGACACTGTGCAAAACCCAGAAATGACTAGAGTACATGTACATGTAATAAATATGAACAAATGACTTAATCCCTATCTATTAGTATGGTTTCAAGTGCTCTTAACCACAATTTATTTGTTTATACACTCTACTCAAATTCAAAGCCTTTCCAAGTATAGTACAGCATGTTGTGCCTACGCACTTCAGGTTTAGTTTCAGACAGTAACATGTTGTTTCCAGGACTGATCATGATTACGGTATGTTTTCATATTGAATGTTTTAAGAAGTTAGATGTCTTTAATCCTTCGTCACCATCCAGCTGATTAATTTCATCTCGTTCATAACGACACAAAAGTTTCTCTGTGTATACTCTCTTCGTGCCCCTCACCCGAAAGCGTGTCACGCTCTCCGGCGGCAGGGACCAGCACCCTCCCACGGTTTATACCAACGTCCTGGAGCAGACATTCTGGACATACAGACCTTTCAGACAAACAAAACAAGCAAGTCAGTTCCTTGAGCTTGTATGCATCATTCATCATCTTGTCTTTTCATCGGAGGTCTGCTTCTTCTTCGTCTTCTGATGTATTTTCCTCGTAGCAAGCTTGATGACTGGGTGTCAAACTCTGAAATTTGAGAGCTGCTGCGTCATTATAGCTTCCGTATGATCTGTTTTGATTTATGATGTTGTCTCCTGGAAATCATTTTTATGTTCTCGTGTCAAGATTATTATTTCTGTGAAGCTATTACAACACTGTGAATTTGAACGCGTTGTTAACCGCAGTCAGTTGCTTTTTAGACGTCTGAAATTTCTGATAATAAGCAGGTAAAGTCTTGGAGGACGGTTAGATTATTTCTTGTTGCTGCGCTGGAGTATACTTGTAGATCGATCTGCTTTGTCTTATTCTTGCATTGGACATCCTCATCCTCATACATGTATATCATTTGGATGCACATTGATAGGATCGTTCCGTGGGAAGGCTGTTCTACAGAGTGCTTAGGAAGACTTCCGTAAGATTTAGTTGTCAATGTTATCCTCAAGCGTATCGAAAGGATGTTTTCAAGAGGTTTGTTCCGCAGAGTCCATACTAGACCTGTCTATTCAGTCACTGGGATTGTTTGTATGTCAAGGTGAAGCTTTTTGATAAGATCATCATAAAAGTTTCTTCTGCAGAGTTTATAGGAGAAATTTGCTTTTCGTTAAAATCAGTTGTTTGTCAAGGATATCTAGAAGCACATTGGAAGGATACTCCTAGAATCTATTCTGCAGAGTCCTTGAGGAACTTCTATATATTTTTGTTGTTATATTAGATTAGGTGTTGAGTTTCCTGGGAGGACGTTCAAATGATCAGACGTACCCGAATTATTCAGTTATTTGATGCTTTAAGTCATTCATCATAAGAATCGGGTTGTTCACAACCGGAGCCAAATTTGGTGCAGATTTTTCTTTCAGTGCTTTCCATGGATTTGTGTGCTTCAAGTCTCCTCATTGGTGAAAACAATTTTTTACAAACTTTGGTCTTTGGTGAAATAATCGTAAAAGTAGAATTAACGTTTACTTTATGTCTCTATAGTAGCTCTTTATATATTAGAAAACTTTTTTGTTATGATGTGTGGTATACTTTTAATAATTACACTTTTTTTAAATGAATATGTTCAACAGTCCAAAATTTATTTGAAAAGTGTATATTTAGGAAATTATCTCCCGTGTGAAATGTGATTAATTGTAAACAACCTCTTATTTCTCAAGTGCGACAGACAATATGCCGAAACTCAAGAGATTAAAAAATTAGATTTATAGACTCTCAAAACTTTTTGATACAATCTTCATTTTGGTTGTTTTTATAATGTGTTGGAATATAAACAATGAAACAATAGTGGGATTTTTCTTTCAAGGTTGTTGAAATTTTTATTTTTACTTTGCAATCTCATATCAATGTTTGAATCACTTATTTCCTTCCTTGTTCCAAAAATACATGTAGCTGGCAATATTTTACAAGTTGTACATGTAGTAGTCTTGTTGCGAAAGACCCGTTTCTTGCTGTCCAATAAAATACATGATTTTCTACCTGCCCTTTAAATTGCTAAATATTGCTAATATTAAAGCATGCAATGTTCTGTGGCATAAAACAAAATGAAGAAAAAAACATCTCCATAAAAAGGTTTTTTTAAAAGAAATTAAAGGGAAAGGGGGTTGATGAATACTCTTTTTGGTAAAAATGAAATTACATCAAATTTGTTTTGAAAATACTTGCAATAGATGCCATAGAGTGGATAAATGTACATAGGCATTCTAACATGCTTTTATAGGAGAAGTGATTTGTCATTTGAAGACGATACTTAATTGAAAGTCTATTTTTGAACGACTATTTTAAGATAAGTCCATGTATATAGGGCTTATTTGTTGTGTTTATAATTAGCCTTTATAATATTTGAACACAACAAATATAATAACATAATACCAGTTTCTATGAAACTATAATTTAATTTAAGTTATTCCCCTGTACCAGTAGTTTAATTGTATGCAGCGTTAGGTTGTTAGTTGCTAATAAAGAAGGTGAAATAGTTAGAGATTTATATTTTGAGTTTCAGTTTTGTGTGGGAGTCGTTGTTTGTGATCTGGAAACATTAACCAGCATTTCTTTATATTTTGTAGCATCTGAAACTACCATGTCTCGAGCTGAAGCGTATCGTCATTATAATGTTAAAGTTGACATCCGTCCAGTCTGTAAAGAGTTCTGATCAAGTCTGATTCAGCTGTATTCACTCAACTTCCTTGTAGTTGTAAAACCTCGATACACAACAGAGTACAATCTGTGGTATATGTAGACTTGAATTTACACCTCTTTTAATGAGATGGGATAATTGGGGATATGCAGTATCAAATTCCATCCAGCACTAATTGGATCTGACTTGATGTGTAGTTTAGGAGCACCATCTTAGCCTATTGCAACAAGAGTTTGTCTGGTTTGTGGTCTTTTTCCAAGATGGAGCAGAATTTTCTTCAGTAAGCTTGTGGAATTTCCTGCCAATCATATTGTATAAAAGCACACTGGCTTTCATATTTGTAGCTGTTCTCTGATATATTTGAAGCTTTGACCATTTATACATAACTAAACTGGTTTACTAACATTTTCAAATTTATGGATGTTTCTTTCCTCGGGACCTAGTGACGAGGTATTCCATTAACCTGTTTTTAATGAATGAACTACAATACTTGGAATTCAGTCAGCATACATTACTTGTTGCTTGGTCAGGCAAGTTTCAGGCAAGCTTTCAGGGTTATTAAAAAGTATGAATAAAATGTGGATATGTTAGTAAACCGATCTATCGTGTACTGTATGATCATGCTAGCATTTGAATGTTCTGTACACTACATCCTTTTGATACATACACATGTAGATCTTTTATTGTTTGTTTATTTACATTTGTTTTAGCTTTGTAGTATAAGCTTTAATATGGACTTCTACTGAATACTTCTGATGTACTGAATGATCATGGATGTTTAGTGGATGTACAAAGCATACCAACTCAAATGAAGCTTTCGCTCTGTTGCATATTCTGAACTTGATGGCTAACTTTGGAATGTTTTTAATAGCCTCTCAGTGCATATAATGAACAAGGACTTTTGTTTTTCATGTACACAGGTTTAGTTGAAATATGATTCTAATATCTCTGTGGTATTGAAGATCATGCATGCTTTATCATCGTTTGAAACATATACATGTAGATAGTATCAGACCTTAATAGAAGTCTACTGATAATGGGATTGATTTAGTGATAGGATATCTCATCGAAGCTGTGCATACATGTAGATTTGTTCTTTACTAAAAATTCATAGGGGCTAAAGGGCATTTTGTCCCTGCCCCCTTCCCCTGTAAAAGGAAATAGATAAGCCTTACTCTTATTAGTGCTATTGCTTCCTATACTTTTAAATTGATACTAAAAAGGATAAATTGATATTCAGTATTCAGAACATGAGGGGAAAAGGGGCACCCTACCATCAAAACTTCCCCAAATTGTTTTGGAGGCAATTTTTTATAAGAAGCCATGGGGTAGAGAGAGAAAAACAAGGATTGGTTTCTACATTTGGATTAATATTTATGATGCTGTGCGATATATTTTTGTGTTATTGTTCTTCTGGCTCCAGACATACAATATTCAGTTTTATGGTAGATTAGTGATAGTTGTGGGTGGAATGAATCTTAAGGTGATTTGCTGATATTCAGCAGGAAGTCGATATTAATAGATTTAATGAAGATTTACAGGATTTGCACAAGACGGAAGCAGTAAATGGAAAAAGTGGGAAAATATGATAAACATGTTGTGTGTTTTCAATTGCAAAATAGCCGGTGGGAATTAATCTGGTCATTACAAAAAGCAAATAAAAATTAATTACGTGGGAGCTAATATGTTTGGGGCTTCATTTTCATGCAGTATCCTCTTTCAGGAAGTCTTAGGGCTTCATTCGTCCTTCAGTGCTTTTGTTTTCAAGATAATCAAGTAAATTGATTGGCTGATCAATGACCAGGTTTTAGTAGTTCTGTTCAGTTTCATGAATTCTCTTTGGAAATTCATAATTATGTTTTGAGAGCCTTTGCACAATATTCTTGCTGATATATATTTAAGAGCAGTCATGTGCTTCAATCGTATATATTGTGTACATGTGTAGTCTAGTTCAGAATCTTGTTAGAATATGATACTCTTAGCAACAAATTTTATGAAGTTGCTTCATCTATGGTTCAGCACAAGTAGAGAATCCTGCGAGGTAGGAGATTGTCCATTGACCAGGGGGACGTTTCACAAAACTTGTCATCAGTGACAAATGACAGTTTTTGTTATAAGCTACTGAAATCCTTGCTTCTGATTGGTTATCAGCAAATTTGTCTCTGATTTTTGTCGTTTGTCATTGAAAAAAGCTTTGTGAAGGAAGGAACCCTTGATTTGATTGCTTGCTTCATTTTCTTAGAGCATCGTCTCCTCCAGTCTACCAACCACAAACATTCATTTTCCCTTGTTTTGCTTTGCTTGGATTGTCTGGAGATGAATGTAGCTTAAGCTGTAAAGAGAGCTTTTCTTTCACGAATACATCCCTCTTTATTCCCATCGTTTAAGTAATCACTTCCTTTCCCTTGTCTAGCTTACAGTTGTCATTGGCAAGATGAAAATGATTTTCATATCTTTTGTGTGAAGCCTGGTCTACTTTTACAACTAGAACCCTCATTAATTTCCTCCTTCCAGCTCAGCGAATCAAAAGTAGAATGTTAAGTGTCCCAACGCTGCCATTGCAGATATTGCTTTTGATTACTGTGCATAAACTTTGAGGTGCTTTCAGATTGTGAATGGTTTCTCTATCTGATTCTGAAGGTGCTAGATCCTAAGAGAGATACTATTTTAGAGTTTAGACTGTTGGAAGTATTTTCCTGTTCATTTCTCCCTGTTCCTCAAAAGTGGATCAACGGACTGAAGTTTCGCCTGTGTCTGAACTTTCTTGTCGACATTAAGTAACCCTTGAAGTCTACTATGATGAACCAAATGTTTACTGGTTGTGTGAGATACCTCTGATTGGATGCTTGGAAATCTTCTCCGAATGCAATCATCTCTGAATGCAATCAACTCTGAATGCAATCATCACTTAATGCAATCAACTCTGAATGCAATCAACTCTGAATGCAATCATCTCTAAATGCAATCAACTTAGAATGCAATCAAACTGATGGAGATGAACACTCATCATTGGTAGATATGAACTGTGTTGCTTCATATCCGGGCCTGATGTGAACTGAACTCCTCGCTACATGCATACAGCCTAATGTGAACAGAACTCAATATTGTATGCATACAGTGAAAGTTGTTTGCTGAATTTATAGCTTGAATTAAAAACAAAGATCTCAAAGAAGTGGAATTTATCTGCTTTTTCTTGTGAACTATATTTTGGAAATATATAGTCAAGATGAAGGGGAAAGGAAAGCTGTTTTTAAGACCATCTTTGGTAACAAGACTTCGAAACAGGTAAGTAATTCATATTATACAAATGCTTTCTATTTAGGCTCGCATGAACACTATATTCATGATTTATTATGATATTAAAATTTGAAATAATAGAAATTTAGAAAGGGGCTATGATATTACACCTGAGATACCATTCCTCAATTGGTCTTACAAATTTAAGACTTCTTTGTTCTTTGTCAAATGAAAGCTATTCCTGTAATACGATCTACTGAACTGAAGTCTTATGATATCTCATATCCACTTGTGGTTGTTAGTGATGTATGATGATATTGTGAACATTACAAAGGTACGATGGTTTTAGCATGTTAGAGCTTTGCAAGGGTGATGAGAACATTAAGGATGTGCAATGGATTCAGTATGTAAGGGCTTGGTAATGATGTTGTGCTGTGCAATGGTAAGAGTATGGTATGAATGTCACGGATGTGGTGTTGTTGAGAATGTTAGGGGACGTGCAAGAGTTTGAGTAGAATACCAGCCGGCCCTCTGGTAGGATATGCCTGTCAGTCAAGAATTTCATCCTAAATTCTCATCCTGGCCGTCTTGATGATTGATGTTAAATCATCTAATGGATCGACTGGAATGCTTCCTGGTAGAATGCATCCTGAAAGTCAAGTCCCCAATCCCTCTTCAACCTAGAGATCGTAATCGGGAGACTATTCCTTGAACTTCAAACATTCTCTCATCATGGTCATAAACTATATTTTATTAATGGTCAAATCCAAGTTATTTGTTATTGTTTCGTCTCTTTTGAGCGAGAAGGGTGTTAAGTCTGTATTGAAGTATATAAGCTAACACCCTTCTGGCTACAAACAAATGGTTTGGTTTTTTAAGTATTATGGAATTGAAACAAACTATAATTACCATTGAGACTATTAGTGAATATAAAATTGTCCCACAATGAGATTTAAAATATTATTTATGACAAATGTTTTGGGGGGTCTTTTTGTGGAAAATAATAAGGGGGTATTTGTCCAGTCGACACTCATTTTGCAATTGTCTGGTAGATAGTTAGTATCTGATCATCTACAAGGGGGTAAATGTCCAGATGACCCAATTCTCATCTTCATTCACAAATAAACAGTATCACAGACATTTACGTGCATCACCTTAATTTTATGGAAAGACCTTCAAGCTTGAATATGTGTTTATCAACCTCAATAGCAAATAGTATTTTGTTTATTCAATAGCCCCTATAGGCTTTAATTGCCCATTTTCTTCTTGTATTGACCTCTTTTTTATGTTTCAGACATTTAGAAATAGGCTACTGAACAACAACAACAACCAACACAACAGCAACAAAGTAGTACATTCTTATGGCTTTTAATGATGCAATTTCAGGTTAGAACTAGGGATGGTTGTGTTCACATTCACAATGGACGAGTGTTCATGCCTGTGGGGAACATTAGATGCTACTGGCAGTCAGAACAGGCTTGCTAGGAGGTGTTAGAAAAGTAGCTCCATCACCTGGCTTGATGGATGGAGTTCATGAGATTGTAATGAATTGTTGAATTGTCAGGAGGTGTAATGCAATATCTCAGAGACGAGATGAATTCTCTCCTGGGGTAGCTAAAATGTGCGATGACACTCGATTTCCACCATCGTCCATGCATGACATCATCATGCGCTTGCAGTCTTGTTGGAATGACGTGTGTTATATTAGTCATCTCGTTAGGAGTAAATGGTCCAGTGTTTTAGTCTAGACGAGCAAAGTCTTAATGAAATTAAATGTGAAATGTACGACGTCACAAGATTGTGAAATGCTCCAGACTATTTGGGTATGCATTTCCAATTTTTATATTACCGGTACCACAATATAATGTGCTTAGTTATCAGAGGTTTTAGTGTTGCAGTATATTATAAACCAATGGTGGATGGGGGTACAGGGGCATATGCCCCCCCCCCCATTGGAATCTAATCTGGCATACCTTAAATGCACATATTTTTTTAATGCCCCCCTAGTTGTGCCCATCTCCACCCTCTGGCAGCAATTTAGCCCCAAAGGCAATTGAAAAAAAGTAATGAACTTTTAAGAAATGCTTGGGATAATATCACACCTTACATGTTGACTTCTGAATTCTCTCTTTCCCATATAGGCTCAATACAGGAACCACCCTGGGTTCAAAGTGATACAACTTTTTTTTTCAACTACTTGTCACATATTTTTTTAGCCTGTTAGCAGGAACAATTTTTAGTTTTTATCTTCAGTACTATATTCTGTCTTGTAATTGTAAAGATTACATACTTTTTTTAAAATTTTGCAAGTGTGAATATAAACTTAATATACTTGTATTTCAAAAAAATCATTTGTATTTCTGAGATATCAATTGAGTAAATCAGTTTAAACACTAGAACTTGATACTTTGATAGAGTTTCAATTGCACTAAATTTACCTTATCACAAAAAATGCATCTTTGATTTTTTTTTTCTTTTTCCACATCCATGTGTAAAAAAAAAAGAGGAAAACGTATAAAAGAAGGAAAAAACAAATTAATGAGAAAACCTAGTCTTTCCTTCCTGTATGACCTGTATGGTTTGTTATTTAATCAGCAAAATGACAGGAGAAAACATTCCGGTACACAAACACTGCTCCCCCCCCCCCACACACACACACACAAACACACCCCATACAAACATCCTGGGAGAAAGTTCCCTTAGTAACAATGCAAGTAGATACACATTTTAAGTATCTGTTTGCTCCTGAACACCAGAAAAATAGAATAATAAAAACTCATGTATTGCTATGATTAGTCAATAATGAAAGTAATTCAAACTGCCCTCACTCGCCTAAAATCACCTTATATGACGTACATTGGGATTGCCCCAAAAGTCATATCCTTATAGGGGAAGCAGCAATTTTGTGGTTTGTATTTCCTATGAAAAAGCTGTTATATTGATCAATACAGTTAGTTTGCTGACGTTGGTATATACATGTATGTCATCATGTTTTGACAAATAAGGGGAGAGAGAGAAAGAGAGAGAGAGTGAGGGGGATAAAGGGTGAAGAGCTTTTGAAAACATACAAAGCAATTTCCTGCCAATGTTTTTCCTGTGTCTTAGAAACCTCTGTTTGCATCATTTCATGTTTTTGTTCTTGTTTTGTTTTTTGTTTACAATTTAATCCCTTACTCTTAAAATCTTTCTCTGTCTCTGTCTTTTTTCAAAATTAAAGTTAAAGTGGGATTCTTTCCTGTTTACATGCTAACGCATAATCCCTCTTTCTCTGCGTCTGTATGTGTATCACTCTTATGAAGTAATGACACTTTTTCTTCTTATACTGGAATTACATTGCCAAAAAAATTGTTATTACACCTTTTGGTTTCAGGTATGGATGGGGGAAATTTCCATTTCCCCCATGAAAGTGAATTAAGTATTATTAAGTGGTTAATTAAGGAGATAATCTTTGTTTTCACTTTCGTGAATGACATCATTAAGCCCTTTCTGTTACGTTCGATCCTGAGTTACAAGTCAGGTGATAGTATTACTTCTACATCATACTTCACCAAGGCTGAAGGGTTCTAATAGCATCTTCAGACTATAGAAAATTTCTCACGAAACTTGTCTAAAGAAACGTTGTGTGAAGAATCAATTTATTGCGAAAAGGGTATACACACTAGATAAAAACATCTTATAAAGAAACTTGTTTTGAATAGGTCAGTTGACATGACAGCTGGTTATATCAAGAAGTTGCTGGTAACTTCTTGGTTATATAGTGCGTGGTCACGATAAGCCATGCCCAGTTATACGATTTATGTCTGGTACAATGTCCAGACTAGAACAGAACCCTGATCCTTTATCAATTTTTGGTCTGTAACGATACTCAAACATGTGTTTCCCTATACTGCACTTTGTTGTACTTTGTTGTACAACGACATTCAGATTAGGAGAAAAATGATAACTTATCATAGCTTTACAATTCTGGGATAGTTATACATTTAAAAACTGAATTATTCATACCTCTTGCAATTTTTTTGTTGTTGTTGGTAACTCAAGAATGAAATGGTTCAATAAGAACCTTTGTTGAATACTTTTAGATGTGAGCTTTAATATGTCACATTCTCAAGAAACATAAATGGGGACAAATCAATATTTCACAAAAGGGTACTTTAGAAATTACAAAAATTGGTAAGGGTAGGAGTAATTTTGTTGTTAACTGTATACTCAATTTAGGAAGTCTGAATGCAGTGTTTGTGACGTTATCTTGACGTCTTGTGTAGAGCAGTAATTGGCAAGATGATATACTTCCTATTACTGTAGCGATTAAGAATTACAACCCTTGCTAAACGAGTATCGGCAGCTAGGCTGAAAGCAGATGGGAGATTGGGGTTCTATCGATAACAGAGGCTGATTTTAAGCAAATATTTAGATGATATGTCAGGCAATGATTTATGAAATGTTTGTGGAAGCTTCAGAATTAGAGCAAATTTACACGAGGTTTTCCCTCTTTTATTGCTAGTAGATGCATTAGGATAAATGTTTCAATTTCTCTCTAATCAAGAATGATAGCAATATAAAGATAACACTCTGGATTTATTTACTGCAAAGGACTTTGTAAAATCAAATTCCTCTCTCACATCTTACGAGAGGTAATAAAGAGTCTGGCAGTGCATTCAAGACGTCGAACAATTTTGTTTTGAAGAAGCAGTTTGTCCAGATAGTGGAAAGTTTAACAGAGAGAAAACTGAAGTAGATTAGGAAAGAAAGTAGAAGAATATAAAATGAAAAGGAAAGATCTGCCGAAAGAAAGGAAAGGCCTTAATTCTAAGAGCTTACTTCCAGGTATATACTCACTGTGAATAGTCAATTAGTAACATTCTGTCTAGGAATTTTCCGGCCTCCTTTTAATTCTACTTCTACAGATTGAAATGTTCAATTCACTACTTTAAACAGTGTTTTATTAAATCATCCCTTTTCTGAAGGAATTCAGTGACAATATATTTCCAAAGGGATTAGACCATTCTTTTTTTTGTTATTGTGATATTTTCTATTCTTACAAAATCCAATAGGTACATGCATGAGGGATTGAGATAGAAGGCTTTCACGTTATCCAGTAAAATTCATTTATAAAATAAATATGTGAGCATCAAATTACATCTCTTGCAATGGAGTTATCAATTATATTGCTTTTGTCAATTTCATAATGAATTCATTGAATTATTGATGTTTGGTAGGATGACAATGAAGTGAAATATAGTGCAATCATGTAGCTACTCCATAGGGAAATGGGAAATGGTGGAAGAGATGAATAGAGCGTGTGTTTATGTACTCTCTTCAGAAGATGTATCATTTTGTTATGTATCGATTTCAGTCAAACGCATTATGAGTGTCCCTCTTTCACACAAAGAAAACAGAAACATTGGTTTGTATGAGAACTCAGAAAGCAATTTGATAAGCATTTTTTTTATTTACATACATGCAGATCACCTGTTAAGGGCTAGAAGGATGTGAACTCATGTACTTTAACACAGCTATAATTTCCTGCTTTTGGCTCCAACATACAAAATAAGGTGTTTTTTTTTAGCATCATTTGTACATTAATAGTGAGGTGAGGAATGCCATATTGAGCTTTTTCAAAAAAGGTGTTATACAGGTAACTTTTAAATTATGCGTACCACTTGGAAATTTGATGTTGTTTATGTTTTTCTTAGCTCAAGAATGAAAGGTGGACTGGTTGAATCAGGGCCTTTGTTGAATAGTTTTAGATGTAAGCTTTAGTGTGTCACACTCTCAAGAAACATAATTCAAG
Organism: Strongylocentrotus droebachiensis; assembly: GCA_035222895.1. Taxonomy (NCBI): domain Eukaryota; kingdom Metazoa; phylum Echinodermata; class Echinoidea; order Camarodonta; family Strongylocentrotidae; genus Strongylocentrotus; species Strongylocentrotus droebachiensis. The sequence goes on from JAVYIG010000374.1 coordinate 448,535, forward strand.
TCAAATTATTTTTTTTCACTTAAAAAATTACAAAACTTGGTAAGAATATGAATAATTTAGTTAACTGTAGTTATTAGTAAGTACATGTATTACGTAACAAGGACTTCACAGTGATGAGATCGTTCAGTTTGATTGATGTCTGTAACTCATTTCAAAAGGAATAGAATATTTGTAATGACTTCTGCAACTCTATGTGTCATGAAGGCTCTGGGTTGTGTGTTCTCTCAAAGTGATATCATTTCATTACAGACCTACATGTATCTCATTACGATCGGACATGTTATTATTATGTCTCCTTTCCCAAAGTTCAATTAGATATAAAATGACATCAGCTAAAAAGCAGCTGGAAAAGACATGCACTTTAAACACACTAATTGAAAAACAGTCTCTACATTCAGGCATTTTGAGTTGATGATGATTAGCTATCAATAATCCAGTAGAAGATATGCCAGATATATATAAATGACTATAGATGTCACTCTTGCGTTCGTATTTCAATTAGAAAGTTTACAGGTGGACAGAATAATCTTCATTTTTTAACTTTCATTTCTATTAATTCAAAGCCCTCAATTTGTAATCAAACATGATTGTTAAGAAAAAAATTATATTATTTTTAAGAGATATACCAGGTCATAAATGGAATCAAAAGATGTTTGACAATTTGTATAATTGCTTGAGGTCAGTCTTCTATATCACCAATTGTAGGTATTCAATTGGTATAAAATAATTTATTTGAAGTCAGTTAATTGATACATGTACAGTAGGCCATTTTTATCCTTTTAGTGAGCCATTTGAAACTGCAGTGTCTGTATTTGGCTGTCATTTTAGCATCATCAAATTTGCACAAGTATATTTACGCCGTAGATGATTATTACTCTTCTAAGTTTTGACTTACAGAGGTGTGTAAATGTTTATTTGTGACGCAATGTGTATTTTATGACGGATACTTTGAATTGTCTTAATTCCTGTCGTGTTTCCTGTTCTGACCATCTCTGTTGATTGGTTGCTAGGGATACCATAGTATGGGGTGGGATAACTTACATCATAATAATTACTTCCTGCTGATTGGGTGGGTCAAGGTGGTTTATTATTCTATATATATTTCTGGGGGGTAAACAACAAAAATCTACCTCTATATTCCTATCCCTTCCATTTTTCCTTAATCCTGTCTATTTTTCTTTATCTCCTTCTCCCCTCCCTGTCTGTCTTTTTGTCTGTCTCGGTCTCTCTGTCTGTGCGTCTGTGTGTGTGTGTCTCTCTCTCTCTCTCTCTCCTATTTATTTTCTTTCTTCTCCCTCTCTTCTCTTCTATAGTCTCTTTCTCAATATACCTGCAAGTTTAACAATGTTGCACACTATTCACATTCAAATATATTTCTCCCCTTTCTCTCATCTCTTTACTTTCTCTCTCATTCATCATCTATCTCATTTATCCCTACGGTATCATGTCTATATCCCATCCCTCTCAGTTCATTACAGTATGTAGGCCTAAGCCTTATCATAGAGGCCTCTCTGTACATGAATGTATGGTAGCTATGATCTAGCATTCAACATGCCATTAGAATCCGTCCTAATGGAATTCTCAAGGAGAACACACATTTGTTAAGAGCGAGAAGGGCATTAACTCTGTATGAAAGCATACAAGTTAATGGCCTTCTGGCTCTCATCGTTTATATCTTAGTATGACGTGAATGTTTCAGATGATAGATGGTATGATATTGTTGTACCTGTGACATCATCCATCTCGTCCAGATGGTATAGTCATTAATATTCATGTCTAAATGTAGCCTGGGAGTAGTCTTGGAGGTATGCCACTCATGCAGGTAGTAATATCGTCTGTAGTCCGCAAGGTGCGTTTGAAGGCATTTAAAATTACACAGATTTAATGCCATTAATATTGTAACACCCCGACCCTGGAAAACAGGGGTTGATCAATTCTGCGTGATTCATATGGTTTGTTCAGATAGGGAATTAAATCTGGCTGGTAGATTTATAAAAAATTACTTTTTAACTTTCACCCTCAAGATGCAAACAAGAATTTAAAATTGATACCGGTATGTTATTGGCAAATTATTGATTATATCCAGTGTAAATCCTTGTTCTTGTTCTCTCTTCACCCCAACCCCTCCCCCCCCCCCCAAAAAAAAAAAAAAAAAAATAATAATAATATTTATTATTATAAATATTTAAAAAAAAATAAAAAAAAAAGAAGTCTTCATATGTTTAAACTTTCATATGCCCTTGAGATAGGGAATTAAATTTGGTTGGTACATGTGGATGATGATATAAATGATTTTTATTATTTTGCTTTCATTTATAATATTTATTAAAAAAATATGGCTGACAAGTCTTCACACTAACTCTTTCTATGGGGAAGAGGGTATTGGAAGCTGTCTCAATATGGGCTCATTCGTTTTACAGGGAGCCTTTTGATTTTGCCCTCAGAGCACTCAGCCGTATAAAGTATCAAGCCTGGAATACTTGTAAATATGAGTCAGGATTACTGAAATCATGTCTATATTTGTAGACTAAGTATTACTGCAGAACCTTGAGAATCTTGTTCAGTCTTATTTGATTGGGCAGGTAATAATTCCATTCAGTACCTTTTTAGCTTTGTTATTGAAGCTATGATGTCATCCTGGAGACAGCTGATACTATCATCTGCTTCCAAACTACTAATTGCATTCTCTAGTCTTCATTTTCAGCACATTTTTGAGATGATTTAGTTTTATATTTCAAGATTCATGTCATCGTGAAATCAGACTCGTATATCAGGCCAGTCCCTATATAGAGATTTTCTGTGTGAAAAGCGTACTGTATGCCTGATAATGTATGTTTTGCATACAATGATCTTAAATTGTATAACATATTACACATTTGCAGCTACACTGAAGTGATGTTCATTTTATATGAATGCAACCTCCAATTCAGAAAATGTAATTCATTCTCATTTTGTTTTGCTTAAAATACTGGATATAATGAATGCTTAAGTGCAGCAAAATTCAGCCTATCAAAATCATATATATCTATACTTTTACTCATACGAAGACTCGTGTGAATAATGATCAAAATATTATAAAACAGGTAATCTCTCATCTCTGTTTTGCATCGCCCTTGCACAGAAAAGATATATTTTCTCAAAGATTTTTACGAAGATTAGGGAATAGAGTCTGGCAAAGGCAGACTACATGTATATGATGAAACTTGGCCTGGTGTCTGATGATGAAATACACTATCACAATGGCTTGGTAGAGTATGACATCACTATCACCATGGTAACTATGATGTCATAGACTGGAATGATTCCCAAGAGGGATGTGGGTTTGTTGTATGGTCATCCCAGGTATGTATGTCCCTTGTATTCAATGCCTGGTGGTGGGTGGGGCTATGATTTAATTCACATCCTATGAAGTGGAAGAGTTGCATCAGTGGGGGTGAGGTGAGAGCTAGAGTAGCAAACTAGCAATGCACGTTCAAGGCCTTAAAGGTATATATTCTCTGTTAAGAGCCAGAAAATTATTAACTCATATACTTTTACAAATACTTAATGCTCTTCAGACTATCTAAGAAATATTAGGTGGATTTTGAGGGATCATTATTTTGCTATATTTTTTAGGGGGGGGGGGGTCCTTGCCAGTAAGCTATTTCATTTAAAATGTTGGCTTCAAACAATTCCTTTCTTGAATATATAGTTCAAATATCAAAGTTAGAAGGTAACACAATGGATATATAAGATATTGACAATTGACATACTTGTTTGCGTGCATGCATAGGGGAGTTGGAACTTCATGTTAACATTGTTCTTTAGTTCAGGATTGTTTGTGGCTTGTAACATTATAGGCTAATGAATCATTTTCCTTTACTTTTACCCTATTTGAATCATTATTTCACATTCAAATGAAAAGACTAGAAATTGACAGCAATTTGAATTTAGCAAACTGGCTAGCTTCTTCTGATCAAGGGGATTTTCAAGCATATCTTGAGGCCCCTATTTCTGTCTAGCAATTAATATCGGTTGTGTTTTGTATGTGCCCTCGGTGAGCACGAAACGCTGGATAAAATCAGTGTAAAGTTACAGTCAATATGCATAGAGCTTATTACATCATGCCCTTGCGTACCTAAACGTGATCAAGTTGGAAGAGAGGGATAGAATTCCCCACGATGTGATCAATATAGTGCAAGATATTATACACCCAGCTGTAACCCAAGGATGCATGCACAAATATGTCCCTATGTATATTCATGCATCATGAAAGCAGTGTGATTATGTTCGTTCAACTTTCAACAAACAGTACTGCTGAGGTGTTTCCAACCTGTTTCTCAGGTCATGATGGTGTCTCAGAATAAACTTGGAAATTTTCTATATTTCTGTAATTATATTTTTTTTATTTATTAGATACACTTTTGTGTCTAGTTCTTTCTCTGATCTTTGTATTTCATCCTTTTTACTGCATTGGTCCTTCCTAACTTCCGCTTCATCTTTTCTCTATTTTGATATTTTCTTTTTTTCTTGTCTACAATTGCCATTCTCTCTCTCTTTCTCCTTCTTCATTTCATGTTTTGATTGTTTTCGCCATCTATATTTATCTTTTAACACCCATTTTAATAATCCTATTTTGAAATAACTTGAAGCAACAGAAGTTGATTTCCTTTTACAACACTGACCAGTTATTATATCGTTGAAATTTCCTCTTTTTTCCCTTCTTTCTTTCTTGTCAAGCACTTTACGATAGATCATATTCAATTCAAATACTTTAATTTTACAATTTTCTTTGAACAATCCCTTTAAAGTCCCCCCCCCCCCCCACTCCTTGCGCTGTGGCGAATGTCCACATTGACCTCTTCTCAATATCAACTATCTCTTATAGAGCCAATCTAAGAACTCTGGCATTATTTACAATTTAGAATATAACGTCTGCTGCGTGCATTAGTGAAACCAAGGCCCCTAAAATAGTTTATATCCCTAGTCTTTCCGTTGTCCAAGGGTGGATGCCTCTCAGAGCGCTCGCTTAATTTCATCTTGTCATCATTTAGGATTGGTTCTGCTTTCGGAATTGCTTTACTAAACCAGTCCTGCTTGAAGTGGAATTTGCAAATGAAACGGAGAGTAGAAGAGGATTTCCCCGGTATTTCACCGCGTCTTATTACGTCAAGAAGTTTAGAATGGATCAAGCTTGTCCTATCTCTGTCTCTGATATGGAATTGCAAAGCAATGTATGTGTAACTGTGTTAACAGCTAAGGGCTAGACGGCATCAACTCCTTTCTTCTACCTTTATAATGACAATGCCCTTTATAGCTCTCATAAGATGATACATAGACTTTGGCCTTTGTTTTTCCCTCCACATTTTGATATGTTTTTTTGTTATATCTATCAGTTGTAATTTTTTATTCTATACCTTGCATTGTTAATGAATTTCTTTATACCTTTACTACATTGCTATTTTTATAGGTTGTTTGTGTATGCTCTTTTGACATTTTTATCAAATTGTGGAAGGAATAAATTGATTGAAATTGAAATATGGTTTGTACTTCCATCAAGGTAATAGCTGAATCATATTTTGTTTTCATAAAAACTATTTTTTTACCAAAAATATGTTATTCTTATTCCTAATTACATTACTTTCATTATAAAAATAACAATGTTATTGCTCAATGTTTGCAATTATTTACATGTGATAACATTTTAAGAGCATTTATAACTTGTTAGAGCATAATCATGAAAAGAATGTTCAAGGATTCAAGCAATAATTAATGATAAAACGTTGTGGTTGAAATAGCATATTAAGTATGGTAGAAAGGATATTCTCATCCCAATATTACCATCACAAGGAGATTACAGTCACTAATTACACCTACAGAGACCTAATTGGCTTTAAAATAAATATAAATGACGCTGTGACGTAATTCCCTCTGTTTCTCTTTTTAGAAAACAGTTACAGTGTAAAGTAATGTTATATATAGTTGGTCACATGTTTACTAGCATGTTGAGTACTTGTGTTTTTTTTCCTCTCTTTTGTTGATAACAAGGTATATTTCAGAAGAGAAACTATAACCCTTACGGCACATGCAGACACTCATGAAAAGAGAGTTTTCTTTATTTGATGATAAATTGACCATAAATGGTATTTCAAGATGCAGGCCTGAAATACACATCCTGTTTCTTATCATCCATGTGTATCATCATCGATCTTGCCCTTCCTCCCTCTAGCTCCCGGCCACACCGCCTGCCTTCAGCTGATTCTGTTTTCGATTGTGAACTCCTGTGGCTTTATGTTCTTCTTTAAGTCAGGGTATTTATGTCCTCTTAGGGTTATTTATGGAACTAAAGCAACCCTACAAGAAGCTCAAGTGTTTATCAAACTATGCAATAGTCACAGAAAGAGAACGATTATCAAACTATGCAATAGTCACAGAAAGAGAACGATTATCAAACTATGCAATAGTCACAGAAAGAGAACGATTATCAAACTATGCAATAGTCACAAAAAGAGAACGATTATCAAACTATGCAATAGTCACAGAAAGAGAACGATTATCAAACTATGCAATAGTCACAGAAAGAGACTCGGATTATCAGTCCATTTGTTGAAATCCTCCACTTTTGAAAATCCTTTTGAGTGGAACACTTTTTAGTTTCTTCCACCACTACATTGTCATTATAATACTTATTCTCTCTGAGCCTGAAAGGAATCATTTGCATGAGATTTACATCTATATACCCTGACACCACAACGACCACATTGATGGTTTCAATGTCAATGTTCTTATCATCCTTTCATTCTTTAGAAGGGAAGTCAACCCTGATATTTTAATAGAAGCAGAAAAATGAGAGGAACAGCCTACAGGTCAGTGAAAGTTTGAGCAAATGGGAGGGGAGCTCGCAAGATACGTCATAGAGTTAGCCAATTTTTGTTTGATTTTGATCACAAGTGCAAAACTTCATAACTCTCTTATTTTTAATCAAAATTCGCTCAAACTTCCACTGACCTGTTCCTCTCCTTTTTCTGTTACTTTTAAAACAAACTAAATATCAGGGTGGACTTCCCCTTTAAAAATGTTCAGTAAACCGGGTTGCACAGCCAAGCAATATGATTGATATTCAATTCAACTGATATGGGGAGTGAGTGGGGGCTCAGCGCCTCTAGAAAGCTCTTTTGTTTTGAGCTTGAGCTTGCTATAAATGTAGAGCAAGATGAGAGTATCACAATGATGGTTTAGCATTCATGCTTACAATTTTCATCTGTTAAGAGCCAGAAGGGTGTTAACTCTGTGGTAAGATATATGAATGAGTTGATATATCCTTCTGGCTCTCAACATAGTGCAGATGTGTGTGAGTGTGTAACCCATAGCTGAGGAGGAGAAATAGAAGATGAAAAGGAATCAGAGAGATTAAAATTGTCACAGCACGTGAGGTCACAACATGTACATAGTTGTAAACGTCTGGCGGTTGACTACCTCTAGCTCTTGACTGGGCGTCTGACTGACGACTGTCGCGTGTGCACGTAGTTCAAGTGCCAACAGGGAGTCCCGAACTAAGCAACTCTATATAGTCTACAAATCCAAACCCCTTGATCCCTTGATCACTTAGTCTACTGTAAACAGAACAGAGACTTGGATAAAAGTCAAACAATATCAGTAATCCTGAATACTTTGGTGCTAGGTATAGCCAGAGTCAAAATGATGATCCGATGGGAAATTGGCTGGAACTGTGTCATTATACTATTTCAAAAGTGATTAAAAAGGTCACTGTCAGAACAGTAGTGTTTACATTTATGGAATAACGTGGGCAGAGGCAAACAAACGGTGCTGGCAAATTGCCCAAATCTGCTTACCGTTGGTTGTGTATAATGATTCTAAATCGTGAATACCGGTATACAGAACTTCATATGGAAAGGTGTGGGTGGAGGGGGGAGGGGTGTGGGGGGGGGGGGGTAGTCATACATTGTATTTTATTATTTTACCTGAGAATTTATTCCTCCTAATCCTAGCTTTATAGCAGATCCATCATAATCATCATGCAAAACCTACTCTCTTTTATTGAGATGAATCGAAGTAGAAGAAATATGATGCATGGTTACATTCGGTTGTCTGAATCGCAGACCCATCTTTTATTGATTAAAAATATAAAGCAGTAATTTTATTAAAAAGGCCCCGTGGGAATAATCTTCCTTGAATAAAACAAGGGTCTTCCGGAAATTAATATTTATTACATGCATTTTATATCGATTTCAACATTTATGTGTGTGTGCTCTTGGAGGAATGAATATTGATTATGAATTACATCTATATATAGGAAGTACAAAGTCATGATCAAACTGAAAGTAAATGTCACCATTTATTTATTAACATGACAAAGATATTGCTGTTAGTAAGTTGAATGACTTCTACATTAATTTCATGGGTATTTCCCTGTTAGGGTGTAGTGATATATTTAAAATGCAATGACAATGATTTGGCATTTTGGAAAGTTAGCCACAAGCTTAAAAAATCAAAATCATAGCCTTAAGAAAACACCAAGAAGTTTATAAATGACATCAGTAGTTACGCAATGCTTCCAAAAACTCAAGTACATTTGCTTCACACAAAGCCATAACTTAGAATCATCAGAGACTGGTTATGAGACTAGTCAAATCCAGTGAGTAGGTATTGTTTATAAGCTTGCAGCGCTGCTCATCGGTAGTCATATGTTCTGTGTACAAACTAGGGAACGCACGAGAGACCTGCAGCGTCGACGACCTAGCTCAATACTTTCATCGGTGAGGCATATCTCCTAGTGAATTTTGATTGCTCTTCTCTCTCATTAGTCGAGAAGTGAGGTTCTTAAATGGAGCGAGGGATCCTGGCGCTCTTCTCTGGATAAAAGCTTAGGAATGTCATCTGGATTTTCATTCTTCACAAATTGGCCACAAAGCGAGCTCTTATTTTGATGACTGAATTAACTTTTCGCTTTTTACTTGCAAGTGGAAAACTGCTGTGTCTTGAAGTCTTGATTATAGCCGAGTACAGAGGAGGATAAGCTACTTATCTTTCCATTTCTACACAAAATTTCACATAGAGAATAAATTGGAACTTTATCTTGCGTTTTTATTTTGTCTCATAAGTGACGTGTCTAGTAACTAGTGCGGATTCGACTGAATACATCATCTTTTCATTGATATAAAGTGAACAAAAGATATCAGCAATATCCTTTTCATCTCATAGAAGCAATACTCTATGTCGATGAATGTTCTCTGACTTTAAAAGCAATATATTGTTGAAACTGTTGCAATAAGAGCTGAATAATGCTCAATTAGAAGCTCTTGGTTGATATTCTTGCTGACGTTCAAAGAAAAAAAGTTGGATCAGATTAGTGCAATACAAAATACAGTCATGCGTGGACAAATATTGTGAGTATTTCAAGTTGTTTTTATTATTTCTATCAAACTGAAATGCAGGTTTCCCCATTTGACAAAGTGTAAATGCTTGTTTTCAATGCTAATTTCTTAATGTGAGTGAGAAGAGTATTCACTATGTACTATACATACAGTATATGAGATCACCAAGAATGAATGCGTACGTCGTGTATTCCAATCTTGTTCTATTTCAGTACGGTATATGTTAATGAACTCCAACTTCCATTTTTATAGCATCCCCCTCACTAATTAAGTTTTTTCTGCTGTTTTAATTAGCTGTTAGCTTGATTAGCTGTTTTGTAATTATCCCCATTTTATGAGCACCTCCTGATCAGCAAGCAAATTTTTCTCGAGTGTCATTAAAGGCCTGTTTTCATCAGCTCTAGTTTGCCAAATAACCTGTTATTTTCAGACTAGGGATATTATCCCGAAGCTCAAAATTGCGTCTTCACCAGACCGATACGCTCATCACAAACTAGCTTTGATGGGTGCAAATAGCGGGATATTTTGGAAACAAGACCAAGATTTCTTGGGATATTTTGTCGACCAAATATCCTGCTAATTGCAACTGCGGGCTGATGTAGATGGCAAACTCGAGCTAATGCAGACAGGTCTACTGCATCTGCTGACGACGAAAGGGGATCTCGTAAATGAATGATATATGAATCATTAGAAGATATAAAATACCCACTCAAAAATATTTTAGACAGTGGATATAATTGAGGATAAAGAATAAGGGGGAAATGTGTAAGATGCGAGTTATCTTTATGTTTGTATGAGTGCATCAGCTATTCAGCTCATAAGCTGTTTTTATCCAAGTGTAATTTTGTTATTTAAACTTGCAACGTTCTTGACCAAAAAAACTATATTTAGGTGATACTTTGAATACATATTACTGGCGTAGAACTCAAAACATATTTTGAAACCATTTGTTTTATGATTCATCTTTATCTTCATGTTTAGACCGCTTGATTAAGATTGTCTGTTGTCATGGTTTCCAGCTAGAGCCTAGAGACATCATTAATTAAGGTTTTGACCAAAGTGTCAAGTTTCTGAGAAACTGTGTGATGTTTATGGTTTAAGTGCGATTAATGACGTCAGTCCAATTATCTGGAATATAGTGTTGTATGGGATTAAATGGATCAACACATACTTGAGAGCGAAAAATTGCTTAATCCACTGGATTGAGATTTGTTAACAGAATTTTTGAAAGATAAACATAATGAATAATTGACCATACATCCAATGATCCTATCTTATGTTTGAATTTTGCTTGTATTATTATGCAAATTGTAACCACTAATGCAGGAATTAAAAAAAGATTGGAATATTCAGATGAATAGATTTAAATATATTTATTATAAAAAAAAGTTTCTGAGAAACTGTGATGTTTATGGTTGAAGTGAGATCAATGACGTTAGTCCAATATAACACTATAAATCATTAAAAACAATTACAATATTCATTACATCATGAATATAAGCTATTGATTATAGTTGTTTAACTGGAACTTTTATAGTATACATGATTGGGATGAACATTCATGTGATCTTTTACTATTTCACTAGTTGCAATATTGCATGAATGTAATGTACAAGGAACAACTACAAAGACTTTAGTGATTAGGAATGCCCTAATTAGGATACAGTGTTAATGATGTCCTGTTGTAAGCTTGCCATTAACCCGATGAATACTAAACCCAAGTAATCTAAGGCCAGAGTCCATGTCATATGTATTAGTACCAAGATAATGGTAATCAGTGTGTTAAGGTATGGAACAAGAGGAACATCATGTGGTGTCATGTGACTACCATTAACATATTCTTATGTTACAGTCAATGCTCTCTAAGGGCCATTATACAGGACAGCAGTTTTTTTATTTTCATTGTTATTATTGGGGGGGGGGTATATATTTGGCAATTGTGATAAATAGCCAGTTCAGGTATCGACAGATAAGTGCAGACAGCTGGTAGTTCTTGAAAGGAGATTCCCAAATAGGCCAATGAAATTGGTTCGCTGCAGCTCAGATTATCTTATGTCTTACTGATCTATTTTTTTTTTTATTAAAAATGTAATTTAAACTTTTGTAACATAAGAAATTTGTGGAGTGCACAAGGTAATAGTGTGGAAATGTACACATATGGGCTAACCATATAGCCAGAAACTATCACAAATTTGGAATTTTATTTAAAAAATAAATGGAAATGCTGTGACATTATTATAGTATAATGACATTTTGCAACTCCTGAAAGTTTTAGCTGTTTGACCATCGTGAGGAGTTTCTGAAAATGTTTGTTTGTTACAAAAATCAACCTTCACGCAATCGCTAAGAAAACATAATCCTGAGATTAAATGACGAGTACCAGCATAGACATAGACAAAGATGACATAGCACAATCATGTAGTTAATATTTTGCTAATATCAACATTTTCGTTCCTTATTACGAGATAGTATTCCCCTTTTGTGACTGTTACAAGAAAGAACAATGAACATAAATGAAAGGGAATGACAGAAATAAAAAGATTTTTGTTTTTTGAGAAGTAATAATTTGGTATTAGGAAAGAGAAAGATAAAGATATACAGAATTGAATATCTTCTGCAATTTGTACTCTTAATTTAACATTTTGTCTGTTCAGAGCCAAAAGTGTGTTAATTCACTGCCATAGTATATCAGTTAACGCCCTTATTTGGCTCCAAATAGATGATTTTTTCTTCTTCTCAAAATAACAACTTACAGGTACGTACTTACTACTTACATGTACTTACGTCTTTGTATAGAATTGACACGGCTCTTTAGTATCATTATTAAATCATTTACAAAAGACTGATTAGTAAAGAACAAGCTTAATTTCCGGTCTCTTTAACAGTACAAGTGTTTGTTTCATATGATGACATCCATGTAATGATATGGTTGTCATGACAATAAATAACCATCCATGATGTGATTCCACGTGTCATATGTTCCCACTACAATGCACTTGTGAGGTCATAACCATATACAAGGTCTAAACAAGCATGAAAGGTTGCAAGAAGCAAACAACTTAGAAAATATATTTTCTTATTTCATTGTGCAATATCAATTGAAAAGCATATCTCACATGGTCCCACCCACTATACCACAATGTCATGACGTCCAAGATCCACTTCAATCAAACTCTCAGACCAATAAACCATAACAGGTTTCCTTTCGGTTCTCTAGTTACTTTTATTGAGGTGGGTTTAAGGTGAAGCAGACAGGATGAATGCGTATGTTTTGTGTGTCTTGATGTCATGGGTGTGTGAAGTTTAAAAGCATTCTTTACAAATGAGTGATTCTGCATTCATTCATTCATTCTTGTTCGGGTGATTCTAAAAGGTTTGACGTCATGCCTGTATAATGTGGTCCGGGTTTGGTAGCTCTAGGCAGTGCTGGATTGTGATTGAAATTTTGTGTGAATCAAAACAACCTGCACATGACAACTCATCATATCACTCCTTTTACAAAATAACTGAATTAATAGTCTGATATTTTTGTTTATTATGACAACAAGAAAGGTTGGTAGACCTTTAGATAAAAAGACAACACCCTTCTGATTTTTGTATTCATTGAATTAACTTTAGGACATGTATTGCTGAATCATTTTCAAAATAAGTTCAATTTGAAAATTTTACATGAGGTAACATTGATCCTGTATTGCTTCCATGCTCTCAATATCTTTTTGTTTGTCTTTTTCTAGTTCTTTTCTCTCTTTCTCTTTCTCTTTCTCTCTCTCTCTCTCTCTTTCGTGTCTCTGTCTCTGTCTCCCTCTCCTCTCTAATCTCCCCCTCTAAATCTTTCTCCTCTCTCTCAGTAGAAGTATACACCTGTCTGTTCATACTTTTATTGAAATTGTTCTCATCATATATCCATTTTAAATATATTTGGCTTGTCTGATGTTCTACATTTGTCATGCATTGCCAGACGAGGTCGAGTTTCTACATTTTTAACCCTCCACATACAATGAATCTAAATCCCTATCTCATTTGTTTAGAGTGATAAAGATATTAACTTATACCTAAACACAGAGTTAATGTCCTTCTGCCTCTGAGCAGATGATATTTCATGCTGATAACCTCAGCTTCATGATAGCATGAATATTACTTTTAGCTGTGCATTACTAATAATAACTCTGTTATTTATCTTGTAATCTCAGATTGAAGCCGCCTGAAATAGCGCTGAACGGCGTGCGACAGACCGCCATGGACAGCGACTGGAATGAGATCAAACACAGATACCATCTGAAGGAGACCATCGGGTCAGGTAAGTGTTACTCCAAGCACAAATAAGAAGAGGGGGGGGGGGGGGGGTATAATCTGAAGCAGAAATGGAAAGCTTGAAAGGATCTGATGAAATAATAAAGGATCATTTTTATGCCTCCGCCACCGAAGGTGGTGCCGGAGGCATCATGTTTTCGGGTTGTCCGTCCGTACGTCCGTACGTCCGTACGTCCGTCCGTACGTCCGTCCGTCCGTACGTCCGTCCGTCCGTCCCGTTTGACCGTTATCACAATATCTCAAGAACCATTTAAGATTTAAACTTAAGACTCTGGAATAGTATTTATCACCATAGGAAGACGATCTGATTAGATTTTGGAGTACGTAGGTCAAAGGTCAAGGGTCACAGAGGTCAACTTATGAAATTCCTTGTATTGAGTTTGTTAGCGCGATATCTCAAGAACCATTTGAGATTTAAACTTCAAACTTAAGGATAGTATGTATCACCATAGGAAGACGATCTGATTAGATTTTGGAGCACGTATGTCAAGGGTCACAGAGGTCAACTTATGAAATTCCATACATTGAGATTGTTATCATGATATCTCAAGAACCACTGGAGATTTAAACTTCAAACTTAGTGATAGTGTGTATCACTATAGGAAAACAATCTGATAAGATTTTGGAGCACGTATGTCAAAGGTCAAGGGTCACAGAGGTCAACTTATGAAATTCCATACATTGAGATTGTTATCATGATATCTCAAGAACCACTGGAGATTTAAACTTCAAACTTAGTGATAGTGTGTATCACTATAGGAAAACAATCTGATTAGATTTTGGAGCACGTAGGTCAAAGGTCACAGAGGTCAACTTATGAAATTCCATACATTGAGATTGTTATCATAATATCTCAAGAACCACTGGAGATTTAATCTTCAAACTTAATGATAGTGTGTATCACCATAGGAAGACAATCTGATTAGATTTTGGAGCACGTAGGTCAAAGGTCAAAGGCCACAGCGCACATTATGAATGCAAAAACAGCTTGTGATCGCGTTATCTCAAGAACCGATTGATGGATTCATGCCAAAATTAGGTCATGTTTATTACTTGCAGAGCCAATGAACTGAGTAGATTCTTGGTTCATAAGGTCAAAGGTCAAAGGTCATGGGCCCATTATGTATGCAAAAATAGCTTGTGAACGCATTCTCATTAGAACTGACAGATGGATTACTATTTAACTCAGAACATCTTGCAGAGCCAATGAACTGAGTAGATTTTATGGTCATGAGGTCAAAGATCAAAGGGTCATATATGTATATGAGAAATTGCTTGTAATCACAATATTCTGAGAACCTGTCAATGGATTACCATTGAACGTGAATTCAATTTTTTTTTTCTGTTTTGGTTTGTAAAATTGCTCTATAACGGAGGCATCATTTTCGACTGCGCGCAGTCGAATTCCATCTAGTTTCAAATTGCTTTTGATGATTAACTTACTCTGCTCACATTGATGTACATGTATATTTCATATGTATTGTATTTTGTTTGTTTTGTTTGATATGTAATTGTTTATCATTGTATTTAGTTTGTTACAATGCTTAGAGACTTCGGTGGTAAGCGCTTAGAGACTTTGGTGGTAAGCGCTTTATAAGCACCGTTTTTATAATTATTATTATTATTATTATAAAGACAACAAAATTGTATATATCACACCAAGGAAATTTCACGTCTTTAAATCTAAGTAGAACTCCAGCTTGTAAAGAGTGATACGTACAATTTTAATGCAATGAAAATTCTATCTTAAAGAAATGAAAGTAGTGGTATTGCTGTTTGATATTTAAAGTGTTATGGCTGCGATGTGAATCTTTAAATGAACAAATGAAAATTAGGGTTTGTGTTATTGTTGTAAACAATTTATGTTTGCTTCTTGATAAATCAATTTATTATTATTATAAATCAATGTTTCCTGCCTGTGGTCACACTTTGAGTGATGCTGTCAGCAAAGCATTTTTCTCATCTCATCCATTGCATTTCAATAAAAGCAATAAAATGATTGCATTAAATTCACAGATATGAAAAAAAACATGTTGAGCTACAAGATTGAGGCTGGGGATAGCTAGTGGCGAGTTGTTTTTCACTGCATCAGTAAACAGATAAAATTTGATGGATGAATTGATTTCATATCTGTGAATATGGGTCAGGTTTTTTTCTCTGGCCTGCGATTGATGTCGCTGTTTTTTGTTTTTTGACCACATCGTCGCATCACCCTTTTGAGGCCTTTCTGTGATGCATTGCATACCTCAACGATGTCTCCCTCATGAAATTCAGAATCTAGAGAATTATTAATGAAGCCAAACTCATGATGCGACGAATAACAAACTTGCTCAAACTGTCTATATAACCTCATATCATCCTCATTATCGGTGATTAGGTATCAGTGATTAGGTATCATTGTGGCCTCATTTTGCTCAATCAGTCTCTCTTTCTGGGTTTGATCCCCCCTCTCTCTTTCTCTCTCCCTCCCTTCATCTCTCTCCCTTCCTTCATCTCCTTCCCTCTTTTCCTCCTTCTCTCTCACTTTTTCGTTATCTCCTTCCCTCGCTCTCTCTCTGTCTTCATACCCTTTTGCTTTACACCCCTTCGCTTTACATTTCTTCATAATACAGTGTTTCTCTCATGTGAATGAGCACTCCCCATGCCTCTATTCATGACATGGTTAACAAGCACTCCCTAGATACCTTTAAACAGTTAGTGAGCTGAATTTAGTCTTTGGGAATGGAATAATGAAAGAAACGACACCAGAGAGTGGCAAAATGAGCTCTCATTTCAATTTCATGATTTAATAATGAACAATGGGGAATAAGTTTAATTCATTATGTGTGTATCCCTCTTGTATTTGCATTACAAAAATACAATATGATACCGTCGGGCCTTAATTTTTCCCTCGCAGGCTTAATTGTGTTGTGAAGAAAAAAGAAAAAGAAGATAGAGATAAGGAATTTTAATTTCACTCTTTTTCCAGTTAATACACTTGCTGGACCTGCATTAGTCTTCTATTGGAATACAATGTTATTCATATTAAATGTATTCAAAAAATTATCTCAGTTGAGTTACAGACCAACTCTAATTAGCTCTCTTTTCTCATCTCCCAACTCTTTCTCATTGCTTTTCTTGTTTTCTTTTCTTACTTTCGATAATTTAGTATAATTTAGTTTTCCAAACCCTCATCAAGATTGTGACGCGCAAAAGGCACTGAACAATAGATACCGTAGTTAATCACCATCCAAGTACAACTCATAGTTTCACTGTCTACGAGTATTATTCAACCTCTACTCTACTACTTATTCAGCAGACTACCTCGATCATGTGTCTGCTTTCACTTTTGTTGTAAACAGGTTTAATGATGTCATTTTTGTGTGTATAATAACAAATTAATGAACACATAGTTTCAGATGACCATTAATGGAGATTTAGGATATGTTGCAACATTGAGTGTTCTTTGACTAGTTACCTAAGAATAGGAAATACATCAATGTTTTAAAGAATTTATTACCATAACGACCCTGTCCATGGAAGAGCTAAGAAACTATGTTACTAGAAACACTTCTTGAATGCCATTCCTAACATGTTTTGCTTTCCTGAGGTATACTGTTATATAGTCTGTTTAGAGCCAGAAGGGTGTTAACTTGTATACTTTAACACAAATTCAATGTCCTTCTGGTCATAAACATTCCTTTACTAGGTAACTAGTAACTATCAAATACACGCAAGTAATATAAATACTACATCTCTAGGGTTAGTGTTAGGGTGGTTGGGTTGAGGTTTCTGTTATAGTTCCATCTGGACCACATCATTAGCATCTTTTTATAAATATAAATTATTATTATTATTATTGTCATTACTATTATTACTTATACCGCGCTTTTCCCATAAGGCCCATATAAGCGCTTACAGTGAATGGAAATTAAAATTACATAAATACATATAATAAGAAATACAACTACAAACTGCAGTAAAGATGTGTTTTAAGGCCTTTCTGAAGGTAATAACTGATGGAGATGGAGACTGCCTAATTCAAAGTGGTATATAATTTATTTAATGAATATTTGTCTTTTTTCTTGTCCATTCATTAGGTGGTTTTGCGAAGGTGAAGCTGGCCACTCATCTGCTGAGCGGTCAGAAGGTGGCCATCAAGATCATGGACAAACATGCCTTAGGGGTAAGATATTAACACTCCCACGTTCAAAATGTTAAGATCCTAGTTGAGTTGAGTGTGAATGCAGCAAGGCTAGTCGATTGACAAGACTTTGATTGGGCGCTCTCCCCCTGTGACAACATCTTCCTCTGAATGATGGATGGGATACTCCTCAAGGAGGAGGCGGAGACAGAAGAGGAGGCAGATGGAGAAGAGAGATAGGAGGAGAGAGAGAGAGAGAGAGAGAGACAAGACAGAGACAGACAGACAGAGATGGAGAGAGAGAGTGTGAGAGAGAGAGAGAGAGAGAGAGAGAGAGAGAGAGAGAGAGAGAGAGAGAGAGAGAGAGAGAGTGAGGAGAGTGGTGAAGGAAGAGGCAGAGTAAGAGTGGGGTAGATGAAGAGGTGTTTTTAATTAGACGCTTCTTGAGTGTATAGATCTTAAGAAGAGTCTGCGCTCTTCCTGTAGAGTGGTCTTCTTTATCTATTTTTAAAACTAGATGTTGAAGGGTTTGGTCTAAGCACGGGCAGAACGGTCCTCCCACGCTCCTTTACCCTTTGATCGAGAGACGTTTTATTTAGTTTACAGCTTCGTCATTAATGATTCAAAGTGTCTGGTCTAGCGTGGATGACTTGATAGACTGTCGATTAAATGACACAGGTTCAATTCCCAGTTGTAACCCTATTGACCTGTGGCAAGATATTAATCTAAAAGTGCCGCTCCATACCCAGGAGAAAATGGGATGTGTTACAATGCCTCAGAGCTTTATACGCTTTCTGCCATGATGATGTCCATATTGTCATTTGAGAGGCAGGAGGAGGTTGACCCATACTACATTTACATAGAGGTAATTCCCTTATGGCACACAATAGATGATCATGATGGTAAGGCAGGGATCTCCTCTGGGAGTGGAGATGGTGCACATATTGTATATGCATGAATCAAACCACAGGGGTAATCATAACTGTAAAACACTTTGGAGATGTATAAATTTAAACTACCTGTACTTGATACAGACTACTATTTCTTCTCTGGAGTAGAAATACCAATATTTGATTTAAATATCTCATGGCACATGTGAACTTTAAATACAATGCGCACATGTAACTTTTGATTCAAGTAGTACAATAAGAAGCTATATTTGACATGCTTTCATTTCAGTTACTGTTCATTGTCTTTTGAGTGTGATTCAACCTTTGATCTCAAACAGTCATGTAATGTAAATAAATCATAGGGCATTGATTTTAAGGATTAACGTCACAATCAACAAGTTTATGGTATCTTTGAATAAGATCTGTTTGTAATACAAGGAGATATATCTCCCAAGTACCAAAGGTTTATCAATGTATTAGTTCCTGTAGGAAGTCATTTAGTTCTTGTGTACACATACTTTAAACAAACAACCAGGACTGTGTACATCAACCTGCAATTTAAGAAAATCTTTCTTTTTTTATTGATGTGCAATTTCCTTTTTTTCTTTCTTCTTTTGATTTTGTAACAATATGTGATCTTGAATGTATAAACCAAATGGTTATGGTACTTTTGATTGCACTCTTTTTTTCTTCTAGTCTTTTCTTATATTTTAATATAAAGATTTCTTCCTCTGCCCAAATTTCTCAAAAAGCTCTTACACCAGAAATAGCCTGAATGATAAACATATAATTCATGGCACTTGTAAAAGTTCACTCAAGCATCATTAAATCCTCCCCCTCCCACACAATGGCTGAAGAATAAGTGCATCTATAAGTGTTTGGGGTGTGTTTTCCTTCTTCTTCTTCCTCTACACGTGAATTGCGTGGGCTGGGTCGTGTTTACAAACACCCAATGGTCGTTGCATGTCCTCCATATTTAAGCCATTTTAATTCAAGTCCATGATCTAGGCTAGGCTAGTATGCCACATTCACAAAACAAGAAGGATCTATTTATGTCCAACTAAATTTTGGTAGGAGTTTAAAGGGTCTTTTCCTGGAATGTTTGATTGATAATGCCCCATTAGGAAGCAAAGATTGTTAATTGAACTGCTGTTCTTGAATGTCATGTCCAGTGTCGCCAACAATAATTACAGTAGTTCCCTCGTTTAAGTCTCTCCTTCTATTTATCCTTTGCCTTTAAATGTCTATTTCTATCTCCCTTCTTCTATATTCTTCTCTGTCTCTTTATATGTACCGGTATGTATGTTTCTGTCTGTCTGTCTCTGTCTCTCTTTCTCTTTCAATTCCAGTGTCTCTCTATCTGTTCTCTCTCTCTCTCTCTCCTCTCTCTCTCTCTCTCTCTCTCCCCCTCTCTCTCTCTCTCTCTCTCTGTCTCTCTTACTCATCTCTGTATATTCATCACTTGTTCCGTTTCTTTCTTTCGTTCGTTCCCCAGGATGACCTGCCCAGAGTAAAGACAGAGATCAAAGCCATGAAGGAGCTAGTTCATCAGCATATCTGTACACTCTATGAGGTGGTAGAAACAAAGAATAAGATCTTCATGGTCATAGAGGTAAGTGCTTCTTCAACTTTTTACTTTTTCATTACATTTGGACCTTTTTGTAGTTTCTATCTTTGTAGAAGTTTCTTGATCTCGCCTTTTGCATTGTTTGGGCTATTTTTTTGTTGATAAATGCAGGCATGCAGAAAGTACCTTTCACTCCTTTTATCAACAGTTTTCTTGCTATTTCCCCAGCCCCCCTCCCCCTCTCCCTCTCCTCTCCCTCTTTCTCTCGCTCATATCCTCTCTCAATATCTCTGTTGATCTTCCATGACGTCACATTGCAGCGTTCAAATTCCTGTTACTATTTATTGTTGTTATCTCTTTATCTTGTTATGTTATTTCAAGGCACTTTCTAGTTCTCCACCCATCTCCTATCTCTTATCATCTTCAGTTTCACTCTCTACTTCCCTCTTTCTAATATCATTCTTTATATTCATATTTTATTTTAAGATTTAAGACGTAAGATTCCAGGGAAACCAATATTCTATATTGATGTGTTTTTATCAAAATTCATGGAAAATTGCATTACACAGGTTTTAGATGCAGGTGTTCAAGGGTGCAATTCCCCTTGGGCGTTCTCTATCACAGGTTTTAGATGCAGGTAGGTGTTCAAGGGTGCAATTCCCCTTGGGCGTTCTCTATCGAAGTAGATTGATTAAATTGCCTTATGCCCTATCTCGTGATGTAGGGTAAGATCTCCGTCTTCCTTGTACGTTCAAACTCCTCCCCTCGTTTTCAGATCTTTGGCAGATAGCAAGGGTTTGGGATGATTTTGACCGTTTTGGGGGAGGAATTCCTGTATTGGAGGATGTAGTGGTCGTCATGGTGACATGAGCACAAGATTGTTTGTTGGCAGGATATGAGGAGGGTTGATATTTTTAAATTCCAGCTGAGCTTCAGAGAAACCGTTGAATAACACAGAGGGGGCAGGAATATGTGGGTCACTTTAGTGTAGTTTTGAAAAACAAACAAACTTGGATAACCACTTTTAACGTCATTCAAAATCCAATTAATATTTGACCTGTGCTACTTCTAAAGGTCTCGCTCAAATTGATTTTTTTGTATTATTTTATTTGTAAAGAATTGAAAGTAATTCCTGAAATAGTAAAAAAAAAATTACCCTCTGTTAATTATTTGTCCTTTTGTATTTCCAAAAACGATATCACAGCTGTATGTGTTAAATTTCAGAATAGTGTTAGCTATACCTAGTTTTTGTCATAGTATTATATCTTATTTAGTTTATCTTTACATTTTTTCTGGCAATCATTATGTAATAATTGTTTTAGACTGTTTCATGCGCTTTCAATAAACTCAATAAAATTTCCAATAAACCATTTAATTCAATTCAAAAACATTATCTTGTTTATGCCAACAATAATTTACTTGAAACTATAACAAAAAATCATCAAATTCTATTTTTGTTCATTCATGTACTCTTCCAGCATTTAAACAAAAATAAAAATCAAACTTTTCATAAATCACCAGTCATCTTTTCATATTCTTTACAGATCGAATTCAGTTATCTTGAATATGGTTTTGGTTCTGTCAGACAAGCCCCACGCAATCAAATCAGTGTTGGTTTCCCAGGGTGATGCTGACTTATTATACGCAAGAAAGCTTCGTTTCTTCCACCTCAAACAATCCAAATTGATTTTTCTTGGAACAAATTGAGTCTAGCAATCATTGGATCAAAGTGATTATCTTCTCTAGCTTTGGGTTTGTTTTGAAGGATTTTTTCCCTCCGTCCTTTTGAAAGATTTGACATTTCTGAGGCCTCAGCGGAGATCTACCTTTGAACTGGTGTGGGTGGAGAGAGAGAGAGAAAATGCACTTTAAGAATTACTGAAGTGTCGCCTACTTCATTGGTTTTCAGCGGTATTCTATTCACGGAGAAGTGGCAAGCTTTTCTGACTATTAATGAAATCACTGCTTTGTCTGCACGAAGTCTTGCTCTGTATCTAGGTCTCTCTATCTCTTACTCTTTTTTTCCTCATACCTTCTCTCCCTCTCTCTCTCTCTCTTTCTCTCTCTCTCTCTCTCTCTCTCTTTCTCTCATCAGTTCTCTTTCCTTTTCTTCACCCATCTCTCTTCTCGTCTCTCCTCAAATTATTCAATCATCACACAATCCATTTCCTATCCTCAGATCTAACATATTGTAATATCAACCCTAACACTATCACAAGATTTTTGACAAACTGAAGCCCAATCAAGAGCTACCTGAGCAAATGTGGGATCGCTGTTTCTTTAAGAAATTGACGAGGCCCGGAGCTTAGACTATTGCTATCTCTGAATTGGAGCTATTATTATCATTACGATTGAAACACATGGTGGAAGTGATTAGTCCTGCCCAGTAATGAAATGGCTCTGTTTATTTCTCCTATGCAGACGTCATGGGATCTGAATGCGTATGAACCATCTCTGTATCATCTCTCTCATAATTCCTTTTGATAATTCCTCGAAAAACATCAAGCCTGTCCATTATCTCAGCTCATCCTTCCCCTGTCATATCTTTTAAGATGCAAAGCCGCATGATATATTATGATTATATATGAAGTCGCATGTTATAAAGAAAATTGAGCACTTTCTCTTAATCTGATAAGAATGAAACGTTGGAAGCATGCAATAGAATTGATTTATCCTCTCTTAACTGATGTGGTTCGAATGAGATAGATTTATTGCTTACATATATCCTTCAGGAAATTAATACTCACCAAGTAGGGATATATCATCTTATCATGCAGCTTTGCATTTTGGAATATATTTTGACAGGGTTATGATGAGCAGAGATGAAGAAAAGCTCTGCGTTTTAAGAACTTATGAAAGAGCAGTCGTTCAGATAAAAATTGCTTAGTATATGCAAGACTACACCACAGTCCTTTTCAGGACTACAAACCCTCAAGAAAGATTATAGAGAGTCCTTTTCAGGACTACAAACCCTCAAGAAAGATTATAGAGAGTCCTTTTCAGGACTGCTCAATCCTCCCTCTCTCTCTCACATGGTGCACCCGCAAGCCTACTGTATATATGCATACTATTGAAATATAAACCCAATTCATTGTATATTACGTTGACCATATGCCGTATCTGTAGTATATAGCATCCAAGTATGAATTGGATTGTATACTATTGTGATGTATAACTTGACTGACCTGCCATGAGTCTGAAAGAAACCCTGGACCTGGGACCTGTATCACAAAGCCTTTTTTCAATGACAAATATACAAAAATCGGTGATAAATCTCTAGATAACCAATGACTGTCATTTGTCATTGAGGACAAGTTTTGTGAAACGTGGCCCTGGGATATACGTCCTGAAGTTCTTTCATTTGAAATACAGACTTGATAACACAACTGTTTGTAACAGTAATTGTTATGTTTTTCCTTAAGCTTCCGTGTATATTTCTCCATATTCTTCTTTTTATGTCTCTACCAGTCTCTCTTTGTAGAATATTGATCAATATTTTAATCTTTACATCCATCTTTACAACTATCTATCTAGTTAGTAGTTAATATATCTCTCTATGTCTTTTTTATATAATTATCAATACCGGAACTAATCGGTTAATGTCTGTAAGATCAGACTCTAAATTGACAATTAAAATACAGTATCCCTTGAGTCTAGCCTCAACATTAAGCTTCATAATGATACAGTGCCTAGCTCTGTCTGTTAGTCTAATGCCTCTGTAATCCAAACCCTGTTTTATGTCTTGTGACCAACAAGGGTTTGTACCTGCAACTTAGCTGGTAATCATTCCTATTTTTGGAGAAATGATTCCTAATTTTCTGCCTCAAGTTCAAACTAGTGGTATAAAAACCATATTCCTCTCATTTTCTGAAAAACATCTGTATGAAAGTATATAAAATAAGACTCTATTCCTAATTTTTGCTTTGGGAGGTTGTCAGGTATGCTGCAAACACTTTCCTGGGTAGACTCTCGCTACGCTGTTGAGCATGGTACATATCATGTAATTACAAGACAACCTGCCCTAGGGATACCCCCGTGTGATGGATGACTTCAATTTCATGTGTACTTTTCTCGGCAGAAAATTGCATCGTTGACGCCGCTTGCTCTCGCTTAATTTGTTTCTCTGACTGGTCTTTCATCTCGTCCCTCTGAATTGCAAACAGGAGTAATTCACTTTTTGTCCATTAAATGCTGGCATGAATATTTCATTGCTCTGACAAAGCATAATGAGATGAAGTTGTTGCAATCTAATTTACAGTCTTGTCGCTGGCTGGCTGTCATGCATGTTTGCACATGTTAGCTCTCATGACATTGTTCGTTGACGTTGTTCTGTGCAAGGTTATGGCAAGCAGAAAGAATTATAGGATTACTATTTTTTCTTGTATAATTGATATGGCAGCAATAACCTAATTGTGTTTCAGAACCTGAAGTGTTTTTATTATGTCTAGGTGGGTGTTTCACAAAACTTGTCATCAGTGACAAATGACAGTTTTTGTTATAAGCTACTGAAATCCTTGCTTCTGATTGGTTATCAGCAGATTTGTCACTGATTTGTGTCATTTGTCATTGAAAAGAGGCTTTGTGAAACACCCCCCAGGTCAATACTTCCTGGTGTGTCTTAATAGCTCTCTTGTGTAATACAATGTCGGAGAGTGTGGGTGTTTATGATATTTGTTCAAACTCTTCATTTCTAGGGGAGGGATGCATCTCAGAAAGATTTTTACAAACATGTACTTGAGATGGTTTGTGAGTACGATTGTGAAACAGGAAAGTGGGGGCGAATATTATATTATTCATACAGAGACGTACTTGGGATATGTTTTAGTTTCTGATGATGTTCTTAGCGTATCTTGCATCCGTGTTATTGTTCCAGAGAAGAACAAGGTCACTTTGTCGTTTTAGTTATCTGTTTGTAAATCTCTTTATCAATCTATTTCATCTACACATCTATCCAGCTTTTGCTACATTTTGCTATGATAAAATGTTTTTCTTTTTTTCCATAGTACTGTACCTTCATCTTTGTATTAATCTGTGTATCAGTCTCTTTCATCTTTATTTCCATTCATCCATTTTGTTTTTGCTCCAGAATGTTGTCCCAGAGAAGAATAACTTTATATCATCTCTTTATCATTTCATCAATCTCTTTCATCTATATTTGAATGAATCTTACTGTGTCTCTGTAGTAAATGATTGCACTTTCCTCTCTTGACAGTTCTGTCCTGGTGGAGAACTCTTTGATTACATTGTGGCCAAGGATCGTCTCAAGGAGGCTGAAGCCAGAGGATTCTTCCGTCAAATCATTGCAGCTGTCGCCTTCATCCACAACGAAGGGTATGCGCACAGGGACTTAAAACCGGTAAGCATTCATACCATGGTACCCAAGGGGTACACATATGGGGAATTAAACTGATAGGCATTTGTACATGTATATGGGGTGCACAGAGGGTGCAAAAGGGTTTAAAACCCGGTAAGTATGCATAGAGTGGGGCAGTAGAGGTACCTCAAACCAGTTAGCATTTATGGACGGGTGCACAAATGGTACCTTAAACCAGTAAGCTATATTGGAAAGATAAACAAATGGTATCTTGAACCAGCAAGCTATATTGGAAGGGTGCACAAATGGTACCTTGAACCAGCAAGCTATATTGGAAAGGTGCACAAAAGGTACCTCAAACCAGCAAGCTATATTGGAAGGGTGCACAAAAGGTACCTCAAACCAGTAAGCTATATTGGAAGGGTGCACAAAAGGTACCTCAAACCAGTAAGCTATATTGGAAGGGTGCACAAAAGGTACCTTACACCAGCAAGCTATATTGGAAGGGTGCACAAAAGGTACCTCAAACCAGTAAGCTATATTGGAAGGGTGCACAAAAGGTACCTCAAACCAGCAAGCTATATTGGAAAGATACACAAATGGTATCTTGAACCAGCAAGCTATATTGGAAGGGTGCACAAATGGTACCTTGAACCAGCAAGCTATATTGGAAAGGTGCACAAAAGGTACCTCAAACCAGCAAGCTATATTGGAAGGGTGCACAAAAGGTACCTCAAACCAGTAAGCTATATTGGAAGGGTGCACAAAAGGTACCTCAAACCAGTAAGCTATATTGGAAGGGTGCACAAAAGGTACCTTACACCAGCAAGCTATATTGGAAGGGTGCACAAAAGGTACCTCAAACCAGTAAGCTATATTGGAAGGGTGCACAAAAGGTACCTCAAACCAGCAAGCTATATTGGAAAGATACACAAATGGTATCTTGAACCAGCAAGCTATATTGGAAGGGTGCACAAATGGTACCTTGAACCAGCAAGCTATATTGGAAAGGTGCACAAAAGGTACCTCAAACCAGCAAGCTATATTGGAAGGGTGCACAAAAGGTACCTCAAACCAGTAAGCTATATTGGAAGGGTGCACAAAAGGTACCTCAAACCAGTAAGCTATATTGGAAGGGTGCACAAAAGGTACCTTACACCAGCAAGCTATATTGGAAGGGTGCACAAAAGGTACCTCAAACCAGTAAGCTATATTGGAAGGGTGCACAAAAGGTACCTCAAACCAGCAAGCTATATTGGAAGGGTGCACAAAAGGTACCTCAAACCAGTAAGCTATATTGGAAGGGTGCACAAAAGGTACCTTACACCAGCAAGCTATATTGGAAGGGTGCACAAAAGGTACCTTACACCAGCAAGCTATATTGGAAGGGTGCACAAAAGGTACCTTACACCAGTAAGCTATATTGGAAGGGTGCACAAAAGGTACCTCAAACAAGCAAACTATATTGGAAGGGTGTACAAAAGGTACCTCAAACCAGCAAGCTATATTGGAAGGGTGCACAAAAGGTACCTCAAACCAGTAAGCTATACCAGTATTGGAAGGGTGCACAAAAAAGGTACCTCAAACCAGTAAGCTATATTGGAAGGGTGTACAAAAGGTACCTCAAACCAGCAAGCTATATTGGAAGGGTGTACAAAAGGTACCTCAAACCAGCAAGCTATATTGGAAGGGTGTACAAAAGGTACCTCAAACCAGCAAGCTATATTGGAAGGGTGCACAAAAGGTACCTCAAACCAGTAAGCTATACCAGTATTGGAAGGGTGCACAAAAGGTACCTCAAACTAGTAAGCTATATTGGAAGGGTGTACAAAAGGTACCTCAAACCAGCAAGCTATATTGGAAGGGTGTACAAAAGGTACCTCAAACCAGCAAGCTATATTGGAAGGGTGCACAAAAGGTACCTCAAACCAGCAAGCTATATTGGAAGGGTGCACAAAAGGTACCTCAAACCAGTAAGCTATATTGGAAGGGTGCACAAAAGGTACCTCAAACCAGCAAGCTATATTGGAAGGGTGCACAAACAGTACCTTTTTCTGGTAAGCATTCATAGAAGGATTCGCAAGGGGTACAGACACAAAACCTTCAACCAGTAAAACAAACAGACAAACAGACTAAGAGAAAAGAAAAGAGACAGACGGATACAAGTATTAAAAAAAAAAAATAGATAGAAGATAAACAAAGAGAGGTAGGAAACACTTGTATTCATAACAGAGGCTCTGTTCTTCATTTAGGATAAGATATATCGGTGGTAGGGCATGCTCAAAGGAATAGCCCTTGTGCAATCAGACAATTTGACCTCATGACATTTGTAGGAGAGAGGAGGGGATGTCTAATCACACTTAGTAATCTCAAGGCACAGATTTCTTGTTTACATTCATCTGATGTAGGCTTAGTAGACTCCTTCTCTCAATGGGTTTAGCATGGTCTCTCTCTCTTCAAGCGTAGAGCAGTCAAGTCTTGATCAAAGCTCTCAGATTATTTATAAAAGTGAAGACAAAATATAAAGACTGGACTTGAAGTCTACTTGTCTTTACCCCCAGAAACTCTAGAGAGATTCCCATTTTAAAAAAATTGGTCAGTTGGTGGAAATTTATATTAAAAAATAAAACTCACTTCATAGCTATGTCTAGGTTGTCTGAAAAGTAACCCATGGAAATACAGGAATACCAGTGTTTCTGATTTTACTTATCAGATCCTGACACCTGTCTGGGTTGTTGTTGTCATATTGTAGGCCTACACAATGTATAGGGATCCAACTTCTAATACTCCCCCCCCCCCCCCCCCGGCTCATTGAATGAAATCAACTGAGTGGTATACTTTCTCCCAATATCTTCAATAAATTTGAATTCATTACACTCATGCATTGCTCTCTTGAAACATCTCAGATATATTTCCCGTAAAGTGCTCATTTTCTGATTAGCTAATGAATATGACAATTATGTGCAGTGAAGCAAAAATCTGATATTTTATGCGAAGTACTAGCTTCATTGTATGGAGTGCACCATAGTAATTAGACGGCGAAAAGGCGCGTTTTATTATCGCCCGCTAATTGAGGCTGTTAAGGAATGATTTATGAGTAGTCTCGGGATGCCGTAAATGTCATCATAACAATTTTTACAAATTGTACCCTGATATAGAAGTGAACACATACATGTAGAAGCAAATTAGAAAGAGAAAAGCTCAAATTCCTCTTTATTTAAACAAGCGTCACCTGCTTGGCTTACCAGCTTACAAAAGAAGATTATGATGAATGATTGGTAGACTTAAAAATGAATAGCAAAAGAAAAACATTTAAAAATATTCTAAAACTGGTAGGAAGGACCTGGTCAGTATAAAGCTGTGATAGCAAAGAAACAAAAGGCAAAATTACTCATAAAAAGTACTCAATCATGTAAAGGGTACACTTATAAAATGATTAAGTGCTGTATGTAAATTAGAAGTATTTACATAGCGTGAGATCAAATAGAGGAGATGTACATCTAAAAAAGATATTTCAGAAAGATCTTCTTTCTTTACTACTATGATTATACTACAACCCCCTTCCACCCCCTCTCTCTCTGTCTCTCTCTCTCTCTCTATACTTCTCTCTGTCTGACCAACCTATGCAAGTGGTATGCAGAAGTAAGCTAGTTGATGGATGCCTGTAGATATTCTTCCCAACATAGATCCACTTAACACACTTATTATACCAGATGGTATATCTAGTCATCTACTGCATGTCCCTTGTGGTCTTCTAAAGTACGTTTTGCAATCACAGACGACTGGAAGGGGGGGGGGGGCACTTTTTTCTGTGTCCAAGCTTTTCAATCTTGTGACAGAGAGAGAAAGTATGTGTGTGTGTGAGAGAGAGAAAGAGAGAGACAGAAAGAGCAAGAGAGAAGTATTCTTATTTATGATAAAAATGAAACTTCTCACAAAGCTAAGACCTTTTTTGTTTAGTTCAAGCTGTTCTCACTCATGACCGAGAGAGCTATGTTCTTCATATGTGAAAAAGAAATCCCTCAAACAGCAAACTTACAAAAAGATGTTATACCTTCACTATTCTTTATTGATTAGATTTTGTCAGATTTTTATATTTTGTGAACCTTATCAAGATTTAAGAGAACTTTTCTCTGCCTTAGAACTTGTTGATTTCTATTTCTTTAATCACAGCTATCTCTCGGCAGCCCAGGTAGTATCCGTTTCCTACATGTATGATATCATATCAGGAGTTCTAAGAATTGATTCTTTCAATGACTCAAGGCGTCAATCTCAAGCATTAATATCAATTTGATAAAAGTTCTAAATATTAAACAGAATTGATTTGAAAATTACTGAAAGTGCTCTACCTCTTAATACCCTTTCACACTGGTGAGACCAACATTAGAATGACAATGGAGTAAACATGAAATGTGAACAGAGTTGCTATGAAAAATACTGAAAGTGCTCTACCTCTTAATACCCTTTCACACTGGCGAGACCAACATTATAATGACAATGGATTAAACATGAAATGTGAACAGAGTCGATATGAAAAATACTGAAAGTGCTGTACCTTATAAAGAGCTCGACGCCGATGGGCGCGGAGGACATATGGGTGCCCGAAATCTCTGTCTGAACCCCCAAAATGTTTGCACAGGGCTCATGCATACAGACTCTAAAACTATAAATCTGTACCCCTTCCAAAAAAGTTAGTGTGGAGTCCTTATGATACCCCATTCATACTGACGCGAATTAAAACATTACATTACTTGGAGTTGCCAAGCTTTAGTTGGTTATCAGTTGGTGTGGAGTCGGTTTGGCGGTGTGACTAGGATATAACTCTGGAGGAGGAGGAAACCGGACACTGTTTCTTGGAGATGATTTCAATTCCAGATCTATTCTAATCTTATTTCTCACATCCTAATAGCATCCCTGGGCATCTCTTCTTAGAACTGATAGGGAAACGGTATTATGATCAACCATCTGCCTCCGAGCTCCAATTGTCTTACTCTACTCAGGAAAGAGAAATTAATACCTGCCTCTAAGATGGAATTGTTTTTCCTGTTTCTGTGAATGTTGAAGTAATTTCATTCATTTGTTCCTATTTTATGTTCTTCAATGTATCTTTGTTATCAAGCAATCATTCCTATCTCTCGCCTGTCACCTTCTCTCATGTACATCACAATCTCCTCCTACCAGCAGAAGAACAAAATTGTTGTAGTTGTCTATTTCTTTGGATTGAATGTTCCTTATTTTCCAATCTATTACACTTTGTATTACTCTCTCTCCTTATGCAAAATTATTGATTTTTTCTTCTTCTCTCTTTCTCTTCTTGATTACAGGAAAATCTACTATTAGATGAAGATCAGAGCTTAAAATTGATTGACTTTGGCCTGGCTGCTAAACCAAAGGTGAGTTATAGATCATTGATGATTATGTGTCTCCCTTCTTCCCTCCTCTCCTTGCCTCATTCCTTGCCTCTTTCCTCCCCCTCTCTTCCTCCCTCTCTCTCCATCACTCATCTACCTCTTCTCCCTCCCTCCCTCCTCTTCTTTCCTCCCTCCTCTCCCTTTTCTTCTTCCCTCCTTCCCTTTCTCCCTTTCTCCTCCCCCCTTCCTCCTTCCCTCTTTTTCCTTCCCTCCCTTTTCATCTCCATTCCTCCCTCCCTCCTTCCTGCCATCCCTCCTTCCTGCCATCCCTTCCTCCTGCCTCTCTCCCATTGTTTTTTCTTTCTCTCACACCACTCTTTTTTCCGATATGGATGTTAAATGCATCGGTAGAATGATGTGAGAGGAATAAATGACAGGCTCAGATGGACATGAAATATTCATCCACATTGTCTGTCTCTCATGCTTTCAGCCAAAAATACTTACAAAAACACTCCCTTAGTCATTATACAAGTCTCCAACTGTTCTCCTTAAAAAGAGAGAAATCTCTCTCTCTCTCTCTCTCTCTCTCTCTCTTTGTCCCTCCTCTTTCTCTCCAGAGTACTTTTCTCTTTTTTTCTTTCTTTTTCTGAAATGTTATTTCCCTTATTTTACATTAGAATGAATGAGATCGAAGAACAACATAATGCTCTGCAAACTTTCCTTATAAACAAAAATTCTTTCTTGTTTGGTAAAGAAAAATAATTGATATCCCTTTTGTACTACAGTCTTTAAGATACAAAAAATTTTACTTTATTACAGCAGCTATTTGTTACATTTTTAAAAATATGTTGTAGTATAAAGACAAATTATTATGGACTAACTCTGTAATGCCTTCACCTTGTACGATGTGAAGTGTTGCATTTAATGGAAATTGTGTAAAATTGCTGACCAGTTTTATGATCCTGAATTATTCAGAATTTCCTTATCGTGCACTTTAAAAAAAAAAAAATCAAGGGCAGTCGTTGTAACTATGGTAACACACACAAATCGTGCAGGAGCATGAAGACAGGTTCCTAGGTACTTCTCATCCGCTGAGAGGCAGAAAGTCGTTATATCTTTAAAGATGGTTTGTCACTTTTACAGACCTACAAACCTGAAGTTCCATTAACCCACTGGTATATTGAAAAGGTCTATTTTTAGGAACCTCCCACCAAATAAGATTTTTTAAATGTAAACTGACTTCTAACAAATAAATTTAAATGCTTAATTCCAGGTATCTAATTTCTAGACTCCAAAAATATTTGTACCTAATTCAAATTTAGTTGACTTTTATATCTGTTGATTTGAAGAAAACAGCTCCCTCTGTAGCAGTATGAAAACAATGCTAAATTTTCATTTCTTACAAAGAAATTTAAGAAGCTATGGTTGTAAAATTTCACTCATTATCTGAAGGATATATTTTATACACTTGCCAAGTTTGATGGAGTTTGCACAAGTCTGCAAAAGGGACTTACTGCCTTCTGTCTCTCATCAGATGGCTTATAGAGACTTCATGTAGGTTTGAAAGAGCCGTTAGTAAGGAACAATCGGGATTACTTGAAGAGGTATTTGAACTACACCTGTACTATACCATTTTGTGTTTCGTTCTATATTCTCACAAAGCCGGCAGTGTTCTTAACTTCCTCTTCTGTGTGAATACAAAATTCTTTATTACACCTTTATCAACAATTGTTATATATGAAATATAACAAATAAAACATTGACATTTTTAATAAAAACATGCAAGGAATATGTATGATGAACAAGCCTTTAATATGTAGGAAGCAGGTTGTGTAGTAAGTACTTTGCTCCATGATTCTCCCTAAATTCGGTGTTGAAGCTAGTTGATTTCCTTTTATTTTTTCCAGACACATCTGGCATAGGATTGAGTCCAAGTTGTATTCTTTCCAACTATTGCTTTACTGTGATTTCTTTCGTTTTGTGATACTAAGATAACATCGTAAATGCAACTAGTCTGGGCATGAGTCCAGCTTACATCTTGCCAATCTTTTCTAAGAACCGTTAAAAGATAACAAAAAACTATCACTATTTTGTGATACTAAGATAATATCGTAAATGCAACTAGCCTGGGCACGAGTCCAGCTTACATCTTGCCAATCTTTTCTATGAACCGTTAAAAGATAAAAACTATCAGTCGGTCACCGTGAGTGACCTCCTCTAGAATCAATTACCGACTCCTTGCTTCCAGAGCGCTTCCAGAGCAAGTGCCAAAAATTTATCCCAAATGCCCAAGAGCATCGGGTATCCGTTACGGTCGAGAGTAACCTGAGCTGAAAAACAAGGAGCACAACTCCAAGATGTGTAAATGGCAAAGGCTGATGTCTTGAGTAACCGCAAACCAAATTCAAGGCACGTTGTCATCTAGATTTTAACCTAATATAACCAGATAATATTCGCAACTATAAACGCAAAAGTACACCTGAGATATTTCAGGGGGTGGTGGTATTTACAGAGTCTCTGCGGTACCCATCTTCAAGGTCATTTTCAGACAGTATACTCCCACCACATCTGCTCCAAGCTTGTATTTCTTCAAAGATAGGGGTTAAGTTAGGCCTGTGGATGCTAGTATTAAGTAGTATTAAGTTTAGGGTTAGGTATGATGTAGGGTTAAGTTAGGCCTGTGGATGCTAGTATTAAGTTTAGGGTTAGGTATGATGTAGGGTTAAGTTAGGCCTGTGGATGCTAGTATTAAGTTTAGGGTTAGGTATGATGTTTAGGGTTATTAACCCATTGTCTATGCAACCCAGCTTGCCCTTGTATTAAGCCTATGGTAATGAATTAATTTAGTTGTTACTCTGTTAAGTTGAACATACATGTACAAGGACAGGTGTATATATATGTGTTAACATATACCAATTAAAGCCTTTCTGGCTCAAAGCAGTCACACCTTCAGTTCAATAAATTGAAATGAACTATCATAGGGGAAATTAAGAATTTCTATATCCTCTCTTAATTTACATAAGCAATTGATGCAACATTGTTTTCCTCATACATGACATGTAAAGTTCTGCGTGTACAGTACACAGTAAATAAGGTTGATAAATCTGAAATTGTAATAGAGGGCCTCCTTGCAACACCCCTCCCCCTCCCCGGCCCCGCCCCCGCCCCCTCCCTGGTAAAGATTATTGTCTGAAGATCTTCCCCATACTTTATGGTATGGAGTGCTAAGTGGATGAGATCATTCCATTTCTCTAAGTGATAGAAGCTTGATATATTGGAGCAGAGGTTGGCACTAAAGAGCTTGTCGTTACAAGTTCCCGTATTTTTACCCTCCTCTAGCAGTTTTGAAATGTCACCCAAGTCTCGATGTTTATTCTTAAAACGAGGGCAGTAATTATGTTTACAATGATTTGTGTGAGGCAAAGTAACTTGGTCTTGTAAAGATTCTCTCTCTCTCTCTCTCTCTCTCTCTCTATCTATCCATCTCTCTCTGCCTCCATCTCTCACTCTCTCTCTCTCTCTCTCTCTCTCTCTCTCTCTCTCTCTCTCTCTCTCTTTCTCTCTCTCTATCCCTCTCTCTCTCTCTCTCTCTCTCTCTCTCTCTCGCTGCCTCTGTGCCTATGTCCGTCTCTGTTTCTCTCTGTACCTCTCTCTCTCTCTCTCTCTCTCTCTCTATCTCATTCTCTTCCTTTGTCTCTTCCTTTGGGGTTCTGAGACTGACCAGAGTTTGTGAGATGGATCCAATCAATTAAGAACTCTGTTTTTTTCTAGAAACTAGAAAGGTATTTTTCACTGATCAATCAATCAATCGATAGAGAGCTACATTACTGTGTTAGTGCTATCATGATTTGGATATGTTACATGTGTATCTTCTATGGGTTATAATACATGGGGGTCCAAACTTTTGAATATGACCATCATTTCTTTAATGTTTGACCTTTTCCTGTTAATCAAATATATTTCTTCCAGTTTAATGTATTTTTTCTGTCATTTTATGACCTTTTTGATGTACCTGTAACTGAATTTATGTACATGATATAAAAAATTGTCTTTAATATGAAAAAGCCTTTCGGCCAAGGGTAACAATATGATTCTATTACGAGAGATAATTGTGGGGGCGTTTTCTTAACGTTAGTAATGACTGCCACCCCTCGGAGCACATCTGCGCTCAATTATGGGTGAAGCGTGGGCCATTTTAAGAAAAGGCTGTCCTCACTGCCACCTCCTCACAAAGCCAGACATCATTTCCAGCTCTCCATTTACAACCTTCATGCTGTTGCATACTCTCTTGGTATATCAGGGTCCTCAGCTCTCCAGAAAATCAGGAAAAACCTGGGCCCTGTTTCATTAAATTTGTTATCAATAACAAATCTGCTCTCAAACAATCAAATGCCACTATTTTATTAGCTTACAACAGTTAATGTAACTTGTTCAATTACAAGTTTTGTGAAACAGGGCCCTGGTAAATAGTTGCTTGTTTTCCATTCAGGATATGTTAGGGAATTCAAGAGAAATCATTCAACTCAAGGAAAAAACTTCATTTATTTTACATAGAATGGTAGGAACTGTATGGATTGAATGCATGCCAAAAGAGGCTGTGCACCTCTCAGTGATACAAGATACCCGGCCCATGAGAACACCACCTTTGCGTGCCCATGCACTTCCCTGCATGAAGTCATCTGTAGGACTACTCAGTCGTGCCGCTCCATATTGTGTCTTTTACAGTAACATTGACTGCATTCTTCGGATGCTCCTCTCTCTCTATCTCTCTCTCTTTCTTTATCTATCTCTCTCTCTCTCTCTCTCTCTCTCTCTCTCTCTCTCTCTCTCTCTCTCTGGTCTGATGTAAACACTTCAAGCCTTACCCTCATCTCCCGCTTTCCAGCCAATGAATTCTCGTTGAGTTTGTGGTTCTCGGGTAACTTAATGCAGCCTGCCCTTCTGATAGATGGCGGCTAAACGTGCCATGACATCTCTGTAGGGAGAAGAGAGGCAAAGGGAATATTTAACTCATTACCCCCTGGAACTATACGTGATCCCTATTACAGCCTATAGAATGAGGCAATTCAGTAGTCATCGGTTTAAGATTTACCACCGTTTGTGAAGAAAGACATCAGACAAGTTCCTCAGATACTGTTCTGAGTGTTTGAAACTTTAGACCATTTCTCAAGTGGTTTAGATTGTTTCTTCAAAACGACATAAAGCGACATATTGTTCAAAGCAACGTATTAAGATGTGATAGAATCACAACATTTGGTTTCTCATTTCATGTCAATTTCTAGTTTAACATTAAACTGTTTAATCAAACATCCACAATCAATATTATACAAAGCAGAGCACAAGACTAACACATGGGCGCCCAGAATCTGAGTGCGGATGGTAGGTTTTATGCAACAGGCCCTGGACTTAACTTTTTACAGTCTATGCATGAGCCCTATGTAATAAAACTTCACAGTTTACCCTGTATAATAAAGAGTACCTTTGAATTCTCAAGAATAGTTTTGATGTTTATCTCTTCCGAACACCCACAACAAAGAAAGAGTAATACAAGGAAATATGAATTTGTATTATTAAGTGGTCAGAGTTGTGTCTTAAGTTGCTTGCAGTCAATAAGGGTTTATAGAATTTAATATATACAATTACATCAGGCTTTAGAATCATAGTTAAGCAAGGATATAAAATCCTTGACCGGAATCGGCATCAGGCTCTACCATCTCAATTCGGTCTAAGAAAATTATATATATCTGATTCAACTAGCCATAGGTAGTGGACTCTCTCCAACAATCCTTTTTATATGGAATAGGACAGTTAAAGAAACTCATGCATTGAAGGGAATAATGCATTTTAATTCATTATTTTTGTTAACCCAACAACTTCATAGAAAGAGCTGATAGTTAAAAGTGTTAAGGGTCAGAGAAAAATGTTTTTTATATTGACAACTTGACTTCAAGGAAAAGTATGTTTTTGTTTTCATATGTCTGATTAAATTTGAGATTAGAGCAGTCATTACTGTCATCAGCATCTAAGTGGCTCTAAAGAGACAAGATAATTGATTAGTCATGTATTGATTGTGTGTTGTTGACTGCCTTGTTAAGTGTCCTTTCAAGGAAAAGCTATTGTGTGACAGACAATCGGGACAATCATTGGTGCTGAGTTACATAGTGAAATCCTAGAACTGCTTGAAGTCTGATTGGATCATATTGAATTGACAAGATTCCTGGACCACGACCCCTGGATGATAAGTGGGCCAGCCTCTTAGTAACTTCTTGGAAGACCTTTCTGGACTGGTAATTTTCCTAGGAAATGCAGAAAGGTGTTAGAAACAGTTTGACTGGAGACATGACAAGAAATCTAATGAGAGACGATAGAATTGTCTTTGAAAAGTATGCATCCATCTGCATCTAATTGAATATCATAACGTTTCTAGGCAGACTATTGGGCTATACTGTCAACATGAGCAATTGTACAAGATGAATCCTGTCATGCTCTAGGCCCCAGGACTGTTAACATCTATGTGCTGCAGTGCTGCAGTAATTACTCAACCTTCCCCTTGCACCCCAGGGAGATGTTCCCACAGCACTCTCACATTGCTATGTGCCTGTCTGTGTGCTGTGCGCAACCCCTCTTTTGTGTATGAATACGCAAGCTATGTATACATGCCGTGTGTACAGTGTTTATATCTTGATACATGCAACAAATGGGATCAACCTTGAAGTGAGGATTGGTTAATGCAAACAGAATTGCAGTTGTTTTATTCCTCTACCACGGTTCATAATTCCCAATCTACCAAGTCCATATCTTCATGAGATAACACATTACTGAATTCTCATCAAATTACTCCTTCCCAGTCAAGTTCTACACTGGAGCGTAATGAACGACTGGGCGCAACACTAACTGATCCTTGAAGATACTCCTCAGACACCTCTTCTGTTGCAATCAATCTTCTTGCTCAATGAGGCTTGAATTACCAACGCACCCCTCAATACCTGAATACTTGAACTCATCCTTTTAATATGAGAGCAGTTAATTTGATTGCCTACTAGATCTGTATTGGAATTAAAACGACCTGCCTACTGCTGTAGACATTAATTAGTCTTGTGAATCAGACTTTATCTGAGTGATGATCATCACCATATCTTCTATCTTCTTCACCTCTGTTTTATTTTGAACTTTTATCTTCATTCTGCTTAATTTTGTTAAATTCAACTTCTCCATCTTTATCAGCTCTTAAATGTTCCTCTTGTCATAAATGAATCTCAGCTGTGTTGAGTAATGCTGTCTTCATATGAGATTCGTTGAAGCACATCCTATGTTTTAGAAGCTCTACCAGCTCCATATTTTCCATTTTTATAGAAATGTACAACCTGTACTCCACATGGCTTTATCACCAAGTAGTTAAATTTGATATTTGATATTACAATCTAAAATTATCTTTATCCCTTACATGTACCTAGACAAGCTGAATCTTGATGAACTTGATAAAATCTTGATGGGAATTATTTCCATCTATAGAAGTCCTTTAAATTTTCAATCATGCCAAGCGATAGATCAGTGCACCTGCTTTGGACCTGGCCTTCGTTCGTTATGAAAGAATTCCACCCCCATCTCGCCCCTCAATAAGCCCCTAGTCAGGTTGTGCTTGTCAGTCATAGAGGAGGACGGGGGGATCTACTCTCAAAAGAATTACACAGTTAACCGCATCTCCATATTGTCTTAGGGAGGTGGGCTGTAAGAATTCTTAGCAGCTATTTATCTGACCTTTTTTCAACACTATTTGCCTGTGTGTTGTTGTTACTTGATGTTTTTGTTTGTTTCTTTATTTTTGCCGATTGTTTTCATTCCATTGTCTTTTAATCATTTTGAAAGAAGTGTGCTAACAGTCCCTGCCCACCTTCCACCCACTTCTTTAGATGCTTCTCCTTTCCTTAATTTTCCTCTTTTTACTCTGATGGTTGCAAGATGATAATCATTAGTATATATTTGTCCAATACTATTTTATAAACAGAGACACAATGAAGACATTCTATTTCACTTTTACATCTGTATCTCTCCATCCCATTATAATTAATTTGAGATTTATGTTTTCTGATCATTTGCTTGTCATACTTCTCAGTATTAGTTTCTTAACTACAGTAAGAGAAAATGATCTCTATCAGGGCTCTTATGAGAATATAACCACACCTCAATATGAATATCTCTTTTTTCTTTGTTTGTAGGGTGGTATGAAGGATCATTTAGAGACGTGTTGCGGGAGTCCAGCCTATGCAGCCCCAGAGCTGGTGTCTGGCAAGGAATACATCGGTTCGGAGGTCAGTATAGTGTCCTTAAAGGGGGAAATGGATGGTTTTAGCAGGAAAGTTGAACAGTGCTAGACCAATTCTAAAATACAGCGAAAAATGAATTGGAGAAGTCACTAAATATGTACATCATTCTAAATTTGAAAAGATTGCATTTTTTTCATTTGATATATCTTAATAGTATCAGCTCACCTATACAGCTACATATCAAATATATACAGAAGTACAATTGTCCTTAAGTCATTAGCTTTTCTTTCTACAAATTATGCATTCATTGACTTTACAATATATACAATTATACAATCAGTCTGGTATATTGCAGTCCATTTTCAATGATAGCTCTAGATGAGTTTATATGGAAAAATGTTTTATCCATGTACTCAGGAGATTTAAGAATGATAATCTGTTGAAGATTAACTATAATTGGATATGTGGAACAATTAAGAAATGAAATTTTTAATGAATAATGAGTTTGATTGTTTTTCTTTGCAGGCTGATATATGGAGCATGGGTGTGTTACTCTATGCACTACTCTGCGGTTTTCTTCCATTCGATGATGACAATGTTTCCCTCCTCTACCGCAAAATTCTTTCTGGTGTCTATGAAGAACCTCCGTGGCTTTCAGTTGAAACCAAAGAACTCCTCAGACATATGCTACAGGTAAGTGGGATCCAGTTTGGTTGTATTAGAGGTAGTACAGTGAAACCTGTCTATAAAGACCACCCAAGGGAGACAATTGGTCTTTATAAGTAGGTGGTCTTTATTTACAGGTTCCTTTAGTACATGTTTCAATGAGAAA
This sequence comes from Strongylocentrotus droebachiensis, assembly GCA_035222895.1. Taxonomy (NCBI): domain Eukaryota; kingdom Metazoa; phylum Echinodermata; class Echinoidea; order Camarodonta; family Strongylocentrotidae; genus Strongylocentrotus; species Strongylocentrotus droebachiensis. Next base: position 488,561 of record JAVYIG010000374.1, read on the forward strand.
CTATTTTAAAGGGAAACAAAAAATGTGGTCTTTGTAGACAGGTGGTCACTAAAGCAGGTTTGAATGAAGATGCAAGAAGGGTAATGGGAGCGGAGAATAATGAAACTCTGGAAAGACCCAAACAAGCTCTGCAAAACACAAACAGCTTTAGGTGAAAAAGAAAATTGATTGATTTGTTGATTGTGGCAGAGAAATTTGTTCATATAATTTGTTTGAAGATCTGCTTTAAAAAAAATAGGTACACTGGGTTATCAAAGTAGTGAGAGCAGTATTAGGAAGAACATAGGAACAATATTCAAAGCAGAAATAGGGTAATATGATACGTTGTTGATATTTCTTTATGGTGTGATTTTCTTTGTATAACAATAATGATAATATGTCTTGTTTACCCAGGGTAGCCTCATCCGTACTGTTCTCCCTGAGGGCCCTGCAATCATATTGTATAACCTTGTTGAAAGAAGTAAACAATTCCAAATGCAATATAGGTATCAATCAGTTTTTTCACATTGATATTTATTACATGAAATAAATAAATGAATAAGTTAACATCAAATACATTCAGGATTCTTAAACAAATATTTGTGTTTTTCACTTCTAGGTCAATCCCACAAAGAGAATAAAGATGAAAGAGCTCATTATCCATCCATGGGTCGTCAAAGCATTCGGTTCACCTGTAGACTGGGAGAGCAAATGTGAGGTAACGAGAGACAACATTCATTGCCAATTTGGAGATTTAGTGATTTGATAATGAGGAAGTGGTTGAATTAGAGATGAGCAGCCTTTATTGGAGGGGGGGGGGGTGAAAAAATATTGTTGTAAGTAAAGATTTAAACACTGAATTACCAATGACGGAGTGCATGCATAATTTTATTGAAATAATTATATATGTCAAGACCCACAAAAAAATGTATTTTTATCAATGGTTTGTTGTTATAACCTACAAGAAAAGGTGGGGTTGTATCTAGAACATATCGTCAAAACTACTAAGAAGATGTTTTAATTATTGATTTTTATCGTGAAGACCCACAAAATGTGATTCTTTTTCTGATTTTTTTTTTTGTTTTCCATCTTTATTTATTACAGAAAAATCAGCTCAATCTGGACTGCATAACAGAAATGGCAATGCATTATGGGAAGTCGAAGAAGGACATTACGTCAACTTTAAAACAGGTGAGATAATCATTTAATCCTTAAAACTTCCCCTTTAATTAACATATGAAAACACAATAAATATTTGTCATGATACATTTCTACAAAAATCAAATACGTATCCATATCCAATGGATGAAGACATTTCAACCAAGAATCGATTGACATACAGATACTGGAATTTTGAAATCTTATCACAGAAAAATTGGGAAAGATCAGGGAATTTCATCATCATCATCGTTTAGCGTCCATTTTTCCCACAATGAATCATTTCATTCCCGCCGGGGTGAGGCCGAATACGTGTTCTTCTAGTCTCTCTTTCAGGAAATTTGTTTTTATGAACAGCTGAGAACCTTGTTTGTATTGACCCTTACAAAATCATGTTTGACCTTTGACCCTCTGACCCATTTTCTTTGTATTACAGTGGAAGTATGATCACATGACAGCCACATATTTCATCCTACTAGCAGCCAAATATCGAGGTAAAACGGTTAGACTGCCCATGGCTAATAGACCACTCACAGAGAAGGTAAGAATGGCTCAACTTGTCATCATTTAGACAGAGAATACCGAAATCAGAAATTGTTCAAGATGTATGACTCGAGTAGCTTAGCTGAATGGAGGAGCTCGCGCCTTTGAATGTTTTTAAAACAGATATATGGCGCCATACAAATGCTGTTCATCATCATCATCATCAGAGAGGAAGATTGTGGAAAATCATTCTTTAATTTCATTTTATAGGGCCAGAACGATATTCATTCACTCATTTCATTAGATGCTCATTTTCATCTTTTAGATGAAAAACATCCAGAAAAATATTTCCTGAAAATGGTTAATTTACAAAGTTTTCTTCCTGAATCATTCTTGTGCAGAACCAAACTGACAGTGCAATGCGATTCCATCATCATCACCATCAACATCATAATCCTCACAATCACCATGACAACCTGGAGCCTCCTACCAGCTCACCATACATGTTCAGTTCAATGGAAGATGGTTTAGAAGATGAAGAATCCTACATCATCACGTCATCTCCTCACCGACGGACCGCATCAGAGCGACGTCATTCAGGTGACCGTAGGAGACCACGCAGCTCTCAGAACCCTCGCGATCGACCGGTCAGTACCAATCTGGACGGGACATACGTGAAGCCCGGCGGGGAGGACACGTACATGGTCCATACACCGCTGGTATCGGGGAAAGAGAACCATAGAGACGATGAAGGGTTTGTGAAACCTGTTGGTTTACCCTTAAAGACTCCTGTTAGGAGACGCAGTAAGAGTGATGCCAAGGAGAAGGCAGCGCAGAAAGCCAGAGGTGCCGCCTTGAAACAACCTGTGGTTCCAACGCTATCATTACCTCCAGTGGTTACTCCCTCAAGGTCAATGGATGGTGACCTCAACAGGCTGTCTGTCAACTCTGCTCGTAGCACTGGTGCCTTCGATATCCAAAAGTGAGTGTCATTACATGCTAGTTCTATGCCTCTATTGTTGATCTACATGACGGTTTCAGCGTCTGTGGCTCAGATATCTGATATCTATGATCTGGGTCCCGTCTTACAAAGAGTTGCGATTGATCCAAATCAATCGCAAGTTTGCAGTCTTATGTACATACTTGCAATTGATATCAATCGAAAATAAGTTGCGATTGATCAACTCTTTGTTAGACAGGGCCCTGAACTATAAACATTGACAATTTAAATATGTAAATTCTTTTTGGATGTATGTTGGAACTTATTCCTCAAAATTCATACCATCCGAGGCACCTTTTCACCAAGTCGTCATAAGTTCAATTCGCTGACATCTCATTGAAACAAATGTATCAAAATTAACACATGTTTGAATCGGATGTCCGTGAACTTGTACTTGTGACGGTTTTGTGAAACGATGCCCTGATAAACTTTTTTTGAAGTGACTTTCACTCTGGTCTCTGCTAATTTGTTAATTGCCCAGAAGTTGAAAGTTGACTGATGTTAATGTTGATTTAAACTGACCATCTGAGCTTTCAACCTCTTTATTCAAACCTAACATTTTTTTTATTTTTTTTTATAGAGCCATTTCATTCAAGGATTCCATTCCATTTGTTTGTTTATTTGTCTATAGTTTTTTTTGTTAAATTCGTAATTTGTGGTTCTTTATTTGTAGAGCTGTTTCCATGGAGGATTCCTTAGACCGAGTGATGATGGAGGATGGGGATATGAAGAGACACGGTATAAGTGGTTCAGCTAAGAAGATCTTTGGTAGCTTTGAAAAGGGAATAGATAAGATGATAGACCTACTTTCACCAAGGAGAAGATCTACTGCCGGCATGGATGAACCAAGAAAAGTCAAGGTACCTTTTCAAATTTCATATTATTTAAAAAATATAAACATTATAATAAAGAGTTCAGAATGAAAATTAGTTACTTGTGTCTCCATTTTAGACATCCAAATCATAAACTTGCTTTAATCTAATAATATTTTGTTACATTATGGTGTTTTTGTTTTGTTTTTCTGTTTGGGTTTTGTTTGATAGGTTTTTATTTGTTTGTTGTTTGTTTTACTTGTTATAAAAGAAAATATAAGCAAATTTTACAGCGTTTCTTCTAACCATTGTAAAGCTTGTTTTCAATTCATGATATATAAACACAATTCTTATTGGGGGGTCATTTCTAAGACATCAATTTACTTTAGTATTCATGTTTAATCATATTCTGTTGGGTTTTTTTTGCTTTCAAGAGAAATTAGTTGAATTAAAGTTAACTATATGTATACGTTTTGTATATATATATTGAAATCTAAGGTTTAATCCAAGTTTTGGTTACAATAAAGCAATAATAATAATGATAATAATCTGTCATCTTTTCTCTTCTCACTAGGCTCTGTACAATGTATCAACGACCTCAACCCTTCCAGCCGATATAGTAGTAGAGAGATTAAAAGAAGGGCTCATGTATAGCGATATAGACTCCTATAAACAGAAAGGGTAAGTCAGGACAACTTCTAATTCTTACATCAATTTATCTTGGGCTATAGTTTATGGAAAACGTATGTTATCCCTAGAGCAAGCTCTGTCCCTTTCCAATCAAAAATATATTTGATATAGCACCTTTTCCTTGCAGTTACAAAGCGCTGCAATAAATACAAGATCTTTATTTTGGTTTGCTTTAAAAGGTTTTGACACTACTGTAAATTTATAAGCTTGAGAAAGTACAAGCATTCCAGGAAGAAAAAAAATGTGATAGAATACATTAGGCATAAATACAGTTATAGATTTATGAGTTTTTCAAATGTTGTGCACCAATTCTTTAGAAGAAACATTAAGCTGCTTACTATTCATACATATCAAATTGTCTGTAGTAACACATTTTGTGGTATTGTGGTAGTTGAATGGTTTAAGCACTTGACTTGAAATTTAAAGGTCATGGGTTCGATCCCTGACATGGCACTAATGTCCTTTGGCAAGGCATTAATCTACATTTGCCACTCAATACCCAAGAGAGAAATGAGGACCCGGTTTGATGACGAAAGCATTTGTGTTAGTAATTGCCTATGCCCTCATGGAGACCATATGTAGGAATACTCCCCAGGGAGTGGAGATGGTGTACATTGTGGGTGAATAATCATAATCCGATGACCAGAGTAATAATATCTGTAAAGCGTTTAGAGACGGTATTCCGTATTAAGGGCTATATAAATCCAGATTATTATTATTATTATTATTAAACAAGGGAAAATCCCAAAGATAATATTAGTGAGATATCATTACCCAAGAACCTTTGTTGCTTTGAATGATTAGAAAGTGTTCATGTGGCTTGTGGCTGCTCTGGAGGCTGTAGGAATGTTAGATACTGCAGAATTGACTTTAGCCTAGCTGCCATTACAGCGCTCCAGACTTTCATGGAATAAATTCCAGCCAGGTACCCATTTACCTCACCTAGGTCGAGTGTGGCAAATAAAGATTAATGCCTTGCCAAAGAACATTAGTGCCGTATCGGGGATCGAACCACAACCTTTGAATTTCAAGTCAAGTGCTTAAACCACTTGACTACGACACTTCTACTTCCTCCTCTCTTGCTCTTTAATTATCATTCAGACTGAAGAATTCATCTTTAAAAAATTTCTCCATCTTTTTCCATGGTGTTCAGGTACACTCTAAGATGCAAGAAGCAAGATTCCAAGGGAAAGACAGTCCTCTCCTTTGACATGGAGGTCTGTAGATTGCCTCAGATGGAGATGGTTGGCATTAGAAGGAAACGTCTTAAGGGTGATACTTGGGAGTATAAACGCATGTGTCAAACCATCCTGGAACACTCCAGACTGTAGCGCCCTCTATAGATTGCCTCAGATGGAAATGGTCGGCATCCAAAGGAAACGTCTCAAGGGTGATACCTGGGAGTATAAACGCATGTGTCAAACCATCCTTTCAACACTCTAGACTGTAGCGCCTTCTATAGCGCCCTCTATAGGTTGCCTCAGATGGAAATGGTTGGCATCAGAAGGAAACGTCTCAAGGGTGATACCTGGGAGTATAAGCGCATGTGTCAGACCATTCTGGCACACTCTAGACTCTAGCGCCCTCTGTTGGCCGCCCTACAAATCAAGAAATCCTGTGTTGTTCACTCATGGCCTATCACCACTAAACCAAGATTGCGTCTCTTTGGCTTTTGTTTAAGAAAGATATGTTTCCAGAAAACTAATTCTTGGCACTTGATATGCCGATAGTTTGCAAATGGTTAATACTGACAATGTCTGATAAGAGCCAGAAGGGAAATTGTATGTGAAGAGATATCAGTTTGGCTCTTAAACGACGGTGCAGAATTCATTTGACTGACTATTGTCAGACCTGGTCCTGGTTGAGTGGTGACAGGTCCTGGTTGAATGGTGATGTCCTGATGTGTAGCTATTTTAGTCATGACTGTCACATGTTATAAATCATTAAGTGCCAATATCAGGAATTCTAGTTTGTAGTCGATGACATCTCACTGCAAATGATATGTATTTATGATGACGACCTTTGGTCTTTGCATCAGATATTCTTTGTTTTTATCTATTTTTATGGTGAGATTCTATGAAAGAGGGATGTTATGCTCTAAGTGGCGAGGTTGTTTTTTTCCAAATTGGAAACGTGGAATGTGTGAAGAAGAGGTGTTGACTAGCGATGTCAAAGAATTCTTGGAGAATGTGTTGTTATTTGGTTTATTTGAGTAAACCCCATCGGATGTTGAAATGGTTACAAATAATACACACCACCTACTTCTGCAACACTATCCTAGTTGATTATGCAAAACAGTATTTTTTGGGGGGGAAAAGGCCTTTTGTATCGTGATCGTGGGGTACATAATGTTATATTATAGAATTGAGGTACAGATAGGAATTGTTTAGCCTGTGAAAAGATAAATGGCCCCAATCGCTACAGACTGCAACATAAGAAAGAAGAACCCCTCAGAAAGGAAACATTTTCTCTTTTAAGAAATTAACATTCTTAACCCATTAGCAACTAGAAATTTTGTAAAAATTGCCTATTACTCACTGAAAGAACTTGCAATATTTCTCTCTTTTTGACATTTTTCTGAAGAATATCAAACTTGCGCTATTTTTCTATGCTGAATCCTAATATAGACATCGTAAGGATTACGCACGTATTACATTATAACGGTAGACCCTAGAACGGATACTATAGCGCGTTGAAAACGGATGAAAACGGACGGGCGGTTTCGGGCGGTTCAGTGAGTAAAAGGAGGGGCGGTTTTGGGCGGTTTAGTTGCTATTGGGTTAATGATGGTATTTTTGTATAAAACTTGCCAATGTGCTATGTCAAGCATGTTGATTCATATAGTGTGATTCATATAAGGTTGGTATTAGCTATTAAAATGAGATTGATCTTGTGTTTTTAGAGATATATTTTCATGCTTTTAAAAAGACCAAAATGAATTAAATCATCAATTTTATAATCATGAAGCTTTAGCTTTCAAAATGTATGGTTTGCTCCGAGATCAACTTGCAAATTATAAAAAATATGAGGAAAATTTGACCTGGGAAATGCTACTGTTTATATGTTAGTTGATATCAAGAGTATAATTAATTGCTATGGAAAAATAGATGGAATGTTTCGAGAAACACACCGTCTAAAAAGCTGTTCTTATTTAAGCCCCCTGTATGGACTAAGGTGTGTGGAATAGGGTTTCCTACTATTCATTTAAACTGTGTTTGTAAAAACATGATAAACTATTTTGGGAGAAAAAGAAGAAATCATGTGAGTGAGAAAGAGAGATACAAAGAGACAAGAGATAGAGAGAGAGAGAGCGGGTACATAGAAAGAATCAGAATGATAGAGGATTAGGGGACGGAGAGGTATAGAGAGAAAGCTAGAAGCTAGAGAATATCTTTGTAGTTGCAATAACTAAGCAGGCCTTTTATAATACACTGATTTCAGGAAGGCAATTTTTTTAATTCATCAAAGAACAGACATTTATATTTCAATTTAAATTATCATTCAATGAAATGTTTTTATCATGCTTGGGTGATTTTATGTATATTTGACCTTATTGGGTAGTCTTACTTCATTTGCATATAAATTTGTGTACAGTTTTAATACTTGTAAATGTGATGATGATGATGATGATGTCAATAATGTTCTGTTTTCAGAAACAGACATCTTGTTTTTTATATGGAAGTAGGGGTGTGCAAAACAATTTGAGAGGAGGAGGAGGAGGGAGAAAATTGTAAGAACAATTATTAATTTATTCTTCTTATTATGCGGCTGCAAGGGGACCAAGGCCCAATGGTCTAGATTTATTTGTGGTGCAATGCCTAGAATCTAATCTGAACATGTTTGGGTTGCACTGAAAACTAGCACATACATACACACACCAGCATAGCACACAGACTTACTAGAACACCTGACTATTAGTATCATTCATACTCCTCTCTCTCTTTCTAACTCTACTAGGGCAAAAGCAATATTCTTCATTCAGTTGAAAATCAAACTTTATTTCTGTATTTTACATCAGTATAAAAATTAAACAAACTGTAGTTGGTACATGCAAGTTTTTTTAAATATATATATATATATATATATATATGATTTTGATGTTCAATGTGTAGGTGATATTTGGTGGATACATGCAAATTGATTTGATTGTTATCTATTTTAATCTGAATAATATTGAATCTTGACTCAACATGATCAGATTCAGGGGCATGGGTCTGGCCACTCATAGGAACACAGTAGCCAAAATGTGTATAATAACAACAGGAATTCAATTAAAAACCTCCAGACAACCTTTCTTTTTTCCTTTTTATATACTTTTCTATATGTATATGAAGCTTTTTACTGTTGATATTTTGCTTTTTACTAAAATCATTTTTTAAAGAAAGTAATAGTCTAATTCAGTTTGTAATTCATTCCATTTCCAGTGAATTATTAAGAAACATTTGGGTCATCATTCAATGGCAATCTTCTCGAGGAAACAGAGATTTCATCCTGACTAGCCCTATTATGTGGATATTTGAAGATAAAAGTAATATTTTAAAAATGTCAATATTTTTGTGAGCTGCTGCATTGAAGATCCAGAAATCGCACCCCCCCCCCCCTTTCCTCAAAATTAAAAGAATGATTATAATAGATAATAACAATGATAATAATCAAGGGAAATCTTGTTTAGAGAGCTGTCAAGCCAAAAGTATTGCCATTTAGTGGATCTATGAATCGTTTGGTACTGTGAATAATAATCAAACAGAATAATATTATTTTGATACACTCTTATTCATTTCTCCATAATTATTTAATATTTATTACTCTTATTGCCAGTAAATGCCTTGAATTATCTTTGAAGTCTTATCATGTACATTCAGTGGGGAAAAGTGTATTCTGTGTTGAGTAAGTCTAACAATTGTATGAATTATTGGTTCATTTGTGATATATGACATAGTTAATGGTGATAACAAGGATATGATACGCATATGTTATCTCCTTAGGTATCGATAACAACTACACTTTAGTATTAAGGAAATACAATTGCTACTTTGAAAAGAATATTAGAAACATATCAAAGTTAATCAGGTTGTTAGAATATGTATGGATTTGTTGGGAACAAAGACTATCCCACGATACAATGATGATATTCATGATCAGTGTACACAAGCTCATATTATGCTGATATCTTCTATAGCACTTCAATAATCCATGCTTGAATTAGAATACTCAGTAGGCCTGTCTCCATCAGCCAGAGTTTGCCTTATAACCCGCTATTTTAACTATCCCGATCACAAATTAGCCAGTTAATTTGCGTCTTCATCAGCTCGCAGTTACTTATTTGGTCAAGAAAATATCCTGAGAAATCTTGATCTTGTTTCCAAAATATCCCGCTGTTTGGGAAATAGCTGGCTAATTTGTGTCCGTCCAAACTAGTTTGTGATGAGCATATCAGTCTGGTGAGGACGCAATTTCGAGCTTCGGGATAATATCCGGAGTCTGAAAATAGCGAGTTATTTGGCAAACTCGAGCTGATGAAGACTGTCCTATTGAAACTCTCATTATAGGAAGATAGGAGATAATAAAGAGTTGAATTGAATGTTTGGTTTGGTGCAAGGTTTAATAGCATGTGTTATGTTATTCAATTGATCTTTCCTCGCTCGCATGAATGAGCCTTCTAAGTCAGTCACCTGTCGGCTAGGATACATTCTTTTGTATGCTTTGAGACCTGAAGCAGTTTTATTAGTTTATCGGATGGATGCCAAACTATCTAATGCACATTTGAATGTAATTCTTCTTTTGTATTCAAAATGATAATAATTAAAAAAAGTGCAAAGAATAATTACTTTTACAAGCTCCTCACCTTGACTTTATTCATGCATACATTTGTATGTGGGTGCGTGAGAGACTGTGGGCGTGTGTGTATTGTAATAATGTTCTTTTAAAGGAAAAGGTCATTAGTACCCCTACCCATAAATTTATTTATGTTGAATGAAAGTAATTAGTTTGTTTTGATGCAGTCACAAAGCAATGTGGTCAAAAAGCATTAAATTCACAATTTTATTGAGCAGTATTAATATTCCGTGAAATACTTAGCTTAGGTGCTAAACAAAAGTGGAATTAATTTCAAAGTTGAATGATAGATTTGAGTTTATGGTCAATTTTTAAGCGAAGGTTAGGATAACAGAGACAAACTCTGAAACATCAATCCAGGTCATTGACTTCATGAACTAAATGTAGGTTGCTGATAGACACCAAGTTTATTTGCAGACAATCAGTTTTATCTTCTCTTTCTTCTTCTTCTTCTTCTGCTATATCAGTCAACCTAGCTCCAGAGAGATAATATCTATACAGAAACAAAAAGTTATAAGTAAATTAAGTAGATTTCTTGTTACCTCTTTTAATGACGTGATTGTGACATAATGATTTTTATTAAGATAGTTCAGAGAAGAAATAAACTTTACTTATCTTTAAATCTATCTTTATCGATTTCTGTTGATCATGAACTCTGTATTAAAAAAACAGGACGGGCACAATTTCAGAAAATTTCTCAAAATCAAATAATAATAAAAAAGGAACAATACAAATTTAAAAGGTTAAGACATTGTAATGTGTTATTTTACTTTTTTAAATAGCCTAACAATCAACAAAAGGTTTATACGATTTGTAGGTGCCTTTTGTGTCGCAATAACACAAGGGGAAGGACATTTTTGTTATGTTACTTGAGGTATATGATTAGGTTTTAAAGGGGGAATTAGCTGGTTTTGCCCCCCTCACACGTATATTCACCAACATAATTCTCACCATCAGTGGCGTAATGAGCAAAAACTTTTGGGGGTCAGAACAAAATCTGCATCGCTACCAAGTAGCATAATGCAGGGGCGGTGGAGCGTCTTCCAAAATAGGGGGGGGGGGGGGGTGGGCATGAACAAAAAAGGGGCACCTACACCAGTTTTAGACACTGGTATATACCCCTACATCGTCATGATTGTGATAACACTACCAGGATCACATCAATAACGTATATATTTCTTTCTTTACGTGGTACAAGATACAGCTTGATTGAACAACATACTTTGCAGTTGGGTGTGATGGTCTGTAAATTAATTTTTGAGCGAAGCGATCGAGCGAGTTAGCAAAATGTTTAAAGATTTGTGAGGTACCAGTGCGAAACATTACATCTTAAAAAGAAGAGAACAAAACAAACCCTGATGAGTATTAAAGATCGTCTGCAGTAGTTTGGCCGGGGGAGGGGAGTAGACCTCCCTGCAAGGTCACTGACAGGTGGTTATCTCATCAAACCAGCTCTCAATTAACATAAGAAAAAAGGGATCAT